>OY829914.1:29033090-29534066 GCA_963691935.1 Nephrotoma guestfalica | reverse complement strand
GTATTTTCTTCTTTTGTCTGTCTATCCCACTATGCTAGATTACTAAAAATTCACTAAATTATAATTTGTAATATAAACCAAAATAAAACTATAAATAATAATAAAGTAATATTGTTAATAATCAACCATCATGTATCCTCCAAACTGGGTTGATAATCAGTTTTCCAATATGCAAAGGAACCCATATTCATCCAAAGGATATATGTGGCAATCTGATCCACCAGCTTTAATAGAACCCTTAGAATATGTCTATCGTAATCCTCTTCCATATACCACACCCGATGAGAATCGATATCATGATGTTTGGGGCGATCCAAATATGGAACAACAGGTAAGCATAGAAATTTTAGATAAATTTAATGAATTAGAGGAAAATTTCTAATTCATATTCAATATGGCGGTCAAAATGAAAATTTTTTAATGCGCACATCAGTTTAGTGTGTTACGTGAATTAATCGATAAATCGAAAATGAACTTGATAACAAGAAAAATGTTGTGTTCGGGGAAAATAGTGATGGGGAAATTTTTATAAAATCTTGTGTATGCAATTATTGTTTTCGGTGTGCCCTAGGTCGTTACAGTTGTATGCTGCTAGTTCATTTGTGTTCGTTGGTCTGTGGAGCTCAATATTATTTTAATTTTCTTCAGCAAGAAGCATTTCAGAATTTTCTGTAAACATTTTTCTCCAAATTGCTTTTATCTTGCGGTTGATCTTCTGTTTCCTGGCCTCTTGTTCATACACTCAGTACCGACAGTACCGAGTTCACACATGTGAGTTTAACTTTCCTAGCTTGGTATCTCGTTCTGACTTTATTTACTCGTTTTTTGATGTCTTTTTTTCTGCCATGAATTTTCGGGTTTTTAACCAATGCCCTATATGTAATACTGGCTTCTGACTACTCTTTTGCTTATATATAACTAGATTTTAGCTAAAAATTACGACAATTTATCTCTAAACCAGATGTCAGCATAATTAAGTTACACATTATTGTTTCAAATTTGCCTTGTTAAATTCTTGTAATTTGCACAACTTCCAGAATATTCCCGAAATAACGAAAATAAACTCTCAATAATTTCCTAATATTCACTAAATACTATTAAATACTTTACACCATTTATATTTACTTTAAACCACACAACTAATTTCATTTTATTCACTTCTAATAATTTTTCCTGCTATTTACTTTCGTTTGTTCTACTACTAAACCGTTATGTTATGACTACTACTCATTCTAGTCATTCACTGAGATAATTATTTCATAACACAAGTGACATGTTTATGCTTAGTTGACGTTTAGTGCAATAGGGAAGAACGTACGAAAGTTTCATTTAAATTGGATCAAATCATCGTCCAGTTTCCCTATAATCGATGCTTGCAGTTTTATTTACTCGCATGATGAAATTTCAAACTAACTACCTATACATAATTTGAAATATCGCACTCCCTGTACATAATTTGTTAGTCAGGTTGACAGTCTGACCACAGAAAATCATTTACCGTCTAATTCCAGTGAAAAAAATCTATTGATTTTTCAACAATTTAGCAAGGAGTAACGAAGAAGGTTGGCAAGGTTGCCAATGAAAAAGATTGGCAGATTCCATCAATGTGTTGAAATTCTAGGAAGGCTGCTTTGTGGCGGGTTTGATGGAGTGTATGTCGTCTGAAAATGATAAATGACCTGTAGTCAGGATGGGGATGTAGTACATTGTGCATTATGGAAGGAGTTGCAATTTATTGGAGTCGTTAAAGAGAGATATTTCTTTATCAGGGCCCCATAGACATTGTTGATTGCCTAAAACAATGGCGTTGGTGTAATCAATTGTAATAGTGTAATCGCAATCATATTGTGATTTTTCCACTAGTAAACCTAATTTTGTTAAGAAATCTGCGTCAATTATTCACGTTGATCTCCAATATCAACGATTTATAATTTCGTAACATAAGTATTTATTAAGGTGTTTTTATTTCGGGATTGCGATTTGTTCCGATGCTATATTGTTTAGTAATACGGAATTACCTTTAAAACAGTGCCGGAATATCTATCGGGAATGTGTTATTTTTGACCGAATCCCGTAAACATAAGCGGCTATGCTGCGGTTGTCTTAGGTCTGCCTCTTCGACCTTAAGATCTATTTGTTTTGGGGAACAGGAATTTGCTGTTTCACAAGGCTGCATAGTTTCGAAGCAACGTTGTGTGCAGTTGTTAAATCTACCGTGATACCAATATCAATTTTATGGAAATTGATGTCTTTATGCTGTGCGAGTTTGCTGTTGTATGGGCGAGGGTTTCTATTATGCATTCACTGAGATGATGTGATTAGTGTTCTTTGTGAAGCGGATTGAGGTTGAGAAGGTGTGTGTCACGTTTGTGAATATTCTAACCTTGCTAGCCGGTTGTTTATCTATTTATAAGCATACTTTTGGAGCTGTTATTGCTAGTGCCTGGCACGTGTGTCTCTGAGCTCGTTGCTGATTGCCTATAGCGATTTATCGAACCTAAGCTCTCAGTTTGTAGATCAATTATGTGAAAATAGAAAATCTGAAGATGTCGCTCTAAGCGCTTATCGGGTTTAACGGAAATAATTTAAAAATATTTTTTGCTTCTCTTAGGATATAAATGTTTTATTTTAGCGCAGAAGCATACAAAATTAAGATATTCATGTAAAAAATAAAATTTTTATTAATTATACGCGTCGAATAAACGAAAGCAACGAGAAAAATTTCAATTAAGTGACTAGTGCTTTGCTTTATATTTGTTTTAGTTATATGCAACAAGGAGAAATCTTAGTACAGTAGTACCAGTAAGTTACATGAATCGTTAAGATGTGTTTGCTTTTGTTTTTTAAACGCATTTAATTATAAAGTAAAAAAATTACTATTTAACTACTATTTAATTATAAAGTAAATAAATTACTATGAAAACACGTTTAATGGATGATTACCCTGACTGATTCAGACCCAAATTCGACTAATTCACATTTAACTAATTCGCACTGATGCGCTATTACATAGAGGTAGTTTACATCGTGCAAAAATTTTGTGGTCTGACCTAAATTGTGAGCCATTTTAGTCTACTTAGCAACCGTTTCCTACGTAAAAGTTCTAGGTGACGTTTGGGTCACATAATAAAATTTATGTGCACCATCTATCGAATAATGCTAAAAGTATTGCTTATGTTCTCACCGCAGTTCAAATTTTTCGTATAAATAACTTCAGTAACATTTTCGATTAATTTTACTTTTTTAAATTTGACTAATTTACTGTAAAACTAAATTGTTTGTCAATATGTTTGGTCAACAGCAATGCTACTACCGACATCTCTTTCATTATGCAAATATCCTTTAGGCCGATGTCATTTACATATTTTTCTTCAACCTAAGACTACATTTACATGGATTGTTTTGAAATTGTTTTGAAATTTTGGTTTTTGTTGTTATTTTTCTTCAAGATATTTAGTAAAGAAATGTTCCAGTTCCGAAAAACCGAAGCTGCATACCATTTTCCCGAAAACAACACTGAAAACAACCAAAATGTGTCGAGCGTAGTAATTTTATTTAAAAATATTCTCAAAATGCAAGCGCATGCATGTTTAGACACGAATTAATTATTGTCATTAAATAATTATGCCTTTAATAGAGTAATTTCATAAAAATAAAACCGAGAAAAACGATCAGTGGAAAAGCTATTCGTTTTTTGTTGTTGCCACGATAAATCGAAAACATCAAAAACATCCATGTGAAAATGAACCCTATAAAGCTGAATGACACAAGGCAGGTGTCAAGGCTTAATTTTTTCCCACTATGGGGGTTATTACCCAAATAATATTGAGCAAAATATTCTGTGTCTTAGATAACTATTTTTAGCGTCTTGGGTGAAACTAAACCCTTTTAAATATTTCGTATTATATTATTCACAGATTGTTGTCGAATCTTTCAAAACTCAAACCAACTATCAGGTAAATCGGGAACGTACAAAAATCCGGATTTTACCAGAGGTCAAACCAAAGTGGAAATACATGGATATTGCCGATAAATATCGTGAAAATACAACAATTCGACGTAATAGGTAACTGTTTTTTTGTTTTTGTTTCTTGTGTGAGCCGATGCCGCCAAATTTAAAATATATTTAAAAAACGTAATAATTCAGGTTTTGACTTTAATAAAACATAAATATTTTATTATATTGATTGTACAATTACAGTAATTATAGCTATAGTCAAAATCATTACCAATCATCATCGCCATTATTAAACTCTTCGGTTCATTCACAAGTCATTAGCGCAAATAAAAAATGTCGTGGATGTTTAAAATCAGATAAAAGTTTTGAATTTGATGTTGATCAACAACAGTATTTTACATCGATTAAAGTAATTTCATTATAATCCTTATTAAAGCATACATTATTAGCATAAAACATAAATTATTTTTATTTATTTTATAAATTTTATTTCATTTATATAATTATATTTTCTTAAGGTCAAACCTGATTTTACAAATTCGGCTGGCTTATGCTTTAACTGCGCCGAAGAGCTTAAGCTAGCTTATAATTTTCGTAAAAAATGTTTAAAAGCCAATAAAGATTATAAAACTTTATTAAGCATTAAAGATGTACCCATGTATGAAACACCAAAACCAAAATATCAAAATCATCATCAATCATTGATGGAGTGTAAGTACCGCGTTACATATTTTATAAAGTAGTTAGATGCATGCTCGTTATAAATGCGCCCATTTTTTTATATTTTGGTTGTTGCCTAAATTAGATGATAAATCAAGGATAGGCCCGTTCGAGTGTAACTTATGCGGTAAGATCGTTCGCACTTATAAGGGATGGAAAAATCATAAAATCAAACATGGTGCCGATTTGAATATTATGTGCGAAGAGTGCGGTAAAAGTTTTATGCATGAAAGCAAATTGCATTTGCACATCAAGAAAGAACATTCGACCAAACGTTTCGAAATGTTTGGTCGGGATTACATGTCAATGAATATTCAAAATGAGTATGGTGTTTTTGAAGATCGTGAAAATATATTTCTGAAATCGTTATTTCCCGGTTCGATTGTTCCGTATAATACAAACACGGTTGGGCGCTTCGAATGTGAAATATGTTGCAAGGTGATTAAATCACTGAAAACCATGGAATTGCATCGGCAAAAACATATTCGGGAATTGGATTTGATGTGTGACGAATGCGGTAAATGCTTTACAAACGAGCGTAAATTGAATTTGCATATTCGGACCAAGCACCCGAAATACGATGAAAATACTATGGAGTACATGAATAAAGATATCTGGATATTTAAGTCGACATATTCCGATTCAACTATATTACAAAAACGCCAATATATGGGACCATTTGAATGTGATTTGTGTTGTAAACTTAGTAAAACACGCGAAGACATGGAATATCATAATCAGCGGCATATGAGGGAACTGGATTTGGTGTGCGAAGAGTGTGGCAAAGGCTTTTCGTACAAGGAGAAATTGGAATTGCACAAAAAAATGAAGCATACACGCTATCAGCAAGATGTGGATGGCTACGGTTATCATGGAACGGGATATGGTAAACATAAAACAGGTAAATTGTTTAGATATTTTCAATTTCAATTTTGTATAATGAATAATCTGTAAATTTTTAATACAGGAAATCATGGTAAAAAGAAATTTAAACTTGAAGATCGCATGGAATCGGTCGACTATGGGACCAACGACTATCGATGGGACGATAAAATTCAGGCGAACAATTTTGCAGCTCAAGAGTATAATAATTGGGAAGCAAAATTGGAAACAAGCGATTACGATACATCGGAATTCACAAATAAGTGGGATGATAAAATACAAGCCAGCAACTACATGGTAAACGATTACCAATATTCCGACCCAATGCCAATGAATTCGTATAATACGCATCAAGCACCGGCAATAACCAGCATGAGCACAATGAACTCGATGTCCGCTATGAACAGCTACCAAAATTTTCAACCAGCACCGCAACCCGCCGTCGTTATACCTAACATAATCAAACAAGAAGAGACATATCCAGCAGCAGTAGTTGCCCCGAAGAATGAACTCAAGTGGACAGATAAATTAAAGTCATTTACGGATAAGAATGTGCTCAGCTGGCAAGATAAATTTAAAGCACATCAAATCAAGCTTGATGAAAAATTGAAGCCTTATATCGGAGGCGGCAGTAGTACCACTACTACATTACCGGTCAACAATAATAACAACAATGTGAATATCGGCAATAATATTAATAGTAACTTAATCAAAACTCAGTACACGGATTCAGTACCAATAATGTATAATAATAACAGCATACAAGGCCAATATGGTTATAATAACGGTATGAACACTATGAATACAATGAAGCAGACTTACACCAGCGATTCGATAAGCACTTATAACTCTTATGGGAAGGAACCATTAAAACCGCTTAATCAATACAACTATCAAGACCCGGTGGTTAAACCAACGGCCCAGTACAACTATCAAGAACCTGGTCAACCAGTAAACCATTATAAGTATCAGGAACCGGTTAAGCCATTAAATCAGTACAACTATCAGGAACCTGTTAATCCGGTTGCACAAGCAGCCTACAATTATCAGGACCCAGTTAAACCCGGTCAAACTGCTTATAACTACCAGGAACCCGTTAAGCCAACCACTACGGCATATAATTATCAGGATTCGATTAAAACAACTACTGGATATAATTATCAAGACCCGATTGTTACCAAACCAGCCAATCAGTATAACTATCAGGAACCTGTAAAGCCATATCCTAACGTTAACGTGACGAACGAGTATAACGTTACGAACGAGTACAACTATGATGATCAAACTGTTCCGTACGACAATGATGCACATCACGAAGATGATGATGATGATTATAACTACGATGATGAGGGCAATTCATACAATGATGACGATGAAAACGACGATGAATACTATAACGATGATACGAACATTACGTCTTATACGGACGTAAATGCCAAATATAATTACGAAGAAACCATGAAATCTTATATGGCCGATGCAAACGAATACAAGTTCGATGACAAAAATAAAATTGAGCCAATTGTTAAACCAATCGAACCGATTATTAAAATTGAGGAACCAAAAATGATTGTTGAGCCCACTGTAACTGTTCCACCGGCCATCGTGACGAATGGTGCTAAAATGCAAATACAAGATTCATATGAAGATCATGATTACAACCTTGATGAGCATCTTGAATCGTTTCCCGAAGAAGATGATGAATATAATTATGACGATGACGAAGAAATTTCGAAACCCGACACGTACGATCATGATGATGAGTACGATGATAAAAATGAATCATATCCAACTGAGGATGATCATTTTGAGGATGATGATCATATTGATCATGCGATGAAAGTTGATGTACCGGTAGTGGAACCAAAACCATCGATTGATGTAAAGAAACCGGATGAGAAAATATCACCAAAAATAAGCGAATTGAAAACGATTGCGGAAGAGGTGAAAATAGAGAAAGAAATCGGCGTTAAAACAGCGGATGCGATTAAAGACCAGCATAAATTAGAATCGGATTCAAATCTAAATGAAAACGATCTAAAAGAGGATGATAAATTGGAATCGTACGAAGAGGGGCAGGACGATAAATTCGAAGAGGATGTTGTATCATTTACCGAAGAGAAAAACGAGTACGACGAAGAGGATCAAATGAATCATGAGGGTGATGATAAAAAAGATATGGAACTGGAGGAGGTGCCATGTAGTTATTGTGGTCAAGTATATGATAACGCGTTTGAGTGTCCTTATCATCAGCAAGTGAGTATTTGGTTTGTTTGTTTTTATATAAATTGTAAATTTTCGACGGCTAGCATATTTCAAAAAATGACACTTCGCTTCGAAATTATATAAAATTATTGAGTTCAACAGGGGCAGCTTCCAGAATTGTTCCAGATTTCTTCTTTTAATTTGTTTTATCTAAATTTTATTTTAATAAATTATATTCATTGACTTTGTGGTGAGTATAAATTATAAAGTCACAATTCAATGGAGTTCGAAATTCTGGTCTACGTGGGTTAATCGTACTGTATCAGTCTGGATTGAGAAAATAAATATTTTACTAGGAACATAGGTAGTCTATATTACAAATCATCATGTGACATTTGGAACCTACTGTAATGATATTCTCCTCCAAGGACGAGAGTGTAAAGTACAATTTATTTTTATATAACTTTTTGAAATTAATGCTCAATGATTTTTTTTTTTCAGAAGTTAGCGTTATATAAAGAATCGAAGAGGTATCAAATAAACTGGAGGCAAAAATGACATAAACTAATATTAAGCAAAACATAGTTGCTAGAAAATCATTCCATGAAAAATGCAGATCGTTTGAATTTCTAAAGTATTTTTACCATAATACCTGCATGATTCAGTGCTTGAAGATCGGTATATAAAATGCCGATTATAGTTTTTTTTGACTTACCACAAAACTTTACTTTATTTTTTATTATGTACGTTACAAGGCACAAAAACTGGTAACTTTGGAGACTAACCATGGATCATCTCGTAAAAACATACTTGCATTAGAGGGGAAGGTCACATAGTACTAACTCTTAAGATTAAAAAACTCGTTGAAGACTACGATATCATCGGTTTTTTAAACTCTAACCGAACTAGATAGATGGCTATAACACTTCGAGAAAGCTCTTCATAAAGTATGATCAAAAACAAGTCCCAACGATTGACAGCTATACATCGTACGAGGAAACACCGATACTATATGTTGGAGTGATGAACAATACTTGTAGCTGTACTGAAAGTAAAGAGTACACAGGTAGTAATCTCCGATGTCTCAGATTATCATCTGACAGTTTAAAACATTCAATAAAATGTAACTCTTACATATCAATCTAGATGAACAAACCGTTCAAAAGCTCGTTCCTTAGGATTTTGACGTAGACCGTTTGGTAGTCTTCAACAAACTTTATGAACAGTGATTGGCACCTCGTCACATTTTTCAATAACTTCTTCGCAGAGTAAACAGTTAACCGGCAGAGGAACTGTTTGAAGGAAATCTGTTAAAAGAAATAACATACACAATTAACTGTGATCGTGGAGGCATACTATAAAAATATTATACGAGTACTTATACAATACAAATATTTTTCTGTGCTGTGTAGTGTGGAAATGGCAAGCTTGCGTGAATACAATTAGTTGCTCATATTATAAAAAAATGAATAAAAGCTAATTATTATAAAGTATTGAATTACATTAAGTGTGTTTTATTAGCTGTTATTATTTATAAATTAACGGTATAATATAGTTATACGGAATTGAACTGCCTACGGGTGCTAGTACGTAAACATAGATGTCAGTATTATTATTTCTCGACAGGCGAAATCGCAACAATATTTTGTCAACGGGGTTAAGGGCAAATCGAAGAAAAATCAATACAGTCTACTATATTCAACAGACAAGCCGCTAAAATAATAATAATAATTCTAAATTGTTGATTTTTTTGTGCTGGTACATTAAAAATAACTACTAATTTTGTTCACATGCTACCGTATGCTGTCAAAATTGGAAGATAAACATCAAAACGCAACTATTAATTCGTTAATTGTACTAAATTATTTGGGAACCAAAAAGTACCAAAAACGCCATATATGTTTTGATTATACCCTCCCGACCAGGTGTACCATAAACGTTTAGTTTACGAAAGCTTTGTTATAATGAGGTGTTTTGTCATATGACAAGTGAAACAAATTTGCGAAAACTTGTCTATGATTAGTGTAAATAGAAGTGTTCATAATGTGTAACGAAACATTTGTGAACCGTTTATTCGTATCAGTTGAGGACCGCCTTTAAAGAGTGGGTCACATTGGGGATGAATAGCGAGAACTATTTGTTTAATTTGTTTATTTTAATTGAACGGTTATTCATTTTACGTTTATTTTATTCAAAATGTATCATTTTAGTAATTTTCATACAAAATCTTTATTTATCATCGATAGTTTTAATTTAGTGGCGATAAATTAAAATTTAGTAAGAAAATCTAACATTTATGTTATTTCTATAATTTGTAAGATATAGCTTATAATACCGTTCATCTAAAACTAATTGATTGTACCATTTCGTTATTTTTCCTTCATTATTTGGGTAAAATATTCATATCGTTATCGCTACTCGTTCTCTCCTTTATTAATTAATAAAATTGAAACACAAAATCCTTTATTATATACATAATTATAATGTTGGTTTGGTGATTGTGTTAATGGCGACGATCTTCGGTTTGTAAGAAGCCATCCTTATGCGATTTATTTTCCATATCTCATAACAACCCGACTAATTCTCAAATGAGAACATATTTTACGGTATCAGAAAAATTATACCGGAAATGAAGCAAAATCTGTTGAATTTCTGATTTTGAATCAGGTACCATACTAAGAACGCAGTCCATTTCATTAATTTCTCAGAATGTCTCGGGTATTAATAATCTAGTTGCAGATACCCTCTCACGCATTAATCTAATTTCTATCCCTTAACGTATAGATTGTGTTCAAATTGCTTCTTTTATACAAGTTTTTAAAGCGTTTCACAATTTGTATTGGCATTACAGCAACAGGTAAATTATTGGCAAAAAATGTCATCTGATCATCTAACTTCGCAACGGCTCGCAGAAATTCACTTGGACATCATTGATTCTTTACCTATTTCTGATATTCAGCGATATCACGTAACATTAATCGATCGATATACGAGATAGGGTAGGAAGGTTTCTGTACCGGATATTTCTGTGGCCATCTTTGCATTTGCCGTACTCAACATTAAGTTCAAGCATCGGGGTCCTAAACGTCATAGATACAGATCAGGGGTGCAATTCGATTTACATTTGTTTAGCGAATTATGAGCATTAATCGGATTTACACGAGTCATGACAACGACCTACAAACCGAAGTATAATGGCATAATTGAAAGATTGCACCGAACTATCAAAACTTTAACAGTCAAAAATACAAACTTAACTTATCTTTATTTTTCTCTGAAATTCCAGCCATGTACAACTTATAACTCTTAAGTAATATCAAAACCAGTGCGATGTTAATTTCCAACTTTTAGAAATACAACATGATTAGATTTTTATATATTTTGATTAATTTAATTATATATTTATATTTTATTTATTTAATAACAAACATTTAATAATAGAAAAGCCACGACTAATATTTAATTTTAAGTTTTTTAAACGACGTGCACGATTCAATTTGATTTTTAGGGTAGGTTTCATAAATTCAATAATTTTATCATATACATACAAAATTATTCAAATAACATTATATATTAATTTAATATACAATTAAAATAATTTCCGCCTAAATAAAATAAAATGAAAATCAGATTTTCGGTTGTGTTTATTATTTTTGGACGAGACATCGCGCACACTTATTTTTTTAAGTGACAGTTAAAATTTAACGAAGTTTCGTCGGGTTTCTTAAGTAAAAATTAAGTTTTGCTGGGTAATAACATTGACATGCCACTTATCGCATTTTTATTTTTTTATAAAGTTAAGTTTTTATTCTTGACTGGTTTCCTCTTAATCACAAATTGTTTCGCGGACTATGCTTTAGTGATATAAATTTCCATTTCATTTTTCGAGTTAGAATCGGTTGCATCCAGTTGTGTAAACTACATAAAAAATATAACGTCAAATGACATGTCAAAATTTTTCCCAAAAGTTTTTACCAATTACCAAAAAGTTTTCTTTCGGAATATTTTGGAATTTGAAGTAGTTTAGTTAAATAACCAATTGCGATATGATAGAAATAGAAGAACCATTTGACCCCGATAAAACGAATAGGTTGGATGAACTGTGCCGCGGCTGTTTATGCACATCGGATAATTTACTTTCAATATTTAGTCAAGCCGTTTTGGATCACGATGAAGCGGAGAGTGATTTCGAAGAAGGCTCATCGAATACCCGAAATACTGAAGTCACATATCTTAAAATGTTTGAAGACTGTACCTCATTAGAAGTAGATAAAATGGATGGTAAACCAACCAGTTTGTGTTCCGATTGTATCGAGGAATTAACCGCCTCGTACAGTTTTCGAAATAAATGTATCAATTCAGATAGAGAGTTAGGTACCACAATGATTAAAGGTGAACAAGATGAAGAGGAATCAGGTTCAACTGCAGGAGAACAATCTGTCGATAAAACTGAAACAACTAATTTAAAAATCGTTGCCATTGAGGATCTCGTAAAATTGAATGAGACTCCGATTGATGAAGATGAAAATTTTATGTATGAGGATCATCTAATTGAGAATGAGTTACACGAGGATAATTTCGAAATAAACCCCAGGAGTAAAATACAAACAGTCGACGAGGAGGTTACATCGATTGTGGGGATAAATGTCGTAGATGATAATGTATTCGAGTGCCAAGTATGTAAATCGAATTTCTCTAATTTGGATGAACTTCAGTTGCATAATTACATTCATAATCCCGACCGACCGTTTAAATGTTTCGAGAAAAAGTGTAAACAATGGTAAGTGCGAATTGCCTACTAATTTACTTTTTCGATACTAATTGAATATATTTCAGCTCATTTAAAAACCAAGAAGAACTTGAAATGCATAATTTCGTGTATCACACGGCCGAAAATGACACTAAATGTGCCTACTGTAATAAGGATTGTAAAACAAAACGGGCGCTTAAATCACATATGAAGACACATTCATCCGAACGGCCCCACAAATGTAAAAGCTGCGATAAGGCGTTCATATTTTCGCATCATCTCAAGAATCACGAAAAAATTCATGATAACGTTAAAGAATTTTCCTGCCCGGAATGTCAAAAGTCGTTTATAAATAAGGATCGACTAGCCCTACATCAACGTATACACACTGGAAAGAGGCCGCATAAATGCGAGACATGTGATAAAGCGTTTATAAGTGCGTCATCCTTAAAAATTCATTATGCGACCCATACAGTCGAGAAACCGTTTATGTGTACGCAATGCGGAATGTGTTTTAAACTAGAGATTTTTTTAAATACGCATCTCAAAAAGGTACATTTAGAGACGCAAACTAAGGATGATTCGGAACCGTTAGTCAAATCGAAACATGCCAAATCGAAGGGCGACCAAAAATCCTGTAATATATGTAACACCAAATTTGAGACCCCGATTGAATGTACCCGACACATAAAGACGCATAGCTATAAATACTTCTGCCACATTTGCAAGAAACCATTTGCGCTTAAAACAAAGCTCGACTCGCATATGAAAAATACTCACTCTTCTAATTTAAAATACGTTTGTCGCGTATGTTCGGATAAGTTCCATCGACCCGACTTGCTGCGATACCACTATCTGCGTAAACATGCTAATGGGAAATTGCCTTACACATGCGAGATTTGTGAACGTGGCTTTATAACAAATAGTGATTATAAAGTACATGTGCGTCGGCATTATGGCGAGAAACCGTTCCTTTGTAACTTTTGCGATAAGCGATACATTACTTCATCCGAGTTGTTGCAACACAAACGTTTTCATACGGGTGAGAAACCGTATGTCTGTAATTTGTGTGAGAAACCGATTGCAACCATTAATTTACTATTGTATCATATCAGGCAGCATAACAAAGATGGGAATATTGATTCGCAGCGTTTAAATCGAGAGGTGAAGGACATCGAAAGTATTGTGGACGAAGAAAACATGGATGAAATACAATCGGAGGAAATGGAAAATGATTGAATATGTACACAATTAGGATTTTTTAGTAGCTAAATAAATTAGTTCGTTTGATTAAATAGTCATGTTTATTTTTCCCTAAATGCGTATATCTACATTTCGAAAAGCGGAAGCTAATGATATATGTGATTGTGCTAAAATATGCCAGATATGTATGATATACACCCGTGTGCAATAACCTTAAACGTGGAAGAAGCATTACGGTTTAATTTAATCGCCAAAGTTGCAGCAGAATTCAACGATATACAAATTATTGAGATGTGGAAGGTTATGTGTTACATTTGCTGTTTCACCAATCCCAATTATGAACCAAGCTAAATGATTAAAGTCCGTTACAAGGAATATGTCCGAAGTTGTTATCAAATATTGTCTGATGCGCAACGCAGTAGTAGCATACAGAATAAACAAAACTTAGTTAAATCGTGTCTTACGTTAAAATTTAACCAAGATTATTCATCTGTAAGCATTGGACTCCTCATCGGTTCGATCAAAGGTTTACAGTTATGGCCGTTAAAATTTAACCAAGATTATTCGTCTGTAAGCATTGGACTCCTCATCGGTTCGATCAACGGTTTACAGTTATGGCCAGATGGCTAAAATATCCAAGGAATTTAATCGGGCACGCCGATCTATTTGCCGCAGTAGAAGAAGAATGCCGGAAACCTGACGAACATAATAGTTCGAAATATGAAATGCAACATACATTCGGAACTACCAATTTGTTCTGAAAGGCGGTGTCCTGGTTGATCGGATGTCGTGATATTAACGAGGAGCATCCCGATATCATCCGTTCTTCTGATTATATTGAAAGTTTAACGTAATTTGGTCTGTAGACAATGATTTTGGAGACGTACGGCCAGAAATATTTTAATGCAGTCGAGAAACCAATGGCATATTCCCAAATTTTAATATTGACTTTAGAATTGTCGGTTAAAAAATTCGAAATCATCGATCCAGCCGAAGCCCTCCAATATATCTTATTTTGCTTAAATTAAAAGATTCGAAAAGTAAAAAATTTAATTTTAATATATCTCCGATTTGCCACGAATGCCATAACTATGATTTACTATTCGGTATAATACAACCAAATGAATAATTTCACGAGGCTTGTTCGATCAATTCGAATCGATTGGTATTGATGTTAAAGGTACGTGTGATTTAGCCGCAGAAGACCTAATACAAAAGGAATGTTAGCAGATGCAGTTAATTTCACTACCGAACGTTTCTGTTATCGCAAGTTTCATCATTCGCATGTTTCATCTAGTTGTCCATCAGTTCAACAAGTCCAACAAGAAAGGGTCAATGCGCGAGAGAAATTACAACAAATAGCAAAGGAATTCAAAAATCGGTACATTGGCGAAGATTCCATTCAAATAGGTATACGCTTCCTAGACAATTTCCTAGTCCGATTTCTTCGACAAAGCGCCAAAACAACTTGGTTTCGCTCAATGATCCCGAATTGGATAAGGCATGCGGAATCCTCAACGCTTGGGCAAAGAGATGATTAGTGTATACCCAGATTTACTACTGGCTACGATGGAAATACAATCAAACGAATTATACAATCCATATAAAATGCAAACAACCTGAGTGACACAACCAATCGTTTGGTACCAACTGAAATAAAATTTGCATCAGTTTTTAAAAGTAAATTTATTTCCTACTTCTGCATTGGATGTAGTTCTTCCTAATCATCATCGTACAATAATCACAATTATAATAGGTGATTCCTGTGTATCAAGATTTCTGTCTTGCTGGGACTTTGATTTGGAAATACCATTTTTCACTAACAAAATTGGGCCATAATTCGGAATTCTCGTGGTCGTTATTTAAAGTACGGCTAGATTGCGTTACATTCGCAACATTATTCACGAACGGCCCTTATCAAAATGAAAACGGTTATGACTTAATAAAAGTGGTCTAGATAAAAACAAATTTCCACACCGTTTGAATCATAAATCTGTACTTTCTGAGAGTTTGGTAAATAACCATTCAAATAGTAGGAATACGAACAACTCTCATGGCTGTTATCTGTTGCTGGAGCGTTAATTTGTTGTGGCATTTCTAGTGCTGATGCGCTAATTTGTAGTGGCAGATCAGTGCAGATTATAGTTTAATAACAAACTATTCCGGAAGTAGATAGCGTTCTCAGAAGATAGCGTTCGAGCGATAAAGATCCCTTAAATGATAACCAACAATTTAGCCATTCACATATAACGGAGATCGCCCACATGGAAAACTAATATGTTGAAGCAAACTCAAGGCACGAGTAAATGTTTCTGTACAATTTTTCCAGCCACAGTTAGGTATATGTTCAGGAAGTTTTTTTATTTTTTTTAAATTTTGCGCAATCAGCAATGTTTCTATCACTCAACTTTGAAGCCCCATCTACAGCCTAAAATATAATTAGGATAATTGAATTTTTGTCGTATTAGTAAAGAATACAACAATGCAAATTATAGCGGTTAGGTTTTAATTCTCATGATGTTTAATATGTACATTCAACATACGACAGTGTAATGAAGCATCGGGAGTTCAGTGGTAGAATCCTCGCTTGCGCTGCTATGCGGGTGGGCTGGGTTCGATTTTCGTCTGCGCTGCCTGTTACGTCGGGTAGTAGGGGTCGATTCCTACTAATTGCATTTTTTATGATTATTAATTTAAATAAAACAAAATAATTCAATAATTAATTAATTATAAATTTATTCATTATCAATCACTACAATATAATAAGAAATATTTTGCATTTCTCCAGAAAAAAAACTTCTGCTTGTCTCACAATAACTAAAATAGTGGAACCAACAATATAACACAATTATCTAAAATTATAATACCATATTAAAAAAATCGTTATAATAGGCCGTTTCAATTAAATCATTCAATCTTATTTATATATCTCCACCTCGACTATTGCACGTTTATGTTCAAAAAAAAATTTTTGTAGACACATAAAAATAAATTTATTAATGAATTAAGTGAATTAAAATCTAATTTGATTATCAAATCTTTTTCAAGTACATAAATAGTATTTTTATTTAAAAACCGCATAATATATTGTATTGGGCGCACTTATTAGACACATGGTTCACTTTGTGTGGCCACCGAACTTAAATGTTTTATGATGGCTGGTGGAATGTTATCGGCTGTTTTTGATTGGATACTTTGACCTAGTAGATCAGGACATGACCGTAATCCCTCTTGGATCTCTTTTGCTGTTTTAAGCAGATCATAGTTGATTTTCTCCGTAACGATTGAATCTTTCCTAGAAACAAAAAATAGAAAATTCATGTTAGCATGTGGTGGTATAGCAGTGTTGACAATTGCTTATTTATTGCAACCTTAAAGATTTAATTTAAATTTCCCTTGTAGCTGGATTGATTCTTTACATATCACATGCTTGAAAATAACCAACCAATCAGACACAAGGAACGGATTGAAAAAAGCTCGTCTGATTAGGGCCATTTTCCTTGTACACGCAAAGTATCTGACAGCTAGTTTAGTATTTTAAAACTAAAGCCAAAGAGCAAAATCTTAAAAAATCTGTTGCTATGTTATTTCATTTTTAAATTTAATATTTGACTAAATATTAATAATTAAATAATACAAATGATCCGAGGCTTTTTCTATTACAAATTTGCGACACCTTTCTCACGCATAGAAAGTGGTGCTAGCTAGCCACCTCAAAACGGTGAATATGAAGAACAACAATTTAGATAATATGATCTTTAAGTATGTCCATTCATTATTGGCCTTTTAGACGCCGCCTAGTTAGCGCCACTTCCTATGCTAGTGAAAGCCTCATTCCATTTTATTATTATTTCATCATTTGTTACATTAATTGAAAACTAATTGAGCATTTTACATAATATTCAGTCGAATTATAGTCAACTATGAAGATTATGTTACTAAAACTAGTTTCTTGAGAAATTAACCACCTTTGGCTCTAGTTCTAAAATATTCCGTCAGATGTCTGTTTTTGCGTTTTCGAACAAAATTCGTATGCAGAACATAAATGTAAAAAACAACGAAATTTTTTGATAAAATGTTGCTCGATTATTTTGATTTGATACAACTAAATGGCAAATTAAACGAAAGTCGCATTTTATTTGCCGAGGAATTGGCATACGAATCGGAATTTAAATTTTATCACATAAAATGAGCAAGGAATTGAAATTCGATGGTTGTTTTAAAGATATGTAATATTAGAACAAACATTTTGAAACTTATGTTTAAAATATTGACGCGGTTTGTTTTTGGACAAATGTGTTGCTGTGTTTTGTAGCAAGAACTCGACGAGTTTATACTGAAGAATCAGATAGTGCAATGGTTGTTGTACTCCAGCAAATAAAATACAGCATAAAGGATGAAACACACCAAGCAGCAGCAGCGAGCAGCAAATTTAAATATTAGCTTATTCGCTTGGATACACATGGATTTCGATATAAGGCACGGATGTAGTTTTTAAAAATGCCCAACTTAAATTAAACTAAGGTTAGGGTCATGAAAAATTGCACATTGGAATGGGCTAAGGCTGTGTCCCAAACGAATACTTATTTGTCACCTCGCCAGCATATTAATTTGAATAAGTTAGGTTCCACAAATAAGTATTCGTTTGGGACCCAGTCTAAGGTATATATCATCTGATTGGGATGAACCTGGAGTTGTACGATAAAACTGGGATTCCTATTTGAAAAAATTAAGTCATTTCTCAACCGATTCAGATGAAACTCTTTAAATTAGATCTCATGTGATTTTTGGATTTGCTTCTCGAAAATGATAAATTTGAATAGAGCTAAGCCATTTCTCAACTTATCCGCATCGAACTCTGAAAATGGGTTTCGAGAATTCTCAATTTAAATAAAACTAAGAAGTTTAGCAACCGAGTTTATTGAACTCGGTTTATATAATAAACAGGATTCGAAGCGTGGAGTTGCATTTTTTGCGTTTTTCTGCAAAAGGTCAATCTATTCAACTAACTAAGCTCTTTCTTAGGTTAGGATGAAACCGAGTTTGAAATGATGAAAATTGAATTGCAATATACAGTTGATAAATTAATACTAATGAAAATAAAACTAGTCGATTAAGAGCTCACGAATTAGATTCTATTGGATTGGGAAATCTTCAGTTCTCTTTAGTATACGTTTAGTTCTTTAAAATAAACCTAATAATACAATGAAACAACTCGAGCCAACAAACCTGATTTAAGTTAAGTTCGCAGATTCTAAAACCTTAATCGAAATTCATGTTAGAAACCCAATTTTATGGCAATTAACCGAATTTCGTTAGGTTGACTTCTGAACTGTCTTAGTTCCACTTAATATTCTCTGAACATTACAATTCGTAGTAGAATATTCATTTCACTCTTCTAATCAAGCTGGATCAAAGTTATTTAAAAATGGCGCAGTTGTATTCAGTAGGCAAGAAATGATCTAGTTCCATCTAGATCAAGCTATTTTAAAAAAACCCACCTATATCCAGTCAATTATTTTCCAAAATGTCAACAAAAAGGCCAGTTATACTCCCGATTAACTTTTATAAATCGATTTCAAATTCAAAATAATTTCATCAACTAGAATATGGATTACAACCAAATTTAAATAAAATCGAAAATTGCTTGTTATTTAAGGTCGTTAGTGAATCAGTTAAAAAAAAATTGTTAAAATTCAAAATTATGACAGAAAATTCTCGATTAATTTATTTCACTTTCTGGTGAACAAATAAAAGATACCTAATTTAAATTTTGTTTAAATTTTAATTTTCACACACAATTCGAACTCCCGCCTTAAAGATATAATAGTTTCCCAGATAAGTTTCGAAAAAACAGATGTAATGCATTTTGAAAAACCCAACAGTTGATTCAAAACTAACGGCAGCTCTGTTTATGACATATTTTCCCTAGGTCAGAAACATATTGTGTAGCACTCGCTAAACCACCACCGTCGAGTATATCCGATCAGCCGACATCATGTTCCTTCTCATATCTTTCAGGATCATGTCTCAGTTTTCCATCTTTACTTTCATCCCAGGTTGGGGAAGGTATCCAAAAGCCAAACAGGCTTTACATTCCTTATTTTTCTCCATTCAAACTACCTTAATAACCAGTTGCCAGTCTCTATCTAGAACTTGGATTCTTGGTCGAACTTGCTTGATGGGTAGATTTTCTTCTATTATTCTTGAACCCCACTTACTGTGAAATAGGCATACAATAAAAATCTAGACCTTGGTTCTCGTAAACTTAAACTTAAAAATATTCCCTCTCTAAAGTTCTTATAGTAACTTTGTGATCGCCACATTGAACTCTCTTGAAATTAGCAGTATCAGAAAGGCAATTTTTATGTCCTCGTTGAAAAGATCTATAAAAATCCCAGAACTTCGGTGGTGTGTTTAGGGTTTCATTAATTTCCTCGTCTGTCCATTCAACTTACTAGTCCACCAAATCCCAGTTTATTTCAGGCCTCTCATAGGAGCTGAAATGCAAAATGCATTATTATTTGAAGCACGTAACTGGCCTTCTCCCGTCCCACACTATGATCTTTATTGCTGAAGGTTAAATTGACTGGTGAATACTACATTCTCCCTAGTACAATCTCCTAAGTTGGAGGATAAAACTCCGAGTCACATGGAAAGGAGGAAGAGATTACCAGAATCATTCCTGATTCGTTTCTTTTTTAACTGAATGACGGCTACTGTAAGAACGTTACAGCAGATTTCTTTAAGGAGCTTGTAATTTATAATTTAATTAAATTACCAAATAATTTGATAAAATGTACAGTCTCTCGGACCTGATCAGGTATTACTAGCCAGGACGGCATCTGAATGTCCTAAATTAATTTTATCCCCAGAAATCCATAGTTCTTGAATCAAGAATACGAATATTGAATATACTGTTTTGCAAGTTGCAAATGTATGTATAAATTACTAGATTTGTTAATCAAGATAATAGGAACAAAAACTGCACTCATAACAGGACAGGGTAGTCTAAGGAAGACATAGTCTCTTTAATCCGTTTAAGAGCTCTGTTGTATGCACATGCTTTTGTAATTCTCAGAACCCTCAAATCCTAGCAATTAGTTCGAAAAGTAACGGACGGAGTATCTTATCAAATTTTAAATTTCGCTAGTACTCTAGACTACAAATTTTTGACCGAATTATTGTAGATAGAACGAAGTTGGACCAAAATTCGGTAGATGATTCTAAGCCTAGTGTTTCTACTTACTAATATTTTACACGGTAGCAAATAAATACCCATAAAGAGTAGGCGAAATCAGAAGTGGTATGTTCCATTCATTAAGGATTGCCCTTTAACTTGAAAAATATTTAATGCAAATCTTTCGGTAGACAAGAAGCAGTCTACGCCAAAGGCACAGGCGTATCGAGTTGAGTTTCTCAACCTCATCGAAAATTAAAAAAAGGATTTATTTTGTAAAAAACAATCTTGATGTAAGATTTTTATGCAAAATATAAACCGTTACATACATAAAAGAAATTTCCAATAAACAGCTGCTCAATCAAAATTGAACCATACTTCCGCAAGCAAAAAAAAAGAATAACCAACAAAGTTCATTATCAATGATATTCACCACAACATTATAATATATTGGAAAGATATAGAACAAGATCGACAACGATTACAAACAAAACCACAAATTCTGTTTCTAGAATAGTAAACGCAAATCAAAAGTGCAACCGTATTTAACCCACATATTAAACCCGAGAACATTCAATGAACATTGAAAGTATTTAAAGAGAGATATAGTCCTGATAGCAGTCCTGCTGTATTTTAAAAAAATTCTGTGAATTTCTCGAAAGGAGGATAGGAGCATAGAGCATCTAGTGAACAGCACCATCTCACTTTATTAGGATTGATGGTTTTAGTTTCTCCCGTATTTTACTAAGATCTCCCTCCAGGTTATTGTTGGTCTTTCTACTTTTACTACCTCACTTTTGTATGAATAAAATTCTAATTTATATAATATTAATATATCTTGTTTGCCGAAGACGTTCTCCATTTAGCATTTTATAAGTAACTGCACTGTTTGTGTTCATTGTCATAATCGTAGCCTTTGTCTTTATGACGTTACATGTGGGACGGACTTCCAGTGTCAAATGTGCTAACTTCTGAATTTTCTGTTTAATGGCTGTGAGTTTATGCAATAGTAGACATATTTATATGTCTGAGTAGTCTAGTTTTTATGCCATTCGGTGTTGCGTTATCTAGTTTGCGAACCTCAGTATCCAGTAGTATTAGAAAAAAAGTGGAAATACTACACCATATTCGCTCGTGAGCGATCATGGCTAATACTTTCATAATGCTGCATAGCTCAGTCAACAGAACACGACACAACCGGATTAGCCAACATGTATGCTCTCCCCAGCGTCAGAGAAGAAAACAGGGTTGACTCTAGCTAGCCATGCGGAGAAGAAGAAGCACACTCCGAAAACTAGAACAACGTTATTTGTTGTAATGTAACATGACAATGATTGACCACTTTTTACTCATAGGTCATAGTGTCAATGATATTTCACTTGTTCTCTAATTTGCTGTAAGACCGAACTCTGTACTTTATAAGGGAAGGATTAAAGCATTTTTAAAATACATAATGTATTAATAGGCGTCAATTTAATTGGTTTAGTAAGCTGTCGATTACTTTTAATCCAATCCTTCAAACCGAATTTACCTTGATTAAAAACAGCCCGTTCCATTCAGCTTCGATAAATTCCCAAAAACTTCAATGGCCCAAACCTAAAGCTTTTGCCTGTAATACAATAGTTTATGGAGAAACTAAATTCTAGCTTTACGTGATATGGACTGAAGAAACTGGCTGTGTTCATATTTTTCGAAACTTGGGTAGTCCAAACTTGAAAAGATTTTTTCCGTAGGGTTTTTCGTGTTTAACGAAGTGAACTTTCGAAAATAATAAATTGCAATCACATAACTTAAAATGTAACTAAGGTATTAAAATATAAAATTCTACCTACTTGTATTCTGGATGTTTTAAAACTTCCTTCCGTATCCAGGACGCCGTCGTCAGTATTTCACCGGATGCCCGTTTTTGAATGAATTTTAAATACTGTTGGATCGTGCAATGCGTATCTGCATCAACATCCATCGAACCCAAATAACTATGTATTAATGGCACTAGTCCGGGGAATGTTCCTTTGCCGTTGATAATTTGATCGATTGTCATCAATTCATATTCTTCTGCATCACTACTATCTCCATTCATTTGATCGGTAATATCACCATGGTCTAGTCCGTTAGGGACATCACCGTTTTGTTCTTTTTTTGGTATAATGTTCTTTTTGAACCAGAATTTCTCTTCTCGACAAGCGTTTCGCTTTTGTGCTTTTTGCATGTTTTCGTCTACTTTGCTGATCGGAATCAAAAAATCAAGTTCATAAGAAATTATGACTCGGGTTAGTAGCACAATAAAACATACAAATGCAGCATTTTCAAAATCAGTGATTTGTATTTCGCATGGCCGGAACTCCACCCGCCAACCGATTGGGGAATTCGGTGGCGGCGGTTTGAAGCGCATCGTTTGCCAATTAGTCGACTGTATATTTTCAAAATGGTCTGTATCCTGCTCATCGTTTTGATGGACTTTCTCGCTGAATAGTGACACAGTGTCGCGAATAAATAAATGTGCAATGTGCTGGGCGAGCAAATGATCGATATCACCATCTCGCAATCGTTGATAAATTTTCTCATCGTATATTAAAGGCACATCATTGTATTTTTCACCCTCTGGTGACAGGTACGAATCAATCGAATCATATCGGGATTTATTTATTCGGAATTGATTTTGATCGAGTGGTTTGAGACCTCGTTCCTCTTCGGTTCGGCAATCAACGGACGCGCTAATCACATTCCAGCGACAATCACTTTCAGTTAAGTAGCCACGGTATGCCGGTGATGCAGCTGTTAGAGCCAACATTATTGGACACAGAGGTGTCAAATGATCATATAACTTGCGCGCCTCAATTATATTACACGCTTGGAATGTCAATTGTAAACAACAGCAACCCATACCAAAACCCATGGCGTCCATATGTACAACGTCAGGTTGTCCGGGTGGACTACCATCCACCGGTAGTTTTGTATTCTCATCACGAAATACTTTTAAATTTATAGAAACTTTTTCACCTCGTCTCAGTCTTATGTTACGTGTTAGATTTTTGAATCGCGGATGACCCGGATATATTGCCTCGTCTGGAAAATAGTCCGATTGGGCAAAACATTCTGGATCATTGGGACGTGTCGCGAATTCCGGTAATGTAAAATTAGGACAACCAAGCCGGGGAAAATTGGTTATCGACAGGACTGATTCGCCGGGCTCGAGTAATTCGGCCAATTCTTGTCGTCGATATTTCATATTTGCTTCGACAACATTAAAATGGGCTAGTAGACCACCGTACGGTTTACCTGGTGTCCCTTCTATCATATAGGCTCCGTACTCTGGCCGCCATAACGATTTTACACCATCCGGATTGGCGAGTTCTTTTTCATTTAACATAGCCAATAATTCTTGGCTCCTAAGTATCACTTGTGCCTTTTTATTTTCATCATCGAAATTTACTAGTATATACTCCACCTCGTCGCCCCATTTAAGTATATCACCCTGGCGATCTTTGAGCCGTTTATATAAATGAATAAATTGTTCGATGCCGTGTGCGCGCACGTGTTTCGCATGTTTCTTTGTTTCTTCCCAACTAAGCGGACTGCCTTCGGTTAAGAGACCCATTTCCTATGTTTGTTTATAAATTGTATTTAAAGTAATTAAGTCTGAAAATATAAGACAGATAAAAAATAATTTAATTAAATAGCCAATAATTCTTAATTTTAATTCTAGATATGCGTTCAATATTTTCATCAAGTTGGATTTAAACATATTGTGAAACCGAACAATAAACATTTAATTATTCAATTAAAATAATACAGGCAAATATAGGGATTCCAACCTATCAAAACTATGATTCCACTTCGATGTAACAAATTAGTAAAATGCGGAGATCGAATGAAAGGGTTTGCTTCGCAAAAAAAGTTATCAAAGTTTTGTTTGAATTTTGAGGCTTTTATACTTAGGATAGCCGAATTTTATAAGACTCGTATTTTAAGTTTTTTCAAGACATCAACTAAAGCCCATAAAACCAAGGAGCCTAACAAACAACTCACCTCGCCTTCGCAACAGAGATAGAGGGTACACGTAATTTTAAAATTTTAAGCCGTATTCAAATCAACGCTCGGGCTTAACATTAACGGAATCGAGCACTGTAGGCTGATCTGGAATTTTCTGTAAGGAAATCAATTTACATTGGCTTAGACAATTTGTATGCCTACCTTCGATCTAGAAGCTATAGCTTTTAGTAACTACTAAGCTGACTGAATTTGAAAACCACACAAAGAAAACGTTTCTAGCACTCTGATTTACATAATAGAGGATTTTATTAATCTATGTACAAACACAATCAGTAGATTGTATTCCCAAATCACGAACACGTCGTGATTAAATACACAACTTAATACATAACCAAATAAAGAGTGTTCCAGTTGTTAGTTTTTTTATATTAAAAAACACAACGAAAGTTTGTTCTATGCCATTTATGTATGGAATATAAACCCCAAAGAAGATAATTTAACGGTGTCAAATTGCATAATCTCGGTGACCAATTGACATCAGAATTTCTTGAAATTATGCAATCATCGAACTTTGTTGCCAATAAGTCGGGTGTTTCATCTAAATCAATTTCATCCAATTTTGACTACAAAAAAAACGCGACACGTTTAATTCTTGTGAACGACATCTGAAAGAGATGCTTGGCTCTTCGCGAATATTTTCACTTACAGATATTACTGTTTCACGAAGACGAACTGGACGATGATGTTCATATGCTCTACAGTTTCTTCAAAACATTCAATAATTTTTCGAATATCAGCGTCCATGTTGACCAAAATCATCACGTAATTTACGAAACGTTTTTTTACAGAACGATCATTTTCGTTATAAGTTTGAATAACCAAAAATGGCATAGTTTTGACTTTTCATTTGTCAAACAATTTTCGGATTGCCACCGCACAAAAAATATTTCTTTGAGCTTAAAAAAAACAAATAATGGAACACTCTTTATGTTTAAGATTGTCAATATTTACATAATGATTAGCATTAAAATATTCGATTCAAGAAAATATCGCAAACCAAATAAAATTGCAAACTTTGTGTTGATTAAACATTGCAAGTTAATAGTTGTATTGCTTGCTTATGCAAATTATTTGCTGGAGAGGGACAGAGAGTACTGGTGATTTTATTTTGGATTTGAAGGCCGCTTGGAAGTTGGGAACGCAATTTTGCTCTAATTCTTCTAGAATCGGATTTTATTAGCTTTAACGATTATCAATCACTAAAATGTAACCTTTATTTATAAAAAATGCAAATGTCATGAAATTCGCAATTAAAAATACATCCGCAATTGCTATCATAGTTATATCAGTTTATATGTAATTTTAAAATTTCATTATCATTTAAAGATAAACTGACAATGAATTCAATATAGCATAACATGAAATTATTCGTCATATATGGGGTGGCACGAATTGTAGTAAACCCTTATCTCGCACGTATATAATAATTGTAAACAGCCCCCCAAATAGTATTGAATAATTCAAATGTGGCACGATAATTCATTTCATTTTTAACTGTCACTGATAACAAGGTCCGCTAAAAAAATGTATGTGCACACAGAATATAATCAGAGTTTAGTTTGGTATCGACTTAGGTAAAGTATTGAAAAACGTTTTCTACTTTACAATGTTAGTAACCATTTAGGGTATTACGCATAACTATATCAGGCGCCGATACCAACAATGGTCTGATAGGTTACTACAAATATTTAAGTGAAAAACAAGAATTGAATAACACTTGATCCATAATACTCCAGGAGTATTTGAAGTTAAAAGGTAACAAAAGTTCACTGTTTCAGTCTCACAATTAATACCACTATTTCGAGAGCTGGAACTTATGTCCCCTTTTGTTGTAAGATATTTTTTTAAGAAAGGCCTGTCACCTGCAAAGTGCCATATTTTCCTTATAAATTCAATTTAAAATAAAACAAAAAATAATTGTGTACTCTTCTCTCTCACTTTTTGAGTATTGCCAGAAACTTGACGTGGGTTTAGTCGTATTATTTCTCTTTTCTCAGTTGCCTAATAACCCCCAGTGATAATCGAGCGGAAAAGCATAATTTGGCCCTAATCCGGGTTGCAAAATATATTAATGAAATCATCAAGTTCCGAACAACAAAAGCCAACCACAAACTTGTGAGAAACAGTGAAGGACCCGGATCTTAAACTGGAGATCACATTATCCCAGTTGCCATTCAGCAAAGAGAGGAATTGGCAGAAATATGTGCCGAACAAGGTGCCAAATTGGAGGAGCATGGTGGTCAGTTTGTCGAGCTGCATAAATAACAGAACGCGCAGATGAGAATTTGGATCAACTCCGTAATGAGCAGAACGAGAAACTCGATCAAATTAAACAGACCGGGATGCATCAAATAAAAGTGATAAACGATGGTATAAGTGGGCTAAAGTTCAACAAGTTGCGGAGGGCGCAGGTCATATTATAGAAGTTGAGGCCCACTTGCAACTTCCCTCCCTGAGTCCTCATGGACTGTCTTTTTAAATTGTTATGCCTTATGGAAAATAGAGGAAGTGAGCCTCGTCCACATTTGCCTTGTTTGATTATGAATAATTTTTTACAGCTTCCTTGTTCTTATTAAGATCAAGGGAGCCGCTGATTCGGGACCAATCAGTTTTTACATAATTATAGCAATTTTACAGCTCTTAAGACGAATACTCCTCAAAAAATACTGAACAACTGTTTGGATAATAGTCAGAAGCCAAAAATGTATCCACCTCAAGTGAAGGAAACAGTTCCCATACCTCCTAAAATGAGGTTGAAAATATGATTTACTCTGTGAGGAACTGAAACCGATAACAGCAACAAATGAAGTACCTAATACAAAGTTGATGAATCGAAATCATATAAAACTAAGCCTGAAAGGCAAAACCAGACATAAAAACTAAATAAGCAGGGCATCACTGGCATACGTTTGAAAATACACTGGCCAGATCAGGTAATGGTAAAAATTAATATTCTTCTCGTAGCCCTTGAAGTAATTGTTGAGAAAACCACCTCATACAATATCGCCTCACAGATCTATTTCATTATTACCAATAACGTCTAAGTTCTTTGAAAAGCAATTGGTAAAACGGTTTAATTCGATAATCGGTAGGAACAAACAAATCTCAAATCATTTTTCGTAGCCAACATTTAACAATACATCAAGTGCACAGGATAACCAATATTTTTCAAAGGTCGGTAATTATATTTACCCCAAAGACATTAGAAAAGATAGATAAATTCAGTAGAGACACTTATTAAACCACCTGCTCAGTCTCACCTCAACAATCGCTCAATAACAAATTGTATATATTTCAAAAGCCTGTGCAAATTTTGGAATGAAGCACGCCCTAGTCAAATAGAGTATAAACGAAATTTGAGTATTTTTGAGCTGGATGGCTTTATCTCTCTAGTTTCTGTTAAAGTTGAATAGAGGTCCGTATAATGGTGTACTATCTCCACTACTAAGGACTTGGTAACAGACGGACGTCCTGATACACAATTTATATTTTGTTTTACTATGCAGATCTGCGCTGAGGATCTTCTCGTAACAGTTTCAGATAAACATCTGTATACGAATTTTGTTCGAAAACCGCGACTTGAGAGTGGGAGTTTTTCTGTTATTTCATCCGTACACTAGATGTAAATGTAAAATTTAATTATTATTTGCATCGATCAACAATAATATTAATTTTGTGCATCTATAGTAGGTTAGTAAAACAGCAGCAAAACTAACTAACTCTCAAGTCTCAGTTTACGAACAAAATCGGTACTCTGAACGTCTTATCCGATTTATTGAAGCATTTTCTCTGCATTGGTAGAGTCGTGATATAGATGTAAAGGGAATTTTCATTAACAGATTACGATCTGAAATGGAACAAATCTATGACCCCCTATCGGAGTGCAAAACTCATGGGCCTACCCATCTTCCATGCCAGTATAGTATACAATGTGCAGATGGTGATAAAATCGGACCTATAACCGTACGCCCTCGAATTGGGTAACACTGGCGTAAAAGTAAGGACGGAAAAATCAAACGTCGCAAGAGTTGGGAGAGCATTGGCCCCAGAACAGATTGCAGAGATAATTTTAAAAAAATGAGTCGAGATATATAGTGACATTAAAATCCCTCTTGTATTTCCAAGGCGTAAACGTACAAATGACTTTTGTGTTTTAGCTGTATGCGAAATTAATAATCAGATCAAACTATCTTAAGTACCTAGGATCATAGACGGCAAGCTATCATGAAAGAATCATCTAGGCAGCAAACTTCCAAAATTCATTGCCATATTTTGGAAATATAGAGAATTTCTTAATAAAGCTTGGAACTTAGTCCGAGAAGGTTAACTTTCATATACAAATAGCTGATTCTTCCGATGTTCACATATGTGTACATTGTATGGTGACCAGAAATTCAATTCACTGGTTCCCAGCTCCTCTTGTTGCTATAGAAACTATTTCATATTGGCTCAAGTTACATCATTTATTACATAACCACAGCATGTTCCGCTGCATTTTGTTTAAGACGCAATAAGCTAATAAAGTAATTTTGACCAAATTTAGTCCTCTTTCCGCTTTCGACTGAATTAAGTACTAGCTGTTTAATACCCGAAGCCGACTATTTAATGCAGATCAACTAATTTCCTACTCTACCTTGGTTCAAACGTAAGCAATTGGGGCTTGTGGCACTTGAAATGACATGCGACAATATCATGTCACATTTCATATTTTTCACCTCTCAAATATCATAAATTTGAGATTCCAACACGTCTGTTTTATGGTTTACGACATTATATTAATGTTTAATCGATTGTTAATAATCATCATGACTTGCAGGAATTTAATTCTTAATAATATAAATATTACCCACACGTACAAACGTTTCGTTAATATGCCATGCATAAATAACATCAATCGTAAAATATTTAGTTTAATACTAGGGGGTTAGGATTTAGAAATTTCTAAATTAATAAAATATCGACATTTCGACAAACAATTATAATTATGGATATGGAATTTGTGGGGGCAGCTACAATATCCAAGTTGAAGGACACACAAATAGTTATATTTTTATCGTTCAATCTAATAAATTCTAATTTTATTTATGTCTGTGTGTTGCAAGTAGTTTGGGGTGACATGTGTACAATTAGTTTGTAACCGACATGACCATAAAAATACCGAACGGCTGACAACTTCCACGATGATGACATAAATGAACATGACCTTATTTAGCGAAAGTATATTTAGATAGCGAGAAAGAATTGAACAAATCGATAAGATAAATTAAATTAAAACTAAAAGTCATTGTGATTGTCCAATACCATTATCGTTGTGGTATGGTATGACGACTTCTAACTAAACTAAAATTGATTAAGTTTTTGTTGTTTTTTGAATTCTGTTCTTTTTTCCGAGAAACCACAAAAAAGGTTTTTTAATATTACAACGAATTTTTTTGTTATGCCTAGTTCTTTAAAAATTTGTTGAATTTGTATTCTGACCACAATTTCAAGGAGAGGTCAAGTTCATGCTATTGGAAACATATAGTCCAAGGATATTTGAACTAGTTTCACGCATGAAAAGAGAAACCAGCCGTTCCTCTATTACTTCTGGCAGGGTTTACCCAAAGTCAGGATGTCATCAGCCAGTTAATTCGAATTGATTACCTGAGCCTCAACTAAATGAAAATATACAATATCATATCTCATTGATTTGTTCCTGAAACAAAGTAAAATAGAAAGGTTATTAATACGATTACATAAATAAAACTTATTGACCACTCTAGCAGGAGGAGAAGTTCTATTATGTCAGTTAAACGGATTTAAAATTCAATGTTAAAATTAAAGAATGGACTTGCGAGTGACACTACAAACTCAAACTAAATGCCAATTATGGCGGCTAATAAATCTGATATCAAAGATCAAACCGAACTGAATTTTATTTCCTCAATAATAGATCAAATATTATCGAGATTCACAAATCAGATTTACGCAGTCTGTCAACCGTCTATAAGTAAAATTAATTTCTGCACATCTGAAGTTTGGTCCCGGCTGCTCCTTTTATCGAATGACTTTAGCCGATATATCCAGAATCAGGCACGTACAATGCAGTCGCAAAAGGCGCCCAAAAATAGTGTATTTAAGGACGTTAGTTTAGCAGCTTTTTGATTGTATATAGGCATTAAGATCGAGTGTCCCACAATTCATTTAAATTTTTCAATATTCCATTATTATAGTAGTAGTGAATTTACTTGGTGTGAAATAGTAGCGTACAAGATAATTTCATTTTGTTTGGATATCAATCTGAAACGGGAAGCGAATTTTTAATTTAATGCTTAATAACAAATTTTGAAAAAACGTTAAAATAATAATGGGAGTTTTTGATTTGTTCAAAAAATAACTGAAACTAATAGGTGTTTTGTGACCTTGTTGTGAGCAAAATTAAACCCTGAACAACAAAAATTCGATTTTCAGATCGTGCAGAATAAATTGACAATTCTAGATTTAGTGATCGTTTAGATAACGAAAACGAAAATTCGCGTCTAATCCAAGTAAATTGCTTCTGAATGAAAATACAGGGTGTTCAAAATTAATCACCCGATTTGCGTTTGATATATTCTATTTTCAAATTTCTTTCAGATTATTGTTAATTACCTCAAAAAGTTTTAAAATTAAACGATTCACACCTCAGCAACGTGGCGCAATAGTTTTAATTTACACCCGAAACAATAATTCAATAATCGCTACGAAACGAGAATTATGAAGCACATACCGCCAACAACAGGCGCCTACTGGACAAACAATTCGACATTTAGTGGTTCGATTTGAGCAGAATGGAACCACTAGTGATCGTAGGCGCACAGGAAAAAACCGAGCAAGTCGGTCATTGGCTAATATTGAGTGTTAGGGAAAGTGTGGAAGATCATCAAACATCTTTAAAGCGATGATCCACACAGTTGGGAATTCCAGTAACACTATGCACAGAATAATGCATTCCGATTTGCACCTGTCTCCCGACAAGATGCTAGTACCATCTCTTACTGCAGCTGATTTCAAAACACGTCGGGCGTTTAATTTTGGAACACCCAGTACATTAAACAACACTATAAATGTAGCAGGTTATTAGTCTTTCCGTGTTGCTCATTCATGTGATGCCCCATGACCGAAGGTCGTCATTTCTGGTTGAACGAGTTAGGAAACATTTTCGTCGGAATGTCTAAGTAAATTTTGTCTTTGTAGTGAAATGAGCAAAATCAACTGCATTTGTGAAAAATTATTGAGATATTGAAGTGAACTTTAACACTAATCAATCAAACAACCCCCACAAAACAATACATATCCATCGGTCAATAAGTCCCGATTTTTAGAAAATACCAACCTACAAAAGATGTGTGCCAACATTTTAAAACAATCCAACTATTAGTTAACAAGTTATGGTTGTTTTAGTCACGCTTCTTTCATGATTTTCAAAACAATAAATAAATAACAATTCAAATAAATTTCAGCCAACAAGGTCAACCAACCCTTGTTAAAAAAATTAATCTTCATTGCAAAAATTGAAAAAGCTTATACGGAAGCTCCTAATTTATGGAAAAAGCTTTAGTATGAAGTTTTATTCCGAACTCAATTCGCCTAGTCTGTAGGGATGCCGAATTTTGGAGAAATAGTTTTTTATTAAAACTCGTCATTTCCTGTAAAATTTAAAATATAATCTGTACTAATTTGTTTGAAATTTAATTTACAATTTTTATTTTGAATGAAACTTCCGGTGGGCCGATCTCGGCTAAAAATCACTGAGATCTCCCAATTTATGGAAAAAGCTTAAGTAGAAGTTTCATCCCCATGAAGCTATCCGTATGGGCAGCTAGCTAGATACTACAGCTAGTAGGACCAAATTTTTACTGAAAAACATTTTTTTCTTGGCAAAAATCGTCATTTCCGCTTAAATTTTGGAAAACTGATCTTTACCGGTATTCTTAGTTCATAACCGTTTTTCTTAAATGATGTACTTTTCAAAATATGTACATGCATAAAACGAAACAAGGTCCTATTGAAGCTATCACTTCCGGTGGGAAAACGAAAAAGCTCCTAAGAAGCTGTCACTTTCGATGGACCGATTTCGGCCAAAATTCACAGGGATCTTCCAATTTGTGGCAAAAGCTTAGGTATGAAGCTTGATCCCGATCAATCAGTAAACCTGGGACTTACAAAGCAGAACTTTTGTTTAAAAACAGTTTTATGACAAAAATCGTCATTTCCGCTTAAATTTTGGAAAACTGATTTGGAGCGGTATTGTTGCAAATTTAATTTAGAATATTTTAGTTCATAATGGTTTTTCTTGTAAATGATAAACTTTTCAAAATATAAAAAATGTAAGTATGAAGTTTCACCCCGATCAGTCAATCCATCTGGGATGTAGAGCGCCAACAGACATTTAGTATGCATGACACCACACACACATAGAGATTTTTTAAAAACTACTTTTTTAGACTTCGGCGATATAGCACATGAGTACTATACTTTAATTTACTACGTAAAAGAAAGTAAAACAGAATTAGGCGTGTTGATTAAACACTGTTTTTTACGGGAAAAAATACCGTTCAAGCAAAGCAATGGTTTGATGAGTATTACAGGGACTCTGTCTCTTCGAAAGCAACCGACGAACGTTGGTTTGCTAAGTTGAAACGTGGCCGTACAAACAACAATGATGCTGAACGGCCACTCGAATTCGACAGTTATTTCAGAAAAGATAAAAAAAAGTACACAAAATCGTTTTGAAAGACCATAAAGTGAAGTTGCGTGGGATATCTGACACCTTATATATATCAAAAGGCAGAGAAAACTTATTTTACATGAAAATTTGTCCATGAGAAAACTCTGTTCAAAATGGCTGCCGTGCTTGGTCACATTGGATCAAAAACAGCAACGCGTCGATGATTCAGAGTACTGTTTGGAGCTGTTTAACCGTACTAAACAGGATTTAACCGTACTAAACAGGAAAGCGTCCGAAGCGACCGAAAACACAAATTTCGGTCGGTATTCTGGGATGCGCAAGGTATTATATTCGTCGACTATCTTGGGAAAGGAAAAACCATTAACAGTGAATATTACATGGCATTTTTGGTGGTGTCACCAACGATACTGAAACGTCTTTATACCGTTTTAACTTTCATAAAGCCAATTACGATCTGCTTAAATTTGCTATTTAACATATATTTGAATTCTATACTCAGTAGCAATAACAATATTGAATATATCATGGATTTCAGTATAGTATCACGTATTTCCATAGAGTATCACACAAAATAAAATTGTTTAAAATAAACGCGCATGGTTACGCATCTGTTACGCTGTGGTTGGCATCTGACATAGGACCTCACTTATCCCGATAAGTTCTGATCATTAACATCTGAACTGTTTGATCCGGGAAGCCCACCTCCTTTAGAACGATTTAAAATCTTGGACATTTGCTGTAAGAATAATTTCTTTGAATTAAACGTAGCAAAATGCCAGTCTAATACTTACTACCAAATACGGATATGTCTACCACCGAGAGATTGAAATCTCGTTTAAAAAGTTACAACCGTCCGGTATAATAGTTAGCAACAATATGCTATAGATTTTAAACAATGTTATGATTACATAATAAACAGCGCAAATTCTTTTCTCGGCTTTTTCAAGTGCTGGGCCAAACAATGATCAATCCTCGTGTTATAAGATACTCTGTAATTCCTACGTCTGAACCACACTTGAATATTCCAGTAAAGAGGTCACTGAGACAACAAGCAAAAATCCCGAAATGGTTTCCGCAATCGGCTGATCACAACATGATAATTCATTTTCGAATTGATTGCGTTTGTGGTTTAAAATAAAATATAACAAAGTCATGCAATAACCTTCAATATCAATCAACTTCCTCACAAAAAAAATCGAAGAGAAAGTTTGCGCATTTATGCAAACAACTGCGAAAATCAAGCCAAACCAAAAGAGAAACGCAATTTATATTTCGTCAGCCAATCTAATTCGCGATTCCTTACGTCACACGCGCATTTTTGTTTTTTTTGTGGTGCGCTGTCAAGATTTATTATTTATTTTTAACACTTTTAAGCATATCGTCGAGGTCAAGTTTAGACACAAAAAATCGCTAGATACAGTAGTTGGAGGTAATCTAAAATTCAATTGTGTAGTATATGTTATATTTTCGAGTATTAATTATCCAAACGCTGATAACAAATTAGAACTTCTGATACGTACAATTCACAAGGACTTAACAGATAAGTTATCTATCGCGCGTGTTGTGTTATATTACGAGAGAACCCAACCTACATCATATACTGAAAAGCGTAATAAGTAAAGGCATCTGCTAGGCACATTTCAATCGATAATTAACTAACTTGCATTTAATTAACGCATGTACGACAACGTAAATGTGTTACGTAACAAGAACAGAATTTGGCACACATAATTGTAAACATTTTATTACAAACATACTCTGTATAAATAAAATTTATGAGAGCCACACCTACGCATACCAAATTTAATTGGTGGCGTGCTTATATAATCTAGTACCGTGTATACTGCAGCAATACCCGCGAAATTATCGGATACAATTTTATGGATACTTTGATTTAATAAATCGCGTAAATTCTTCCTCACACAAACGTTTGAAATCGAGACGCGATTGGTAAAAAATAAAAATGTGGCGGACGCAATCAAATAGAACACATGTGTGAACACCCATTTCGCACGATGTGTAAAATGTTAATCGATACATATTTATTATTTTGTCTTTATTTGTATTTATTACAATAAATTTTCAATTTTGAAGCAGCCATTCACAGATCTCATATTCTCTCTCTTTCTCTCTCTCTCTTCAGAATTGTTGACGAAGTGGTTAAACTCATTACTAAACCAGACACTTTTAGAGATGTTGGTTAAATCATTCCAGAACCTAAATTTAAGGCAGCTCCAATTTACAATTTCGTATACAAACTGTGGTAGTAATCCACCCGAAATTTAGAACCTACTGTTTCTAACAAATACAATGGGACAGTATACTCATAAGCTCCGGCCCAAGGATGGTTATTTCAGATTACTACCACCACAATGCCCACAGTAATCGGGAAAAAGCTAGACTATTTTAATCTAGCAGATCCGACAAAGAATATGAATCTAGTGCTATCCGTGCCATGATGCACAATAAATTTCAGAACACTAAAGAGCTGATCCGTGCAGGAGAAATAACTACGTGAGACTAATTAATTTTATTTTTAACTATCCAAATGTTTTTATCGCAACCACTAAAAATATTTACGACAATATGCTAATTAAAAGCTTGCAAAACTTACTTAATCAGTGTTTTGTTTCAATAATTTTCACTTTAAATAAATTATATTGTCTTGCATTAAATTGATTAATAAAATCATGAACATCGCTGTCAACTAATAAATAACGATTTATTCCGATTATCCAACAAACTCTCGAAGCGGCTGAATATCTTTAAATGTATTTTGTTTTTGCGCTACATCCCATTAAGAGATTTCGTCGCCTCATATTAGGTTACGATGTCAGTTTTTAGTTTGGATTAGTGATTCATCAGTCCACTGAATCCTAGCCAGCGCCTATATCTGCTGGATGAGACACAGTGGTATGCCGGGAGGAAGGTCTCCATTTTATTCCATGTTTGCACATTCTTCTCTGTATTACCATGCGATGAACATAGAAGTGATTCCAAATTTACGGGCGATTAAACGTCGTATGAGAGAGACGTGTTTTTTGCTCTCCGTAAAATAAATAAAGAATTAAATTTAAATGTGCTAAAAGCATGTATGCACCTGTTATAATTAACTAAAAAATTAACAATATATATATATATATATATATATATATATATATATATATATATGTGTGTTGATTAATAAATAATAATAGCAATAATAATAATTTCTGAAATTTTAGCTGAAGTGAAAAGTTGTATACATATTCCTAGTGTTCAGTCGGGCAAAAATGATAAAAAATATCACGATATTTTTATCAGCGTTCACCATAAAACACACTCATTTATCACAAAAAAAACAAGAATATTTTTGATTCTGCTGCTGATATTCGACTGCCTTTACACACATAAATGCTACCTAAAAACTTGTGAAAGATTTTTAACACGATCAATTATCTGAAAATCTCTGCTAACGTAAATTACGATGTACTGCCCGGGTACAATATAATAGCTCATACAACAATAACTAAGAAAAGATGTGAAGTGTTAGACTATTGCGAAAAACACTTAGGAATTAGTACATATTAAATTTTTGTTATTACAGCGTCATCAATGTTTTGACGTACAAAATCGGTTTATAATTTTTTTTCGTTTAGGTCGTTCACTCGGGTTTGACATAAAATTATACGGAGTGAAGTTAGGGTCACAATGAATATTATGATAATTTTTATCATTTTGGTCGGACTGAACATACCGATTGTATAGTTATATTAATTTGTATGTAGAATATGTACGTATTAATTTTCGTTTATATGTTTTTACTACCGTTGCTTAAATCAATGCCACCTTTACTATAAGCCTCTCAGCTAAAATGATGACGAAACGCTAAGTTGACGATTCACCATATATTATCCAGGTGGCAGATAAATCTTAAAAAAGATATCATTCAATTCGAAATTACTGTAATTAGTAATTAGATTCAATAAAAATAACAAAGAAGTACGAATATCAAAGTAAAATACAGAAAAAATACGTCCTTCGGCTTCGATTAATTGTGTGATACTAAATACTTACTTTATTTTTTGATTTGTATATCCACGACGATGACGTGTCTAATACTAACAAAAACAAATACATGTTGATGTCGTTTTGTGTGGTAAGAGTTGGACCAAACATTTCTGGAATTGCTGTTCGAAATGGTATAAAACTTTAATTTACTTTATGTATTATTAATAAATATTACTATACACTGCTTTACTGAAAATTAAAATTTAAATTTATTATTTCCTAGATGATTAAAAAAAGTTAAAGTTGTAAAATAAACGTTGAGCTTAAGCCATTTCCTAATTTTCAAAAAATTTTAAATTTAAATTTTTTTAAATTTTTTGTTATTGTTTAATTTTAAAGTTTGACCTCGGCGCAATGCGAAATTAAAGTGCAAATATCTTAACATTGTTTTAGCGCCCTCTAAGTTTAGACATAAATTGCCGCCATGTGCAAAAAATGACAGTAGTGAGAGGCCAGTAACAGTGCTCCTAGATACTACTAATCTCATTGCTTTAAAAATTTTGCTATATAACGTCATTTTATGTCGACGGTTCCAATCTTTGGCGAGAGATGGCAGTACAATTAAAACAATGATTCGCGTGTTTTTGTTATTTTTTTTCCGAGAAACGTCAATCGCGATGATTAATGCAGTACATTCTACAATAATATCAATTGAAAATTATATTAAGGGCTAAGAATTAATTTATTATAAAATATTATTATTAAAATATGCATTAAACTTTTCGATAAACCCCTAAATGTCAAGTAATTCTAACGAACATTACTGTCATCTACAGTTCAGAAAATCAACTGTAGACATAAATTTGATGACGATTTGAGCAACACTGCCTGGTACTCTAGGTGCATTCCCAGTAGCAAAGAGGCAATGCTTAAATCAAAGCCATTTTTAATAATGGCCTGTGACATTCATTTTTTGTTAATGACGTAACTTTATGTCGACGACTTCTCTTTTACTATTGTTTTTAATACAACAACACAAATAACTACTCGATTTTATTCGTTGAAAATTGAGCACATTAATACAGAAAGAAAATAAAATCTACTCTAAAGCAAATTACAATGAAAATGAGCATAGCCATACTATGATCGATTAAGAGAGACTGGCAAACGTCGAAATAGAGTTACATCATCGTTTTATCTAATAAGCCAGTAGTAAAGTAGCCAGTAGTAAAGTAGCTAACTGTTTTGAGATCCCAAAGGAGAAGCTTAAGATAAGTATTTTTCTATTTTAATACATATTTTTGTATTTTTCACATAAATTTTAATTTTATTTACATAAACATATTTTTTAGCATACAAAGTAACTGTACTTTAAATCATATAAAGACGTGAATTCATGTTGTTTTACTAGAGTAGTTAACGAGTTTTATTGTTGTTTTTGCTAGGGAGAGTGAAGCATGTTTTGGTGATCGACGATTAATTTGCGGTTTTACTGTTATTAGTAATTTCGTACCTGTGTACGTGAGGGGTTAGATTCTGATCAAGTGACAAACTGCGAACTGCTGTAAAATGACAAAATGTTTGTGAGTTCTAAAATCATATTCGCATCAGTAACGTTTTGAAAATGTGACAAGAAATTGCGTCACACTTTGAAGAAAATTGTCACGAAATTTAATTTCAGTGACATTGATTAAGTTATTTTTGAGTTTCGTATCCTTTGTCAGAAATTTTAAAAATTTTATATTGTAAAATTGGAATACTATAAAAGTAAAGTGTAGTTGCTGTAAACTGCTATAAATGTCACTACACATTTTATCAGAATCGTAAACTTGTTGTGGCAATTTTTTGTTCTAATAAAAAATATCACGAAAAATTGTCATTTTATGGGAATCTGGGCGTTAGGTTATGGACATCAGTTAAGTAAGAACTAGTTTAATATTGATTTAATTTAATTATTCATTTAACAGCATAAAGTATGGCTTCTTGAATTACAGATAGCTGTGAAAATTATTAACCAAAAATTAAATCCAGAAAAATCCTACAGTTTAGTAAATATTTGTGTCAGCCACTTAACGACAGAAAAGAGCAAGACTAAGTCCAGGAATAATCTTTTCATAATACAGAATACATTAACAAACAGAAAAACTCAGCTGATATCTTATTATGTAAATATAAAAATTAATGAGTAGGAACAACTAACCAGAAACTGTAAGGCAATATAATAATAATAAAAGATTGGCTAAAAATTAATAAATAATTCAAACCTTTAATTAAATAAAAATGCCATGGAACGTGCAATAGTGATAGAAATGATTTTTATTACTGAGAAGCAATCAGGAGATCAATTCATTATACCGCTAGCATTGAAATAACCCATGATCACTACCTTTTCATGATAACTCGATGATGAGCCTAAGATCGCTTCGCTATGTTTCACTATATGTGTTGAGGTTATATATATAGAGAGAAGAGGCAGAAAGATGCCAGTGGCCGATTGACCATCAACACAATACTAATGGCAATTTTGTGATTCTAAGAGTATCTCGATGCTACTCTGTCAGTAGCAGGCACGCAGTTCATTGGACCATTGAGTGAAGAATGGTTCTTGCGTATGCATAGAGTAATTACGCTATGACTGTAGATACGTCCAAATATTTCAAACCCGACTATTTTGGCCAAACATAAAAGACCAATTTGGTGTAATTCGGGTGTTCATAATACTCGAAATCGAATCTGGTACTTCCGTAAAAGGCTAATCCTTACAGTTCGCAACGAACATCGAAAGCAAAATGATAAAGGTCCTATATATTTGACAGATTCGCATATTTCAGAGATCATAGAACCGAATTCGTTCAATTCAAAAGTCTGCCCGGATCGAGATAAAATTTATATTTTAACATAGCGTAGAAATTCTCCATTAAACAAAAAGTTTCTTTACGATAACGTTAAAATGTCAAATACAATCATGATATAATTACAGACCTTGGGGTTGATTATTTTAGCATTACGAGAACAATGTACGAATTTATAAATCTCTAATTTATAAATTTGTACGACTAAAACAACAACAAAAAATTACAATTACAACCCTAAATGCTTTAAATAAAAAGCTTTTGCAGTCATTTGTCGTAAGTCGAAGTCGTAATGCTTACATAATTCATCTGCTTATTGCAGTTTTGCCTTCTTCCTACTTCTTCAAAATTATATATAATGGGTGATCAAATTAGTATTATATAAACATTATATAGCGGCTATTTTTCAGATTCCCTTCAAAATTGACATTTGTGATCAGTATTGGTTGGCAAATCAACTTGGAAAGATACAGTCGCACAGTGTTTAGAAATTGTTAAAATTTGTTATAAAAATAATGAATCTATTCGGGCTACGTTTCGCACATTGCGTGAAATTTATGATCAACATAATCGACCTACAAAGCTTACTATTCGTAATATAATAAAACAATTGGAGACAAATGGTAGTGTTTATGATGTTAAGAATCCAACCCCGTCAAAGATGTAAACATACTGCTGAAAATATCGATGCTGTGAACCAAAGTGTGGATGAAAATGGAGAACAATCAACTAGACGTCGTTCTCAAGAACTTGGATTTTCAGCACATGGAATATTCTTCATAAAGATTTGTATTTCAATGCGTTTAAAATTCAGTTGAAGAACTTAAACCAATGACCATTTATTGTGTAGGTATTTTGCAGATTCGGCTTTAGATAACTTAAAACATATCCATTATTTCATGGAACAATCATCTTCAGCGATGAAGTTCATTTCTGGTTAAATAGCTTCGTAAATAGGCACAATTGTCGCACTTGAGTGGAAAAACCCCAAATGCTGTTCATGAAACATGTGTACATCCACAAAAGTTAACATGTTCTACAGACACATGATTACTGGTTTTTTATGGCATGAATTAGATGATTTCGATTTGAACGATATGTGATTTCATCTCTATTTATTGAACCGGTCACCAAAATCATGCGATATAACTCGACTGGATTTTATTCTTTGCGGTTATGTTAAATCATTGATTTACTCCAATAAAGCACACTCAATGGCCTTAAAACCAACATTAATCGTGTTAGTGGAGAAATAAGTTCAGATTTATTTGAAAAAGTGGCGAAAAATGGTGTTCCTGGATCGAATTTTTGCAAAAATTCAAAGGCGGTTATTTAGATGAAATTATTTTTTAATAAAAATGTCATGAACTAGACATTGGTTAAAATAAATTAAAAATATATAGCTCTTATTTGATCACCATTTATAATTGTTGCATTTGTAGATAAATAGCTGACTGACCTTATTACTTTAAATATTACGTAAATAGATAAAAATGATAATTGTAAAATAAATAAAAACATCGAAATCCTTGGTGCAATATTAGCTAAGTATTGGTAAAAAATTTATCAATGATTTAAAATTTGTCTAGTGAAGCTAATACATACAAATAATTTTTATATAGAAGAAGCGTAACAGTCAATTAAACTTTAATTTGAATTGAGCTGTTACGTAAGCTTAAAATAATGACTCAAAATATAAATTGTTTTAAACGAACAACTTGTTGCTATTTAGGTATGTAAATTCAACACTATATTGTTGACCGCGACATAATTATCTTAAACAAACAATAAAGGAAGTGGGGGGAGATCGGGCCCACTAAGAACTACTGGCAGTAGATTTGATATTTTGTTAATTATTTTGCAAAGTTGACTGTAGACACGTGACAAAACGCTCATTATTAGTAAATTAGTCAAAGAAAATATACCGAGCGATAATCACATACTTTTCTGATTTCGTCGATGTACACTAATAATTTCTATAATAAGCAAGAAAGCGAGATAAGTACAACCTCTCAATTATACCCGTTATAGGAATTGCACAAATCCGGAAATTTCATCCAAATTATCCAAATTATTATGACTCATCACTTATTTTTATTGGCCATAAATCAACAAAAAACAAATTATAAACTCACATCTCATCAAACTCCATAAAGGCGCCACTCAAATTTTCACAAACACATATTCATCCAAATAAAACACGCATTCAGATTATGCAGTCACTAAAATTAAAACTATCATGACACTACTATACTGTATACTATCGTCAAAATGCAAAATCATGTATAAATTTAAAACCACAAGATTTTTGCCGGTTTTAACATGTAATTTGTACAATTTCACAATACACTAAACACACGGAGAAAATATAAAGAGCAAAGTAAATATGGTTCACCGACTTGATTCAACGTATCACACCATCTCTTGTATACATAGCGCCGACGACGACAGTCAACACAAAATAAATTCACACTCGATAGAATCTCCAGGAAACTTTTATCATAATATTTTAATACTGATGACGTGCGTACTCGAGATATAATTTAAAATACTATATTGCAATCAATTTATAATTACCACAAAAAAATTTTCTTTAATTCGTAAGTAAAATCTCACACTTGAATAAATCACGTTTTATCGGTTAAAAAGACTAACACCAAAACATGTAACGATTTTTTTTATTAGACAAACTCCGCGCTGTTCACAATTAAGTTACACAGTTGAATAACGACTAAACTCAAACAGCCGAATATCAATTTAAATACAGAATGTAGAAAATATTGCGCAATAATCTCGTGTGTGTTTTGTGTATTATTTTAATATGCTCGTATAACCAGTAGACGAATGTGAATTCGTTTTTAGTGCAGTCCAATACCTTGAAAACCTATAATGAGCATGAATCGACACGATTCCACATTAATCATTTTGAGTAAATTTTGTCATAAATTATTATGAATTGTATTATGGCGAGCGATAATATAAACCTGATCACCATATTCGATTTTAATGCAAACTTTTCTTTATGTGTGTAGGATTGTAATCAATCTTATATACATACTCCTATGTAGTGTACTAGTATAGTAATGTAAAATAAAATTATCGTATTTATTGTAAAGAAATTAAATTATAAGTTTGTTTCTAAAAAATATTAAGATTAATCTTATTTTCTTTTATTAAAATTGGAGACATCGAAATTAGTAAGCAGAGACAGCAAGTAAGTACCAAGTCAATTAAGCAATAATAATATTCATATTTTTCCACTAACGAACTATCTTAACAAAAACGTTGCTATTGAAAATATACTACGATAAATTAGGTATAGGGTATCAAGGAGTGTTCAGCTCAATTACGATTTTAGTCTAGCTTTATTAGAAATGTCTACTAAAGTCGTCAGCATTTGACGCGTGTTTCCTTGGAGTCGCTGGGAGCTAGTTTCGGAGAATACGGTGGATGGGGAAGCAATTCGTACTTCAATTCGTACAATTTTGCCATCGTAGCCAACGAATTGTGACACGGTGCATTGTCTTGGGGAAAGAGCACGTTTTTCTTTTGCATTTGAAGCCCTTTATCGCAACTTCTTCCTTCAAACGCTCCAATACCGCCTTGTAATATTCGCTGTAGATGGTCTTTCCTTTCTCAAAATAGTCGACGAATCAAATGCGTTGCGTATCCCAAAATACGAAGGTTTAAAACCTTACCGGCCAACATTTACGATTTTAGTCTCTTCAGACACCTTTCATTGACTGCTGATCACTCAGCTGATTGACGGTTTGATTCCGGAGTGTAGTGGTGGACCCATATGTCATCCATTGTCACATACACACAAAAAATCCTGTACGATTAAACAGCTCCGAACAGCACTCTGAATAATCGACATGCGTTGCAGTTTTTGTTCCAATGTGGCACCCGCTTTAAATGGACTGCTATCATGAACAAATGTTCATGCAAAATAATTATAAACTGCCTTTTGATATCTTTAAGGTGTCAGTCATCTGACCAACTTCACCTTACGACCTTTCAAAACGATTTTATGTACTATTTTTTAACTTTTCTGGAATAACTGCGTTCGAATTCGACCAGAGCGTTCGGCATCATCAGTGTTTGTACCGCCTTAAACGTGGCCAGCAAACCAAAGTTGGACGGTTGCTTTCTAAGGAGCAGAGTCCCTTGCTTGAACGGTATTTTTTCCCATCAAAAAACAGTGTTTAATCAACACTAGAAATTAATTTGTGTTCCATTGTTTTGAAAATAACAAAAGTAGCGTTACTAAAACAACTGTAACTTGTAAACTTCAAAGATTTGAATACTATATACTGGTAGTAGCTAAATGTCAAATGAGTCAATTTCAAAGAAAAAAGGGATAGACAAAATTTTTGTATCAGAGCTGTATTAAAATTTTTTGTAAACGAATTAGAATGAACTTAGCTATTTATTTGTTGTACATAAAGTAGTAGAATTGTAGATTTATTAATGCAGTAATCTTAGTTAATTGCTGGCATTTCGTAAAGTCAATTTGTGCTATGTAAAGGGTGTTTTTTTAAGAGGTTGCCGATTTTTTTTTTGAATAAAACACATATAAAATTATGAAATGACCAAAATTTTTTTTTATTTGGTAGATAATTTTTTGGCATTTAACATTTAAACACAATTTCTGGCATATGGCTACCACGACTATTTTTCACAAATGTCATTCTGGAGGTCCAATTTTCCAGCACTTTTTCAAGCATTTGAGGGCGTATGTCAGCAATGACACGTTGAATATTGGTTTCCAAAGCGTCAATCGATTGAGGTTTATCCACATAAACCAATGACTTCACGTATCCCCACAAAAAGTAATCGAGTGGCGTCAAATCGCACGAACGCGGAGGCCAATTCACCGGACCATTTCTCGAAATAATGTTGTCGTTGAAAGTTTCTTTCAATAAGTCGATTGTTTCACGTGCTGTATGGCAAGTGGCACCATCTTGTTGAAACCACATTTCATTCATATCCATATCTTCAAGATTTGACAACAAAAATTCATTTAACATGGTTCTGTATCGATTTCCATTCACGGTAACGCGTCGTCCTTCCTCATTTTTAAAGAAATATGGACCGATGATCCCACCAGCCCATAGACCGCACCAAACAGTACATTTATCAGGATGCATTGGTAATTCTAGAACGGCGTGTGGATTATCTTTGCTCCAAATGCGACAATTTTGTTTGTTGACGTATCCATTTAACCAAAAATGCGCCTCATCACTGAAGAGAATTTTACGGTAAAAAAATGGATCTTCGTTCAATTGATTTAACGACCAATCACTGAATTCACGGCGCAAACGATGGTCGTGTGGCTTTAATTCTTGCACCAATTGAATTTTGTATGGCACCAAACCCAAATCTTTACGTAAAATTTTCCATAAAGTCGATGGACAAAGTCCAATTTGCTGAGCACGACGACGAATCGATAAATTGTCGTTTTCTTCGACACTGGCCTCAACGACAGCAATATTTTCTTCTGTACGAACTCTTCTCATTCTTGTCGGTGGCTTGGCATCCAAAAGAGTGAATGTAGACCGAAATTTGGTAATTACGTTCTTTATGGTGGTCTCTGACGGACGATTATGTGCACCATAAAATTCACGAAGTGCTCTATAAACATTTTTAATTGAACACTGATTTTGAAAATAAATTTCCACGATTTGAAAACGTTGTTCTGGAGTTAACCTATTCATAATGATTTGCCAAACAATACTGAGTAGAAATGCCACTTTGAGCTGTCAAAACAACTGTCATAAAATAAAACGACATCTATCGGAAAAACAAACCTCCTAAAAAAACACCCGTTATATACACACAAAACACATAAATTAGCTTATAATAATATGTATGTATAATACTAATGAAAAAACTATTGTTAATTAATACTAAATTAACCGAAAATATACCTAAATATATAAAATAAATAAACATATTTTTAAATATGACGTATTAAAACAGAACAAAATTACATCACGTCATTTTGTTTCCACAAAACTAAACTCCATACACCATACAAAGCTTAGAGTATGGCTCTGACAAAAAATATTGTTTATAACAACTCATATCATCCACAACAAATAAAATTTATTTCCGGCAAATTTTATTTTAATATTTTTGAATTAAAACTCACAATATTTTTTAACAAATCACTCACAAATTATTCATTTTTTAACATAATTTTATTTCTTTGCCCTAAACAACCACAAAGTTGAAGATAATTTGAAATTTCCAAAAATGGTTTGTGTGTATCATTGCGTCAATAAGTGTTTAAATTTATTGTGCGTTCCCTTCTTTAATCTGTCTCTGCGGAAGGAAACATATAATTTTGTTTTTATTTCCTCAGGCGCGAAATCTGAAAAAATAAAATACTTCACCTCGGTAGGAAATTTTATTTAAATGTTTTTGTTTTCGTTTCTACACTCATATTTGCGATTGTTTCTCGATATACTGGGTGTTTCTTTTAAACTGAGACGATCAAATATCTCGAAAAATAGCCACTCTACGGAAAAAATGTCCATAATCAAAATTTAATCATACCGCGGGGGAAATACATTAGTGCAAAAAAATAATCCCCCACCACCCGCTTTGTAGGAGGGGCGGGGGTAACTTTTAAACTAAGATAGGAAGCCACATTTTTTATTGCAGATACGGATTCTACGACAAAAAGTACGTGATTTGAATGAAATATTTTGTTCGGTTCATGATAGATGGCGCTGTAATCGACGAAATTCAATTTTTTCAATTTCTCCTTCTTAGAACACACGCATTCGATTCTGCAATACGTTTGAAATAAAAAAACATCACGTTTTCATTGGAAATACTCGAAATTCGTCATCAAAATAATTTATTAATGTAAATGGCAGGTCAATAAAATAATTTTAGCTTAAAATAAGTGTTCAAAATGATGGCCTGCGACTTCAATGCACTTATTAATACGCATTTCAAATGATTGTACACAACTGAGAAGTGTGTCTGGTTGAATTTCAGCACACGCATTTCTGATTCGCTCAATCATGTTCTCACGTGTTGTTGGTTCTTGTTTGTAAACTTTGTCTTTGAGATAGCCCCACAAAAAGAAATCTGGCGAAGTAAGATCTGGTAATCTGGCAGGCCAATTTACCGGACCAGCTCTACCAATCCAGCGACCATTGAAATCACGATCAAGTATTTCACGTGCCACCACCGAATAGTGTGCCGGACAACCATCATGTTGAAACCACATGTACCGTCTCACTTCTAAGCTCAAATTTTCAAGTTATATTGGCAGTTCATTTTCCAAAATGTTTCGGTACATTTGACCATTCAAGTTGCCTTCAATAATGTGGGGGCCTATGAGTTTGTTGCCAATTATTCCACACCACACGTTGACAGTCCAAGGACGCTGATGTTCAACTTGACGAAGCGAGAGGTGGAGGACTATTTTTTTTGCACTAATGTATTTCCCCGCGGTATGATTAAATTTTAATTATGGACATTTTTTCCGTAGAGTGGCTATTTTTCGAGATATTTGATCGTCTCAGTTTAAAAGAAACGCCCGGTATTGGTTTCCTCGGCAATGTTAGTTTTGTTTTTCTTTTGCAACGATCGTCTGACTTGTTTAAAATTAATATATGGTTACGCATTTCTTTCATATTACGAGTTAAGGGTGAAACACACCAAACAGCAGCAGCGAGCAGCAAATTTAAATATTGGCATATTCGCTTATGTAATGATACAAAATCATAGTTTGATTACAAATATAGATATTTCTAATACAAGAAATCAATTTTATTGTTATGTTAATAGAAAAATTTAGATTTAAAGAAATCATATTGAATGCTGTTGCATCTATCGCGGTATTTTGGGTTTATATTCGTTTTAAAGTCCGATCGGAGAAAAAATAGTATGTACAATTCGGAGGAAAAGTGCATTCCCGAACTCCCGTAGTTGCGTTTTTCCGCAAGTTGTATCTAATTCTAATGTTGGCAACATACAAAATTAAGAAATTAAAAATTAATTAATTCGTGCCTACTTGACGATATAATTTTAAGTAGTAGCTGCCATTTCATTGTCAACAAATTAAAAATTTAAAAGATAGAAGAATTAATAATAGAATTTGTGAAAGAAAATTAATTTTTTTCTAATAAAAAGCATCTTAATTATAAAAATGTGTGTTTACAAGATATAAAAATTCATAAAATTCAATAGATTGCCGATAGGTGGCTTAAAAAAATAACTATGTTGACTTACGTTTTCGCCTGCGTATATGCAAGCGTTTTTCCGCACGTCTGTTTCCAGCATAAAACCAAAACAGAAACAAAAACATTTTATTGTGGATAATTTGAAAATTAAAGACAGAGAAATAAATATACGTTTATATATGCATCCCACTTTAACCGATCACACATGAAATAAACGATTTTATATGGAGAAGAAACACGTTTCATGTCTATTTATAAAGTATAATGTCTTTGGTAAACTTATGGTCGGTCATAAAAATTTAACTCATATCATTTTAAGGTATGTACCCTACCAACAAAAAATGTATACACTATATTCTTTACGAAAACGTAAACGTTACGTACACCCATTTACAATGAAATAACAATACCCGTACAACTATTTTTTTAAATATACATTTCTATTTCGTATGGCATTCGTATATGGTATATATTGTTTTTATACGTGCGTCGTTCGAAAAGTTTTTCTAATAATTTTAGTAAGGTAGCTTTGGAAAGGAATTCTTCGTTTTTTTGTTTTCGATAAAAAAATTCGATCCATAAAAAAAATAAATGGTAATAAATTCCGCGTAGAAACGAACAAAAAGCGAAATGAAATGTGTTCGCGTTAACTCTACGGTAACTCGCGGAATTTGCGAAAACAATTATTATCACCAACACATGTACAAGTCTTCGTAAAATAGTTTCATTTCTCTTGTGATGAAGTGTTCGTTTTCACAATTTTTAATTTTCGTTTATGCGTAACGTTTACGAAGAGTTTAGTGTAAACAAGTCTTCGGAAACTGAACGTTAAAGTTACGCAATGTTTCGAGGGCAGTGAATATCGAAATATTACAAGTCATGATACAAAAATATTTCTCTATCAGATAGGCTCAATAGAATCCGGTTGTCGCTACTATATGTGTGAAAGCACTTTTTCAATACACATTTAAAAGATCCCTAGCTGCTACCAGGTTAACACAATTATAGTTCGGGTATATCCAATAAATTTTACTTTATATTTTATTCCCCACATTGTTTATTTCAAATTTCCTTAATGTGTTTGAGTAGATAAGACAATAATAAACTGGTTTCACCAATTTAGTTGTTTATTTTGAATACAAGCTATTGAGCCTATCTGTACAGAGAAATTTTTGTACCATGTCACAAGTGTAGCGTTGATGTTAATTTGTTTTATCTTTTGATTTTATATATTTAAGGCAAAATATGTATAAAAAACATGAATTGAAATTTACTCGTTTAAAAAAATATAATTTTGTCTTTTTATAAATAACTGAACAACACAAAAAAGCTTCACAAGTTATACGCAAATGTGTTGCGTTAGAGAGTAGCAAACTGTTACCGTTTGCGTATCACTAAATAACGTTACACCAAAATTAATGCCACAGTAAAAGTGAACATTATGCGAACGGATACTTCGCTAAAGTCTAATTATCTTTTTTGCTAGGAACACCGTAAAGGTTACGTTTTTAAGCCGCGAAAATGTTTCGTTTGCGAACTATTGTATGAAGCATAATCTTAGTTTATGGCTCTTAAACGATTAACCCTATTGTTTAGCGGGGATATCCTGAGAAATGCCTTATTTAAATGTAGACAATTGTTTTTTTCTACAATTTTTGCAGGTAAATAAGAAGAATTCGCTATATAAAAATATTCAATATGCGAGAAAGAAATAAACATATATAGTAATGCCATAATTTTTTTATCGGAAAATTATTAATTCATTTTTAATTAATTCAAATTTACATTTTTATCTATGGCGACTGTTCTTATTATGAATCCTTAACATTTATATATATATAAAATATTTTTTTTTGTTAATTTTAAAAATGTTGCCATAAAAATATTCGGATCGAATATATTTTATGGCAACATTTTCATTTTTATAGTGGTTTTGGCGTTGTAGTGGCTCAAAAAATCTTCTGCAACATTTTGTTTGGATATATTTCTTTTCTTGTCTCTCACGTGCAAAAAGTCAATGTTATATCTCTTTCATTTTGCAGAGGAAAACTGTTGGCCGCATCTAAATGGGGTATTATTTTACAAAGAAAACAACAAGTTGTATGACCTCGTTCCCTTATATTATGTAGTAACAATAGTTATATGAAGTTTTCGTTACCCAATGTGAGGAGTTCAAACTCGAATTTATTTACAGAATATTAGAGAAGTGAAATTTACTGAACCATATTCAAGCAACCTACCAATCAGGTTGGTTGCCGGAGCCTAGTTGCTTATATTGAATGCGGTTAAAGATGTATACTCGTTCGGATACACGCTCTATTGGCGGATTGGTGATGCAAACCTTGTTGTACATTACACACCAAACCTGCAAAACTATTGGTGCAATAGCCGACAAGCTAGACATACTCAAAGCGAAATACCTATTCTTAAAAAAAATTGAATCATTCGTTCCCATACTTGGCTTCATTCCAAAATGGACCATGCTAAAATCGTTTGCATATCTCGCGCACATGTTGTTTCTCATAAACATCAAGAAAATTATGCAGAATCATGATGAGACTCCAAATATTTCCCGGTATTATAAATAGTGATAGAAATGGACCCAGAACATTCGCACGATATAAATACAATTACACATGAGAGACTTCACAAAAGTGGAACTCTCTAAAGTGGTAGCCACTAAATCCGCATTCAAGCCAAATAACACACTAATATAATTATGATAAGAAAAATCCAAGTCATGGTTAGAAATCTAAACAAATAAGCTTTAAAATGTGTATGTGCTATTACGTCATTTTAATTATTCATTTTACATTTTAGGATTTTTTTCTTATACATACGTACAAAACTACTCAGCGATGAGGTAAAGCAAGAATTATATTTTTATAAACATTTATAAATTAAGAATCATATAGAAAAGTTTTACCTCACGTTTTGTCGGCGCTCGACAAAAATCAATGCGTATTTTCAACTTTATATTTTATACGAATATACTTGTTAAGGATATATAATTATGCACGAATTAATGAATTATTTTAGTTACGAACTTTATTTCAATGGGGAATTGTTTGATTATTTGATTATTATTTTATAATTTATCAGAATAGAATTGATTTTCAATGATACTCGCGCAAGTTTTTTTTGTGTTTTGACAGATGGAATTTTGTGCAATTTTCGCTTAATATATTTGGATGCAACCATTTTTGTTGGAAGTGTGGCGGCTTGATTTTCACGACTGTAAACGTCAGTCTACACACATTTATTTATTTGATTCATTCATTTTTCTTTTGCGGGTACAGTGCGAAAGAAAAAATCTGTGAATTTTATCGATTAATTCAATTGGAAATAATAACTAAATAGTGTTTTTAATCATGTCAGAACTTAAAGAAATGCCGAAATTAGGGGAAGGACAAAAAACGTATGCTGGGATCCCTGAAGCTGTGTTTGTGGTGAGGAACGAAATAAAATGGATTTTGGAATACATAACCTTACTTTAAATGTCGCCCCTATTAATTTGTTCCGCACAATAATTCTAGGATGATGTTGTTGCTTTTATGGCCGATCCCGATAATGATAATAATGCGGATAAAGTGCTCAAAAAATTAGATGAACAGCATAGTAAATATAAATTTATGCAATTTAATATTGCATCAAAGCGTCGCCGTTTGAAGCAGCAAATACCCGATTTAACAAATTCTCTAGAAATGATTGAAATTTTGAAGAAGCAAGAGACCGATATGAAAACGCAGTTTTTACTGAGTGAGCAGGCTTACGTGAAAACAACGATTCCGCCCACAAAAACCGTTTATTTATGGTTAGGCGCTAATGTTATGCTCGAATACCCGTTGGATGAGGCCGAAACTCTATTAAAAAATAACTATGATGCTGCAATTATAAATCTAAAATGTTTGGAACACGATCAAGATTTTCTACGGGATCAAATAACCACGACCGAAGTGAATATGGCCAGAGTATTCAATTGGGATGTAAAACGGCAAAGACGAGTTGCGACTACAACAAAAGCTACTTAGACCGTTTTCTTTATAAAGGTATAACAAACCGCCCTGCGCTAATTAATGCATTTCTATCTAAAATCACAAACAGATTATAATTTTTTAATTAATTTTTCGATATTTATTAACACCAAAATACACATTTAAAAGAATTAAAATACAAACGGGCTTGTTAATTAAATCGGTTACAAAAAGAAAAACTGATTGCCAAAAATAATTTTTTAATTTTATCATTTATTTGTTCAGTCTATTTTATTGTGAAATGGTCAAAGAAAAAAGTTAAATAAAATTTTATTATTTATAAGAAAATCGTTTTCTTTTTAATTATGTATGTACATATTTTAAAATGCAACCTCAGATAGTTCGTTTTGCAGCAATAAATTCTGCCAAACCGTGATTTAAGACATTATTTTACCTCGTTTACATGGGTGTTATAATTAAGCATTACTACACAAAGCGAAATTTGAATTGGTAGTTAGCTCAACCATCCTCTCTTAAGCGGACCTAACGTCAGTATTTTTTAAATAACCGGCGTATTCCGAATTTCTTCTTTTGAATTCACATTAATTAATTGTGGTTGTGTAGTAATTTGTCCGGACATGTTCGAGCATCAGCTTTTCTCGGCTGTAGCATATGTAAATTGTCCTGATTTTAAAAAAAAATTGAATTTTTTTTGTCAAACCTTTATTAACAATGCAGGCGAAATGAAGAAATAGTTGTGAATATTGAGATTCCTCAACGATCTGTTTTAGGCTCCTCTACTCTTCTCTATTTTCTGTCATTTAATTTTTGACTTTAGAATAGAAGGTAATATTACTTTTGCGAATGATATGGCACTGAAAAACTTAAATCGGACATGATTTTAATCATTATTTTATTTATTTATTTGATTTTATAATATTCCAATTTTATTACAACATGACAACTAGGTCATTTTATGTAATTACACTGAATAAATAGCAACAAATCCTCTTAAGCTACATTAGTTTGTACCATAAATCAACAATAGAAAAACAAACAATATATGAATCAACATAATGAAGAATAAATAAAATTAAATTAAAACTAAAACTAATAAGTCTTCAAATTAATAACTAATTATAAGCAGCTATAAGCAGCTATGATTACCAACAGCTACTGATCTTAATTATCTTTAAGATAATTCACACAATCCACCCTGAATCTGTCCAAACGTGTTAAACATTTAATATTTGCTAGAATAGTATTCCATAGCCTAGCACCTCTCTTGGCAGACGAGTTGTAATAATTTTATACATTAAAATTAGTATTCTAAGATCAAAATAATTATTCAACGAGCATCCGAAAATTTTATTATAGTAAGGTGACAATCTATCCCTACGTTTTAAGCCAAAAGTGTATCTCAAACATGAATTATATACTCCTTTAATTTTGGTAAATAAACTAGAACTTAATCCAAAAAAACCGCATCACAAAATTAAAATTGTTTACTTAGAATTAAAGATCTAGCTAGTAGCATCCTCACCTTAATTGGAGTAAAAGCAGAGTTTCGCCAAAGCATTCGCAACCCATTAAACATTCCCTGCACAACAGAATTCACATGCACATTCCACTCCAAGTGTACTTCCAAGATCACACCCAAATTCCTAACTGATTCACTGAAAGGTATATTGTCATTACCAACTGTAACACTAGTTAAGGTCGCGTCAAAAATAAAAGGATTACTCTTTTTACTTTTTCGAATTTAATAACAATTGATTCTCCGCCAACCACGCAATAATATTATTAAAATCACTGTTCATATTTGCAATTCCTTCATTTATGGCTAACATTCTATCACATTTATCAATTTCAATTTCACAAAAAATTTGGAGATCATCCCCAAACAAATGATAGTGAGAGCATCGAATAGAGCTTCCAATATCATTTATATACATCGCAAATATCAATGGCCCCATTATAGATCACTGAGGGGCATCTGTAGTCAAAGGCAAGTAACTAGATTTAATTCCATTAACTTCTACAAATTGTTTGCGATCAGTTATAACATTAATTTCGACGAATTAGATGAAAAATTAAAGCAGTTTCTCAGTATATTAAAAAAAATTACCGAATGATATATAGTTAAAAGCGTTTCTGAAATCAAGTAAGCATAGCAAAACATTATTGCCCTTATCCAAGCAGTTCCTAACAAATTCCGTCAAATCCACTAGCACCGTTGCAGTACTATGTTTTTCCCTAAACCCTGACTGAAGAGAAGATAGTGAATAATTACTTGTATTAAGGTATTGTTTAATTCGGTCAGAAATAATTATTTCAAAGACATTCTTTCAGACACTGATGCAGGCTTCTTAACTTTAGGTAGCCCAATAACTTTACTAACTTTCCACACCTTAGGATAACATTTATGTTTCACGATACTATTAAACAAATACGTTAAATGAGGTACAACTACAGGGGCTATGATTTTTAAAAATTTTAACCGTAAATTGTTAGCACCCATTGAATTAGACGTTAGAGAGCCCATTGCCGTAAACACATCATTATCAGACATAATAGTAAAATTAAAACAATTAGAATCATTAAAAGATGTTCTCCAGTTTCAGTTTCAACAGCATGCACTAAATTCATTATAGGCACTTTAACAAATTCCTCATTAAGGTCATAAGGAGACAATTTTGAAACGATCTTAGCTGAATCAATAGTTTTAAAACCGTATTTCCCCAAATTCTTCCATAATATTTTAGTGCCAACTTTTGGGTCTAATTTACTACGCAAAAAGTTTCTCTTAGCCGATCTTGAATAATTGCATTATTCAAATAAATTATGACGTGAGCGAGCTTAAAAATAGTGTTTAGTGCATGGCTTGATTCTCAGTTGTAAATCGAAAATAATGTTTTTAATGAAGATTAGACAGTTTTGTAGATCCGGCTAAATGCAATCCACTTTGTTCCATGAAATTGCAATTTATGGAAACGGTTGATTCTTTTCAAATATTTATGACTGATGCTCGAAACTTTACTCTGAACTAAATTTTAAAGGACATATGTAGGCTACCCGAATTAAGGTTGAAAATATTTCCGCTTTTTTTAATTCGTATTTTAAACAAATTTCCTGAATTTTAAAAAGTAATTTCAACAAAAACGGAACTCAATTCAAAACGAATTAAAAATTGCTCATTTTATATCATTTTCACGTAAATTTATCTTGAATCAATTTCAAATTGATTTAAAACTCATTTATTTTATTTCATGTTTTGCCGACTTTTCTTAATTCATTTTCAAAATGAACGGAAGATGATTATTTATATTATCACATTGGGCGCGTTCAGGACCGCCAACTGTTGGCATCATGATTAGTGAAATCATCGCCAATTTGATTTCAAAATTTCATAGTACTAAACATTTTCATAACGTTGGCTTTGATTTTACTCAACATGTTCCCAACTGTTAGGTGCCCTGAATTATGACTGAAAATTTCGAAAATGCTAACACTTTAATGTGAATTATTGTATAAAGAGAAATTTAATGATAATGACTTTTTTCACGAGAAATAAATGTATTAGTAGGTAAGTTATTTTAGAAAATTCGACCCAAAAATGAACAACTGGTTTTAGTTTTTATTCTTATTTCATTTTTAATATATTTCTAAAATCATTTTCTAAATAATTTAAAAAAAACATATTGTATTCAGTTTTTTTCAAGTTAAAAAAAACACTTTTCTTATTTCAACTTGTCTGAAGTCGAGTAGCTACATATGTGTAATATGAAAAAGAAACTGAGCCGGGTGTTTTAAATAATTTTTTTCTTGCTCAAAATATGCAGTCATGTCTGAAATATAGCTGGGGTGGCATTTTTTAACTGCTTAACATGTATTATCTTTCAAATTCCCTATAGTTTGTGATGTTGCCCATGATATTCTAAAGAACTGCCGTAGTTGATTATATTTTAAGGAAAAATGAGAAACTGCTTAAACAAAATAATAGACCCATTTTGCTTTACTGGTTCTACTGAAAGTGATTGGAAATATTATCATTGTAAAATATTCTATAACTGTCCTAATTTAAAGGAGTTTCATACCGTAGATTTTGCGTGAAATAAATTCCACTGACAAGAAGTTCTACTTCGTTCATACCGATTACATCAAGTATTCTTTATAAAAATTATTCTCGTTATTTTTCCTTACAGTTCATTATAATTATTAATTTTTGGTGCAAAAGGTGTAATGTAGTTGCACGTTCATTGCACTATATTTACAATTTTTTGAATTTATAACTTAAAAATAGTTTATTTTGTAACCTCTCTAATTTTCTTATGAAGCTTTAAATTTGCAATCAAAATAAAATGAATTTACTTAAATACAAATCCAAACAACGAATTTCCGTTTTTCAAGTATCAAAATAACACAACCGTGATGAACAGTTCTTAAATAAAATTATTGATTTTGATTTGAATTTAGAGCAGATAGAAACACTGGGTTTATTTTGATGGAATTTATCGGTCATATTCATGATCGGCTGCACGAAGGATTGAGAGCGTTTAATTTCATTGATCATAGGTTTCTTCTGAGTATACTGAGCTACCCCTTAATAATATTTATGGCCCGCATTAATAACACTTTAGATTTGTACAGAGCCAAAGTATGGAATAATATTCCACAGGAGTCTGTCCTGAGTCTCTGTTCTTAATATGACTAATGACTAATATCAAAGGTTTCAATATTGCTCTGTAATGATAGGCTATCACACAGAGAGTGGCTGACACTTCTTTATGTCTGATGCAATTAACCATAATCTAAAACTGCCACAGACTTGGACCGTGCATTATTACATTGAATTCAGATTACCTTCTTTCTGTTGTTTTCGGTAGTGTTTTAAACTGCAGACACAGAATAACTACAGAAACGCTATAACGAGCTGTTTTTGTATAGAAAAATATTGACTCATTTTTTGACCCAGACTCACTTGAGGTAGGAAAAAATTGGTTATTTTTAAATATTTTCATTTTAAATAAACAATTACGGGCTCATAAAGAAGCTTTAAAAGTACAATTTCAACAAATACAGTTAGTTGAGATAAAATCACCACAGTAATTATAAATAATCACATTTAAAAGTTATGTTTCCTATAAAAAATTTAAGGTATGAGCCAATTTTTTTGGTCTACGCGATGTCTGTGCTGGGGGGTTATATTTGTATTCTGTAACCTGTCCTACAGTTTGAAGAAACGTTTTCGTTTGTTAATTTTTGATTTTCGCCATTGTTTATAGCGGAGCGTATGGTCGAATATTGTGTATAACGGAAACGTGCATACATGCGGCTGAACTACGCAATCAAACTTTCGTACAACCAAACCAAAAAACAAAATATCGATTCATCCGCGCCATATTGTTTTCATCACTTCAAAAAACGTATATTTGTATTTCAAAACAGAATAAATTGTGATACCGAACGGATGAAAACAAATTAAGTCGTGTCTCTTGTAATTTAATACGTCCTTTTAATTAAAGAAATATAAAGTTAATTATTTTTTTATTGCTCAAAAGTTATAATTTTGTGAAATTATATAGATAAAAGTAACTATTACGTCCTTTAATAGTATAATATTTGAAAAGTGAATTAAAAAGAATATATTTGTGTGTAAAAAATGTCGTTCAAGGTAAGTTGAGGAACATAAATTTTTTTTTGGTACAACATAACCTCTAAAATTGTTATGCAATTATTTTCTTTCGTTAGCCAATTGATAGTAATCGTGACGAATACCGTAAATATTTAGAACGATCGGGCGTTATCGAGGCGCTGAGCAAAGTCCTAATAAATTTGTTCCATGAACAAGAACGACCGGAAAATGCTGTGGATTATTTGCGTATGAATATCGGGGATGCGCTTAAAGATCGTGACACAATTGAGTCATTGAAACTTCAATTAGCCGACGCAAGGCGGGAAATTGACGAGTTAAAAAATCAGCTTTCCGTCGGCCACACAGTAACCGTGCAAACAAATACTGATGGTGGGGGTGATGCAACTATTTTGCAAGCACCGGCTGCGAATGTCAGTGTGGCGGAAAATATGGAAATACAAGGCAAAAGTGATCCAGCAACGACTGTAACAGCCTCCGCCAAGCAAAGTGATAATAAAGAGAGTGTGGTCGTTGAGGAAAAAACCGCCGTTGATAATACGAGTGTGACTGACGATAAAGAGAATGCGGTTAAAATTGATAACGAAGAAACAGCTGGAACAACTGCACCCCCGGCTGACATTAATGATCAACAACCAACAGTACCAGCAGCGGCGACAGTGTCGTCCCTAAATGATGAGGAGCCATCGAAAGATCCTCCAAAGAATATTGAATAAAATCTGCATACGTTTATTATCTAGCGTATAAGACAATATTCTCTAAATTTTATTAATTATTATTATACATAATTAATTTTTTTGAACTGATTTATTTAATTTTATTGTTTGATTGCATAAGCGATACTCGATATGAAAACGTTAAAAGTTTATCGAATTAATTTTTATTATTCATATTTAATTTAAAACGAAAAGAATTTATTATTCTATTAATTATATATGAAAATAACACAATCGTTAAAATAGCAACAGGTAGACTATTCTATATATGGCATATTGCAATGGCTAAGCTAATTTGAATTTACATAATTTTATTTATCCTTACCTATTTTATAATTTTATTATACACAAAAATGCTTTTATAAAAAGCTTCCTATTTAAATAATATCTATATATTATGATTTTAATTTAAAACTATTCATACATAAATGAATTCATTTACCGCAAAAAAATAATAACCAACCAAACAAGCATTGAATTCATTTTGCTATTATTAATTAGTATTATCCTATTGCTCATAAAACTACTAATACTAATTACTAAAGAAAATAAATAGACAAAGAAAATATTTTTAATATTACTATTAAAATATACAACAAAAATTAAATAATTATCTATCTATTTAAAATTAATGAAAACTCATTCCATATCATTATATAAAAAAGATTCTATATAAATGTACTTAAATAATAATAAGAATTTATTTATAATTTTATTGGTTCCACTGAGGCAAATGGTACAAACAAACAAAAAAATTCGTTGCCAAAAAATGTAAAAAATACATTTCTAAATTTAGAAAGATTAGCAATGAAAAAGGTTATCGAGGAGGGGGAACAACTGCGAAACCCCAAATTTTTTGACCAGGGAAATAATTTGCTAAATCTTTTCTAGTCATTTGTTTAATTATTTTACTTTAATTTTTATTCAATTTATTAAAAATAATTATTTAGTTAGTGAAATTATAATGAAGACAGCACAAATAAACAATTTTGAATTATTTTATCTAAATGATTATAAAAAAAGAAATACATATTCTAGAGAAATAAATCAAACAAAAAAATTGGAAAAAACTAAAAAATTTGAATATTAAACATGAAATACACGAGGAAAATTAATTTGTTTTTTTATTATCTACCTCCATTTCGCTTAATTTGGGCCAAAAGAAATCGGTTAGCATCGTTCTGTAGCGCTCGCCGTTGATGGTGATGGCCTTACCAACGTCATATTCAAAAAAGTACGGACCAATGATGCCGCCGGTCCAAAAGCCGCTCCAAAAAGTGTGTGGATACATTGCCGGCAATTTTGCTTGTTAACATAGCCATTGATCCAAAAATGCGCCTCTTCGCTGAAGATGATTTTTCGGCCAAAATTGGGTCCTCTTCCAAACGTTCCGAAGCCCAGTCAGCGAACAAACTGCGTTGTCTATGGTCATTAACTTTGTACCCTAGGTCAGTTGGACATGGTACGGGTGTAGGCTCAAAACTCGACGCAAAATTCGCCAAGTTGAAGTCTGTGAAAAGCCAAGTTCTTGTGCACGGCAAGGAATTGACTGCCTCGGGTTCTCCAGTACACTTTCACGGACCGCGGCAATGTTCTCGAGCGTACGAGGGTTGGCTGATTGTTTACATTTCGACGTGCTGCTCAATCGTGTAACTTGTCATGGGGATTTGGCATTAGTGATTAAAATAGAGATTAGGCAGACGCCACGAGAACAACATGGCCGCCACAGGCTGCCAACATCGACCCAACCAAATTGAAAAACCCTTGGCATTCTAACTTGAACGATTGAAGAAATTTAGAATTTTCCCCAAACTTATCGAAACTACAGAGGATATTTCTTAGGCGATTATTTTTAAATTAGTGTGGATTTTTTCAAGAATTTTGGGTAAAGTTATAGAGTTGGGCCATGACGAATGAAACAGTTGAAAAGTTTACGGTTATATGAAATCACTATCTTTTGTGGTGATGCTAAATTAGATTTTTTTATGGTTTAATATGTTATATGTTTTATGAAATTATTGCTACGAATTTCGGACGTTCGATACAAATTCGTGCTTCATTTAAGTTACAAACTTTATTTCCCAACACCTTTAATTTCTTCAGCAATTTACTAATTATTACTAACTTTGGGTTGACAACAGTTGGTGGTGTACGCCTAAACTACTCGACCACCGAGTGTTATATGTGTGTAGAGTAGATTTTGTAACACTACCCGCACCTTAAACCTGTTTGTCCCGAACAGAATCGTCCAAATTCCTCAAGTTGCATCTTCTTAATCTATGAATGTGGACCACTTTCATCTTAGCTCTGGGGCCTAGTTGAAACCAAATTCTCCTCTGCAAAACCTTTGCTATCTGCTCTTAGATCATACCTCGTTTTCATCCTTTCGCTGACCTTTGCGATATTGCATCTTACTTCATTATGAATCCAATTCATTCTCCGTCTTAGATCGGCTATGTATACTCATGCCAAACCGCATCATGACAGGTGATGAGTTTCATGTTATATCTTGCACTGAACTGCCATACTCTAACATGAATAGGGATATACATCGATCCTTGTTATCCTTCCAGATGTTCTCCAGTATCTGGTTAAACCTCTCTACCATTCCGTTTGATTGTGGATGTAATGGTGTGGACGGGGGCTTCCACCCACTTGCTGAAGTAGTCAATACATACTATAGTATTTAACGATTACCATCTTTTCCTTTTGGAAATGGGCCGGCGATATCCATTGCTATTCGTTCAAATGGTGCTCCAACATTGTATTACTGCATTCTTGTTTTCGCCCAAGTTTGCTGCCCCTTACTCGCAGTTTGGCACAAACCGTCGATATTATAAGCATAATCCTATAGGAAACTTCTTAGTTGCCTAATATCCTTTGGTGCAGGCCAATCCTATACGGATACTACCTTCCCTGGATTCGTTCGCACACCATTGCTTGAAACAACATGATCCAAATAGTTAACTTCTTTCCGGAATTGTCTGCATTTCATTGAACTTCACTTCAATCCTGTGTCGTGCGTATCGCTTGCAGTAATTCTTCAATATTGTTGACGTGTTCATCTAATATACGGTCTAGTAGAATGATGTCATCTAAATAAACCAGACATATTTTCCAATTTAGGCGTCTAAGAATGTTCCATTAATCTCTCAAATATAGCAGGCGCATTGCATAATCCAAACAGCAATACCACAAACTGGCAAAAACCGTTTCCTACTGAAAATGCCGTTTTCTCTCTATCATCAAGATGGATTGCTATATAACTAGCCAATATTCGCTTTTCAGATCCAATGTACTGAAAATTTTGGCCTCTGACAGCGTCTTACAGGTGTCGTCAATGCGCGACAATGGATAAGTATCTTTCTTCGCCACTTCGTTTAATTTACGGTAACCAACACAAAATCGTGTTGTTCCGTTTTTTTTCTGGACAAGAAGCACTGGCGAACTTCATGGGCTGCTATCACAGCAGGCTTCACAATTTCCACCTTGGTATCCCAAGATCACCGTCAATTCTCGCGTAGATTACTTTTTCGCACATCGGTGGTACCACGACCCACGCTGTGCCAGTATGCCAGCAACAGTGACAAATTGGTAATCCGCCCTTAGATATGTGATTTTAACGGTGCTCTTGGGGCATTTTCTCCCTTTAACCAGCTTACGCCCCTCAAAACTGTTGTAATTTAGTTTTCTGGACCCATCCCCGTTAAATGAGACAAGTGTTTTCTCTAAGTCTAACTGCCTCATTTCTTCATGTGTCTTGCCTCGTACGTCAGCTTCTCTCGGATACAGTGTATGGCATCAGAAACATCGAGACTGGGAACGCGATCGTTTTCTTCCGTTTCAGTTAATTTTGCCGTGTCAGTAGCCAAACTTGCTTTTGCTGCCTCATATTCTAAAGCCAACGAAAATACTTCATTCATAGTTTTACCTATACTATTGGTTCTTAAATGCAATTTAAATAGTCGTCCTTAACCGCACTGATAAACGTGTCCACTGGTAGTCCGTTCAACACATCTGCAGGTGCCTTGCCATAAGCTCGACATTCATTCTTTCAAGTGTCCTTTGTCTAATTTTAAGGCAGACAATTTTATTAATATTATAAATTTAAAAAATGACAGGGCTAAATTATTTTAGAAGCCTTCGGTGATCAAGCTATAAAAGGCGTTATCTGACTGGCAGCATTCAAAAATGTTTCTCTGTTCAAACCTGGTTTAAAAAAGCCAGACTAGAATCGCAATGGGCCTTAGAATTAAAATTCATAATCAACTAGAAAAATATGCCACATAAATTCTAATGAATTTGGTTATCAACCTAAATAATTTATCCAGATCGTTGCAAGAAAATCAAAATTCAAATGTATCCTACAGATCATCGAACATTTTAGCCATTTCCTTGATTGGTTAACACAGCACTCTATTTAGGCGCGCAAGCAATTTAAAGCGTAAAAACACCCGGATTGTTGTAAAAGTACTTGCAGAAGCTACCTTGCGTCAAACAAGAGGATCGATAGGAAGAAGATCGTAGGGTGTCGTGTTTTGCGAATGAATTCAAATTATCAGAAACAGTTTTTAGAACCCCTGAACTCGTTGAACCCACTATTTACAAAGGAGATCAAATTGATGTGGTTTTAGGAATATACATCTTTTTCGAAACATTATAATTCAGAAGCACGACAGTGGCGAATGAATTAACTGCGGTTCAAACAATTTTCGGTTAGTTAGTCGGCAATCGAATGCAATTAAATAAGATACGCCTATAACTAAAAATGTTAATGTTTTGTTAGAAGTAGAAAAGCAACCAAACAATATAAGGGAGACCTACGAGAGACATCAGTGTGAATACTTATTCCAAACAACTTCCCAGAGGCAGCCAGAACAAATTTATAGTGAAGTTGCCATTCAATCTACCGAGTGATCTGATTGGAATGTTGGTGAAATATGCATTAAATCGTTTAAGACCGATGGATCGAGTGAGACCTGAAGTTTTGAAACTTGTATGTAGTGTTTATAACGGAAACCAATAATGCAAAAATAATAACTGTCTGTACCAAAATATTTTATGGCGTCGAAAATCACATTTTCAATGTCAATTAAAGAGCTTAACTTATGGTACTACTCCGGCAGCTTTTTTTAGCCACGCGTTACTTAAAAGAGATTGGTAAGCTATTGAAGTCCAGTCAACCAGAAGCAGCATTTGTAATATATATTACAATTATACGTAGACGATGTTATGTTCGGAGCTGCTTTCAGGTCCTGCTCAAGAAACGGAGAGTACACGTAAACATCAAAGGTGAGTAACGTTAATGAGACAGTTGTGATAATTTTTAAATTTACAATCCATCTATCTGAGCGGATAAAGAGTGTCTCATACCACAATAGAACCTTCGATCCACTTGGTTGGTTATCTTCAATAACAATTAACATGTGGAAAAATTAACTTTTCCAAAATCTGCGGATGCATATTATGAATTGAGATGAGTAACTGCTTCTTTTAAGTTTCCTACAATGATGGTTGAAACTTAAAAACCAAATATGCAAAACTACCAGCATGAGAATTCGAAGATGATTATATTCTAGAAGGGAAGAGGAGCTTATTTGAGTTTGACTTTGTGATACACACGTGAAGAAATATGCCATACCCAGCTCGTTGGAAACCACCGATGGTGGTTTAAGGACACAAATACACACATCAAATTCGACTACCGACAAATTCGTTAACCAAAACTTGAGGAGCCGCTTACAATATCGTTCAACAAATTGGTAACAAGTATAATTAGCGAGATAATCCAATTGCATAAACGAGGGCATTGGTGGTAAGTGACGTCCTAAATTACGCTTTCATATGATTCGCAAGTAATATGAGAAAAGAAGGATTAAGTAAGGAATGATGTAGATGGGTGCAATGGAAGTTGAAATCTCCGCTTAGTCTCCGAAAACAGAAGTCGGAGGTTCGGCGCTGTAACTTACTACTAAATATATGGCTGTGGTCTATTCCTTTCCGTATCTCTACTACTCGAACGAAGAAGGAGCTTTAGAATTGATTAGCTTTTTACAATGTTTTTAATTTTTCAAGTTATTTGGGCAGATGGGGAAGATCTTGGGACCCCATATCATACTACAGCCTCGATTCTGAATTCAATCACGTGCAACCAAATGAGGGTTCGGTCACTGAATATATATTCTTTGGTTCGGTATTCTCGTCCAAATTTATCAATTATATTTGAGGCCTTTATGTAAGATTTGTAAATTTCGGCGGATGTAGAATGTAAAAGTCCCGATCTCGAAACATGATATACTTAATGATGATTTACAAATGAAAACACACTTATAGCTACTTATAAATTTATGGTTCGTTAGGCGATTACAACAGGATTTAATAAAAAAAAAATAACATTGAAGTAAATTGGGTTTCACATTTATTATTTTAAAATTGGTTTGGAACTACATATCTGGAACGAACTTTCTAAAATTAACCGATATTTCCAACCGTCCATAAACACCGTTGATATGTATTAGGTCGGCTTGCCTGTGCCGAATTTTGCACGTTATAATATGAATTGAAATAGCCTCTCAAGTTGCATCTACCATCACGACAATTTCCAAACGAATTTCGATTACGGCGATTATTATTCGATAAGGATGTGTCATCATAATAGTAGTCATCATTATAATAGTCATCGTAGGCATTTGTGTATCGACTCCATGAACTTTGGCGCCCACGTGGATTGCTCCGACTGTTTCTGTTACGATTGCTACCACCACGTCGGCGGTTGTTGGTGTAACGTCCATTATTGTAACTGTAATAATTATCGGTGTTATAGCGACGACTTCCGCCGCCTTTTCCACCAACATAACGAATACTATTTAAGTAAGCGCAAATTGAACAGTCACCATTATTATTCCGGTTGTTAAAAGTTGGCCGACGATTTCCGCCATTTCCACTATCATTATAATCATCGTTACTATTTTTTGCAATGTCGTTCACCGCTACAACAACAGAGGCTTTAGTCGTTAGCTCCTCGTCGTCATATTCATATTCTTCGGTTGTCGATGCGGTATCATCATCGTATTGTGCCCAAATCACGCTGAAAGTCTAATCATCATCTCACAAACACTTAAATTAATTGACAATTAATTAAATTAAAATTACTTACGGCTGCTAAAATTAGGAATAATAAATTAATATCCACCCGATTCATTTTCAAGTCAGCCAATTTGTGCTGCTTAATTTGAATAGCTAATCATTTTTGTGTAGCGCAGTTATGAATCAAATTTATTAATTCGAAATTAATCGAATTACTCATTTTAGTAAATCGCCGTGTAGGTAATTTAAATTAAATTACCGGCTTTAGTTTGCAAAATTCAAGGTTAATCACCTAAATTCGAAATTTTTATCCCAAAACGCAACTTTATTAATAATAAAAGCACATAAAATTACAAAAATTTTGATTGCCCACTAGAAAATCGGGTGTCCAGCAACTGGGCCTTCTTGAGTACTGCCTTCTTTTGGGCCTCATCGAAACGATTTACTTTTAAATCGGTATCACGATCGAAACGACGCCGTTCAGGTTTTTCATTGTTCTTCTTGCGTTCCTTTTCCTCTTTCTGAATTTAGGATACAAAACAAACCGTTAGGATTGTAAAATTATTACCGGGAAATATATACTTACTCGCTTTTTCTTATCTAACTTCTTTTGGTGCAAATCCACGAGCGACTGATCCCGTTTATGTTTCTTTTTATGTTTTTTCACCAACTCCTCCTGTTCTGCATTACGTTTTGCAATTAGCAGCGCTCGCTTTTCTTGTTCCAATTCTTTTTCACTCATTTGATTCAAATTCTTAACTTTTTCTTCCTTTTCTTTTGGCGTATCCGTCCAACTGGTACGATCACTAAAATCAGGTCGTTCCTTTGTTTGAAATTGCCGTGCCACAAGACCCATATTTGCAATCGAATTTATTTTTGGCAATTCCAGCATCCACTCTTCTCGGGCATTCACATCTTTTGCAGTCACGTCAGTACCATCCAATTTCGCTAATTTTAATTCGATTGCACGTTTCTCGAGTTCGTATGCTGCCCTTGACTTTGGTGTTGCACCAGGTAGTGGACCTATCATATCGTCATCATCTTCATCGTCATCTTCAGGTACAACATTGGGCGTCTCGTTATATAATTCATACGATTCTGGCGATGTAGAGCCGCTTAACATACTTCGGATATGTGGCGGCAATGATGGCCCTATAATTTTATTGGTCACATTAGTACCAGAAGTAGAAGATGAAGAGGGTGTATGAGAATCATCTTCAATTTTATTCACCTTTGGTGGCAGCATTGGGCCATAACATGATTCATCATTTGAATCGGAGAAATCAGACATAATACTGCTTCGACTACTATCCTCACTAACGTCATCTGCGGACAATTCTTGTTGCTTTGCGATTAACTGTGGTGGTAGAGCTGGTCCTATATTCTTGACGTTGTCTTCTGGTGTTTTACTTCGTTTGCGTTTCTTGTATTTTTTGTCACGGGTCGATTCAGTTTTGAATCGAATACCATCTTCCGAGTCTGATGTTGATGATGAGCTAGGCATATTTGATAAGGTGGGTGTTTCTGTGTGATTCTGTGGAGAAAATGCTAAAATTGTATATTCATGTTGCCATTGGGGTAACTGCAGCAGGAAAACTTTAGAGCCAGGTTAGAGCCTAATTTGTGCCTTTAGAAATATTATTAGTCTAGTCTCATAGCCGAGATATAGCAAACCGAAATTTAAGATTTCGCCTGAAAAACAGTAAAAAATAACTCGATTTCAAACGAAAATAATAAACTAAACCGTAATATATTCGTAAAGTTGGCAAACCGAAGAAATCAATCAACTTTGCATCTTCCATTATTCATTCAAACAAAACGTGCTCAGCTATTCGTCTAGATTGAACCTTACTTAGCACAAATTCATTTATAAAATTATCGGTTGAAAGTTTCTCTGCTGCAGTTATCCTTGGTTTGCCTGAAAATTAAGGATTATATTAAAACCATAAGACATTTAAAATTCTAAACCAGTAACTTGTCTTTTATTTATGAAATATGACTTAGATGTATGTGTTCTTAAGAGCTAATAATAATTAAATAATTATTATTTATAAAATGATTGTACTTATACGCCCTACTTAAATGTTTTTAAAGCTTTATCATAACTATAAATTATTGACTTGGTAATACCAGCTGCTGGAATATTTTTAATCGACTGCCATATGCTACTCGACCACACAATCGAATTCAATGATTTTCGTATCGCCTTATCCATGGCATCATGATTGCGCGATAGATATTCCAGTGACTCATTCAAATCAAAAACATCTTTTCGTTTGTACTTGGTATTTTTGATAATAAAGAATTTGAGGTACGCCGGTAGGTGCTGGAGATGATGAAATTTTGCTTCGTCGGTATAAATTTGTTGAAATTTTTTTAGATTTTTATCGTTCAGTGTTTTCGACGGAAAGATAGTGAGGTAATCGTTAAAGTGTTCGCTAAACGTAGTCTGATATAATCTATAGAATTCTGCGAGCTGTGGTTCCACGATATTTTTAACTTTGTCCTTGTTTTCACCGAATATCATACGGAAATCTCCGTCGTAGCTGAACTTGGATATCGTCATGAAAAGATCCAAATCAGTGAAAAATTCGGGAAGTAATAAAAGAGCAGTATGTACAGCACTTTTAATGTTCAGTTGTAGGCCATCATTTAGTTCGGGTGTAGGTGCATGGATAATTTCAACAGGTTTGTGTAATCGCCCCGACAGGTGAAGATGTCGCCAATCTTTTAAATCTTCCAAAAGTGTTTTAGTTGATACCACGCCATATTTAATCATTACATTTTCTTGAGGCAGTCGTATCAGCGTATTGAAATATACCCCAGCCCCAAAATTCTCCTGATACTTCGATATTATGGTACTACCGAATAGGCGAAATCCCGAGTAGTGATGCGCATTCTGTTCGATATTCTCTCTGTGCCATTGATAAGGATCATCGACCGTAAATATAAAATCAATTAGATTTGCTGTTTTCGGTGGCGTCACGACTGCACCCCCCGCTTTCGTGACTCCATAATTATAACCTAGCTGCTTCTTTACACTCGATCCGTAGGCAAAGCAGAACGTAAACCGTTGTGGAAATTTACTTAATATATTTTGATACAAATTCGAAGCGTTGGTACACATACTAATTACACCGATTTTATTATTTAAATAAATAATTTAATTGAAATCGTAATCAAAAATTTGGAATAATTTTTCCGATGTTTATTGATTTTGTCAAAATATGCGACAAATACAAACATAACCTTAAAAAACTAATTTTTTGGCCATAACATTAATTTATAGCTAGCACCTACTCGATTTTTGCGTGATTATATCAATATGATTTGGTATAAGTAAACAATCATTACTTACATGTATATAAGACCTTAGCCTTTATAAAAGACGCGTAAAATAAGAAAATACAATAATAAAGATTTTTTTGATAACACAAAATATAATTACTACTTCTTTTTACGAGTGGCGATGACATCTACAGTTTATTGATACAACTAACACTGACATTGGGATTTAATTTGACATTTGACAATTCTTTGTTTACATACATTTTCGTTACGAATATGTCAGAAATTTTAGTAAATCGAGATTATCTGTTTAAATGGGACGATATTAAACAAATAATTGATTTAGATAGAACATTAAAATGTACTTTAAATATTTTTAAATCGTGTACCGCTGAAATTAATAAAAATGGCTCAGAAATTGTTCAAGTCACGGTCGATAAATTGATCTTTATGGCCGATAGCATTGTCGAACGACAATGGGAAGTATTAAATACTGGATCATGGAGTTGCGTCGAGCAGAATGAGAAGCAGGTTTATGGATTGGCTATTTATTTCAAGGTTGGCAAGCGAGAGCTGGCTTTTAACTAAATTGTACGCTTTCACGAAGAACCAATTTTTAATTAAACACAACTGTTCAATTATTTCAGGTAACATTGGCCCTCATAAAACCATCCCATACATCGATCGAATTACAAAACCTATTATCCGATTTAGACCATGCTATTATTAAAGGTGCATACTTAAGCTTTAAGGAATCAAACATTTTACGATTAATAGCTGAACATTTAAATCTTCAATTGTACCATAAGATGGACAAACCCAAAATAAAAAGTTTAGATATTCTAATAGACGAAAATCTTATACCAGAACCTAGATACTGCCAGTACAAATTAGACATTCTCGAGACGCCACCATCCATCGAAAAATTTATGCGCCACTATTTTAACCCTCAAAAACCTTGTATCATTCAAAATTACATCACACAAAATTGGGAAGCATGCGAGAAGTGGAAAAATGTCGATTATTTAATGAAAGTTTGTGGGCATCGATTGATCCCCGTCGAAATTGGTAGTAGCTACGCCGATGAAAATTGGAAACAAAAATTAATTCTATTCAAAGATTTTTTATCTGAGATCGTTGCTGATAAACCAGGTGGGCACGCGAATGAAATAAAATACTTGGCCCAACACAATCTATTCGAACAAATTACACAACTTCAAAATGATTTTACAATTCCAGAATATTGTTACGTTACGAATTGTGACGATATCGATATTAAATCATGGTTTGGTCCGAAAAATACCAAAACACCGCTTCACTACGATAATAAACAGAATCTGTTGTGCCAGGTATTTGGATATAAGCGCGTAATTCTAATTAGTCCAGCCGATAGTAAATTCATAGACTGTTACGATAGTTTGCTGTTAAATAATACATGCACAATCGATTTTGATGATCTAAACTATTCTGAGCTAAATCCTAGTTTGGCAAATTGCAAAATTTGCGAATTTTTTCTGAAACCAGGCGATATGCTATTCATTCCGTATAAGTGGTGGCACTACGTAAAATCGTTAAGTACCAGCTTTTCGGTAAGCTTCTGGTGGGAATAATTAAATATTTATTACCGCAATAAATTAATTTTATTTATAAATAAATTAAATATCAGTAACAGGAATATGTTGAAATTTTTATTTTTAATTAGTGTGAGAAGCTCGTCACATTCACCGGAAGAATCATCCAGTAGATGATAAAATTTCGGTAGGTATGAATAGAACTCAATATTGTTGACATTTAAAGTATTGATGAGACTATCGTGATTCTGCTCGACCAAATCGATAGGGACATGAGACCAATATTCTCGCGCGGTTCCGAAATCAATTATATCGAAAATAAATGAGTTTGTCAACAGAAAGTTATAAAAATCTCGATTTTTTATATACTTTGGTAGTAACGTTGAACAAAACTCTCGGCTTATAAACTCTTTTTCCAAGGGTGCGAGATCCTTAAGCCGTTGAAGTAATTCTGGATGAAATTGAAGACGATCCCGATCAAATAATTTCGATAAATAATACGAAACTATTGCGGTACTCTCGGATTCGCAAAGTGCGGGGAGTATTCTTTTCATAAGATCGAGGCTTATTATGCAGTTTTTAATATCGTCCAAAGATTTTAGTAATAAAAATGAAAAATTTAAATTGGATGGCACTTCACTTGCATTGATTTGTTCGGATTCATGCCCAACATTTTTATTTGGTTCGGTTTGGAGGTAATTCAGTGTTTGCGCCTGTAGTTTAGCGGGGCTTAACGGGAAATCACAATTCGATAAATATCTTGTTTCGATTAGTTGGAATAAACCTTTCTGGAATACAATTTAAGTCAGAAATATAAGAATACAATGTATCTTTAGCGAACAGCTTACCAAATTTGTTAAGTGCTTAGGGCTATCCCATGATAATTCAACTAGTTTGCCAAATGAACTGCTGTTCTCAGATCCCATATAATCATCTTCTACATAAAAAGACTTGTTCTTGCTGGTCATAATTTCACAATCTCATAAGATCACAATCCTGCCACCGATGCTGTGATTTAAGAATTTGTAATGCAATTTGAAAACGAGACGTCAGAATATCAGGGATTCGAACTTAAAAAAAATTTCAAAACAGCGACTAGTAAACGCACTCTGCATAGCTGTCAAATTCTTTTTGTTGTCAACACACAACACGAGTGTTCGTCTAGAATTTTGTGCCACATAAAAATGGGAAAATTAGACGTTACTATTTTGCGTTATCTTACCCGAGATGATTTTCGAGTGCTGACTGCGGTATGCTACAACAATTGGCTAATAAAATTTCCATAATTTAGGATTTTCTTAATTTCAGATTGAGATGGGTATGAAGAACCATGAATTGGTTCCTGGCGCTTTGGCCGCTGCTATTGCTAATTTAAAGAGTGGTGGTGTTCACAAACTACTCCGAGAACTATGCAAACATAAATTAGTCTCGTATGAAAGAGGGAAAAAGTGTAAGTAAATATATTTGATCTATAACCTCATTTAAATAAATTGCTTATGTTCCAGTCGATGGATACCGACTTACCAATATGGGATACGATTATTTAGCCTTAAAATCACTAACATTACGGGGATCGGTCGCCTCATTTGGGAATCAAATCGGAGTTGGTAAAGAATCCAACATTTACACTGTGGCCGATGAGGCTGCTAATCCATTTTGCCTAAAGCTGCATCGGCTCGGCCGAACATGTTTCCGCAATATAAAAGAGAAGCGGGATTATCATGGGCGGCGACACAAAGCATCATGGCTTTATTTATCTCGGATTTCAGCTACCCGAGAATTTGCCTACATGAAAGCGCTGTACGATCGAGGATTCCCTGTACCAAAACCGGTCGATTTTAATCGCCACTGTATTATAATGGAACTTGTAAATGGGTATCCGATGACCCAGGTGAATGAAGTCGGAGAAGTTGAAAAATTATACGATGAACTAATGAACTTAATTCTTCAATTGGGAAGCTGCGGAGTAATCCATGGCGATTTAAACGAATTTAATTTAATGGTGACGGACGATGGTAAACCAATTCTAATCGATTTTCCGCAAATGATTTCGATATCACATCAAAATGCTGAATTTTTTTTCGATCGTGATGTTCGTGGTGTTATCGAACTATTTCGACGCAAATTTAATTACGAGAGTAGCGAGTATCCTAAATTCAGCGATATTAGACGGGATGATGATATGGATGTGGAGGTATTTTGCAGTGGGTTTGGGCTAACGAAAGACAGTGAAAGAGATTTGTTACAAGAGTATGGTATGATCGAAGAGAATGAAAATGACGATGATGCCGAAAATGATGAGATTGATGAATCCGAACTACAGATAGAAGAGTACCGCAAGGATTACGAAAAAGAAATTAAATTCGCCGATTCCAAACCCACGTTCACTGGTGTTGATGGTAAAGAAACATCTATTCAAAAGTATATCGATTCGATGTCTAAAGTTTTAAACATAGAAGCTTCGGATAAAATGAAAGTTAATCAAATTCCCAACATGACCGATACAATACCAGAGCAAGAAAACGTTGATCTAAATATTGATGATTTAAAATCAATGAATACGAACGATTTGCGAAAATATCGTTTCAAAATGATGGAAAAATTGCTATCGGACGCACGAAGTATCCGTTCCACATCCACTACCAGTACAATTGCGTCGTCTGTAATTACGAATAAAACAAAAAATGCGATCATTTTAAAAGAGAAACGTGAGATACAAAAGAAGAGTGCAATTAAGGGTGAAGCGAGTGCTGTGTGGCGGAATCGTAAAGAGAATAAGGATATTATTAAGGAGTATCGGGGATGGGATGATTTTAAGGAATAGGGATTTTGTTGTTTATTTAAGAAAATATATTACATAAATTTCAAGATTATCAAAAAATGCCTGTTATTTTTTATGGAGACGTTCTTTTATGATACCAATCAGAAAATAAAATTTACAATTAAAATGTTTGTAAACTTGATTTGATACATTAAATGTGGGTGATCACGGCGTGAAAGCGTATTGATTCCGTTAGTTTCTTAACCCACTCCTTTGTAGATTTAAATATTGGTTGTTTTATTCTGGAATTTTTTTAGTTTATTTTAAAATAAACAAGTGATATAATGTGTTTATTAAGTGTTAGTGTGTTTCGCCAAGTACCTACGGCGCATAGTGTTTAAAGTGTATGGCATTAATGTAATGCGATTGATCAATTGAAAGATTTCTATTCACATCAACTTCAACACTATCGTATGACTGCTTAACAATACCCAGATCGTTCATATCGAACAAATTTGTTTTAGATCGAAGACCTATTCGTAGGATTTCTTTAATTTAGCACATCCCATGGGGGATGTAAATACCTTTGGAACTTTCATAAGCAAGTCAAAAGCAGTGAAACTATCTAGATGATGCATTTGAATTTAAATTTACCAGCGACATCAAGCCGTATAGAAGCAAGTCTGGCTTCGGACGAGTAAGTATCCTCACAATTTAACCCTTGACGTTGTATGTAACTTTTTCCTTTGTATCGGGTTGAATTTCCAGTAACATCCGCCTAATTTTAAATATGTATCCACCTTGAACTTATTATCTTTGCACCTCGTACAGGCTTAACAGCATCCCAAGTTTCATTTTTCTCCAATTAACCGATCTCTTCTCGGATTGCTCTGCGTCACTCTGTCTCATCATCTCTAGTCTTTGAAAAATGCCACACGACTTTCGCATTCGTAATTGATGAGATATACCGGTCTTCGGAGTATTCTTTGTTCATAACAGGACTAACATTTAACACGGTAGTTTCACTTGTTTCTTCATCTGCAGCATCACAAACGTTTGTGTTATTAGGAGTTACACACGTTTTGCATATATGCGACTATTTTCCTTATCATATTAGATACAAAGTATAACCAATCAAGATATATTCGGAACTTCTTACATCTCTCCTCGCTTATCCTTTTTCGAAATATGTGCGAAGACTCTCGATCCAAAAACTGTAAGATGTTATGGTGGTCGGCTCTCGATCCAAAAACTAAGATGTGTCTGGTGGTTGGTCGTTCCACATTTCGAACGGTGTTTTGTTTTTTACACTTCTGTTGGTGAACGATTTGATAAATACATTGCTGTTAATAAGGCTGTACCTCACATCCGTTCGGTAGGACCATTCATCTCAGGATTGATTCACCTCCTCGATCGCATCGAAGGTATTCAATTTTACGATTAAATTTTGTATTGACCATCGCATGATATTCTTTAAATACATTAAGTAACTCACTCCTAAATTTAGGAATACAACGGAATAGGAAAACAATGGAGAAGTGAGTATAGTGTTGGTTAATATTTATTGGAAAGAATAAAAATATATGTAAGATACATTATATGTAAATTCTTGCCCCAGTTTTCCCAGGGAATTGTTATAATAAGGCCACTGGTTGTATATTTGCTATAATTGCATGTTTAATCGGTTTGAAAGTTTGTACGATTAATGTAATTAACTGCCTTGTACACGAAATTGAAGATAATCGATTATTGCTTTCTGAATCGAATAATGATTTTCTCAAAAATACATAAATGTCTTCACTTCCATTTATAAATATTAGCCGAACAGACCAATTCAGTTTCAGTGCATCATACTTACCTATACTCTCAAAAGGCACGATCGTAAACAGTCTGGATATTTTTCATGATTTAGCAGCAAAGGTCTTTATCTGTTATAATAATCTACCGCATAGAATAGAATAAAAAACACAATTTATTTAGTTTTGTTACGAAAAAACTTTTTTAATTCCTCGTTTGTTAAATTACAGTAGCACTAACATTTTGGTACAAAACGAAAGTGTAAAAAAATTATAAAAAATGTATAAATAACTATTTTTTCAGAATGTGTGTGTAACTTATTTCTTCATATGGATCCTGGAACGTTTTACCAATAAAAAAAGTATAAAATCAAATTTAGGAATAGATTTTATAAAATCACAGTTATTGGTGCCGGTTCAAATGCAACCCACATATAATTCATTAAGCCCCTCTATACAAATTATCTCATACACGCGTTCATATAATAAAATTCAATAAATTGTAGTTCACAATCAATCGAATTGCATTATAACATTGAACACAGATAAGAGTACATAGAAGATATTATATTTGAAACATAATATAGTTTTGTATGCTGCCATCTGCTTGTTGATCTGCGAAAAAAATAGCGCCATGTATTCCATCAACAAGTAGATGGCAAAATACAAATTTATTCTTGTTTCTATTGTTTTTTGGTAGGTTTTGTACTGGGGTTTTTCTGAAATTTTTACCTGTGCATTATTAATTAGGCTAGAAGTTTTGCATAGAGTAAGGCACCACAGTATATAATTTAATACATTTTATAAATAATACTTAAATAGAAATAATATTAAATAAGCGAAAACTTTCTTGTTTTATCACACATTTTGTTTGTAAAAAAAACATTTTTTATCTTTTGTTTATCTATTCATCAAAATTCATCGTCAAGCAACAAAGCCTCAATCAAAAACGCTTAAAATTAATTTTATTGGGCGCTTGTTGAGCAAAAATATATTATTATTTCTATAAGAAAGAACACAAACAATTTGTGATTACAAATTGTGCCAAATTCAATTAAAAAAAATACTGGGGTGAGTTTCTGTGTTCTCTCGATATTTTTTTAACAATAATTTTACTTAATACATGTATTGTATTTTGTTTGGTTTTTAGTTTCACATCTAACAACAAAATAAAACACAAACCTTCTGTTTTTTAATTTTTTTTGTTTTTTTTTTATATGTGAATGATAGAGAGTAGTAGCTTTCTTTTGTAATAATATAGTTGTAATACTTCCTTAATTAAATTTGAACTCATTTCAAATGGTTAACGAAGCTCCTTTGGATTGGGCAACATCATTGGTTGCTAGAACTAGGCCCCCGATTAATGCAACAGCCGCGCGATCTAACCATGTCACGGGATTTGGATATATTAAACCGCCTTCATAAAATCCAAGGTGGCCGCCGTTTGCGAGCTCGATGTAAAGTATACCTTTACGTGATACTGAAAAATAAAATAAATATTAAAGTAGGTTCGTTAACCCTGTACAATTTTTTTTGCGGAGTTTAAAAAACGCAGATGTATAGTTGTAGGATAATAATCTAATACCTTAGGAAAATAAGTTTACCCTAGATTTCGGGATCAGTACTTATGCCCGTATTACAAAATCCCGAATGGACAAAATCCCGTAGATTACAAAAAGACCGTATTTCTAAATCCCGTAGTATGAATTTGTTACGGGATCCATCAAATAAAAAAATATATTTTAGTTTAAAATATTTGAATTCATTTTATTAATTTTTTTAATTAATTGTTATAAAATAATATTATTTAATTTAAAATTATATTATTCGCGATTCTTTTCAAAAAAATCGAGTGTATTGTATATCGGATTAAAAGTGCTATATATTCTTCTTATATTTTTGCTTTGTTTTACATATTTTTTCTTCCTAGGTATTTTTTCTCCGCACTTTACTTTTTCCACTGTAGTCTTGGAAAAGATTAATTCCTTTGCCAGATGTTCTATAATTTTATAAAGCCCAGAATGACGCTTTACTTACTTTTTAAATCCCGTATTGTATTCTATCATGATAAATCGGCTTAAGTTAGGTTAAAAATCGTGCGATTTTTACCCTAACCTAAGCCGATTTATCATGATAGAATACGGGATTTTGGGGAACGGGATTTTGTAATATGGTATTATGTATACGGGATTTTGTAAACGATATTATATCATACGAGCAACTGTACCCAACCCTAAATTTCTCTTCGTTTACAATCATATTTTTTGATCTATTCCCCATCCAAATATGCTATCTAAAGTATTTTTTTAAAACTTCTCAAATCATAATATCAATATCACACAAACAACAACATTCTTCTAATTTGTTATTTAAATTTGTTTAAGTATATTTAAATAAGGGTTTATATTTATTTATTTATTCTTTGTTGTATTTATGTATGTATATTTTGTTCTAGAAATTCCGAAGTTTATTTTTTTCGATTTGCGGAAACAAAATATAGTGTCAGATCGTCTTAAGTGAATCAAATGGAATATTTTGATTTGGGAAATGAAAATATTTAAAGATAAATAATAAAATTTATTAAAACCAGTCGAAGGGTAACTTTATGATTTTTCGTTCCATATGCAAAGTTTTTCCGACATTGCCAATATCCTTAATGTGTCCAATATAAGTATAGAAGTAGTACAAGCTTCTAGAAATTTAGGCATGCTATTTAAATCAAATCTGAATTGATATGGCTAATATAGACATGATTCGCTCTAAAACTTCTACAATTATCAGTTTCATAAGCAAACCTTCATATTTTATTATAACTAAAATTCTACGTAGAAATTAAGTCTTTTATTCATTCGAGAATATAAAAAGCTGCGTTTTACAAAATCACTGCATTTGAGCTATTTTTATGTACCCACACCTGCAGGGGGGAAACTTTCGAATTTCAATGTGAAACTTTGCATACCAATTAAGCCCCAATTTGTGCCAATTAGTGCTCACGGGGAAAAATTAGTGCTAGTCCAGGAGCCGAAAAAACGGGAAAAACAATTTCAAATTTAGCCTGAAAGACGAAAGAAATAAAACCCCATTTCTAGAAAAAATAGAAATAATTTAAGCCTACTTTTAAAACTTTCCGAAGGCTGAACTGATGAAATTTGTGCTTATCAGAGAAATATGATTTTTATAAATTTTCATTCATAAATCGAGGAACAATTTTATTAAAATTAACAATTAAAAACAAAGAGATTTTTTTTGTTCCGACAATTTTTTTTATACATACATAGAAATTCATTGTTGAGTCCGAACTCATGTGATTGGACGTGAATGGTATTTTGAGGTCTGAAACCGGTCTCAAATGAGTCCTCGTGTGGATTCACCTAATGTAATTTCATTCATGTATGTATTGTAAATATATCTATAATGTCACTCATTTGCTGCAACAGTGACAACTCAAAATTCACTAATTTCTAAGATATTCGAATCAAACGATTCCCAATAATTCATATTTTTATTATTTTGTATCAAAATATACTCTCTTATGTGGTTATTTTTAGTAAATTAGATAAAAATCACTCAATTCGCGAAAACAATTAACATTTTAAGATATTGGAAACTATCCTAGAAAATTTGCAAAATATTAAAGAATTATAAAAATTGAGATCCGATCCGACTGAGGTTGTAGGAAAATAAAAATTTAAAAAAAAAAAAAAATAAAAAAAAAAAAATTCTTAAAAGATAATCTGAAATCCAGAATTAAAATTACGTAGTTTCCACTTTCTTCATGAACCACTTACTATGAGTAAATAGTGTATACTTATTAAATGTACTTTGATTACACTGGACTTTAATGTTCAAGAAAAAAATTACTCAAAAGATAAACACAATGCAAATACACGTTTTAAACAAATTGGGATCGAGATATTCGAACTACCATGTACTCGTACATCAGTTGTAGACTGTATCATTTCCCTGTTTTCTTTTATTTTGTGCGCAATCTTGTGTATAATCTACAAAAGACATTTAATTTAATTTATCTTCTTTAATTTAATTTAACTATACGATTGATTGGTTGGACATTTAGAGAACTAGACAGAAATTGCATGATAGGATTAGGATTGCAAAATTATTTTTGTCTATAATTTTAGAATAGGTTCATCTCGAATAAAATTGGGCAGTTTCTTCTAATATTCTGATACGGATTGCCTTGCTCAATCAACATACTTGGTATAACGTTTTAACCTACCAAATTAGATTTGTAAAAAGAATCCCACTTTTTTAAACGAGTTTTTCATGAACTTCTGTAATATCACAATTGATAATGAAGATTAAATTTTAATCGATCAAAACCAAATCCAGTTTAATGTATGGTAGAATTGAATATCTAAAATTAACTTTTTATCAAGTTCTATAGGCTAAATTTCAGACTGTAAAGTACTCTTGGAATTATTTCGATTTAGTTATGAAACATATTATATGTCTACGGAGCCATTGCCATATTGGATTTTTGAATGACGGGATTGGGAATCCAGTCAAAATTGATGTTAAAAGAGATCCACTATGATGTGTGTTGTGTCTAGGTCAGATTACAAATTTTGAGAAAAATCAGATTTTTGGCTGAATTTGAAAATTTTGATCAGCTTTTGGGAGTCGTGCCTTCTTTGGTTGTTTTGATAAACTTTTTATACTATAGCTCGCTAAATTTTACATTGGACAGAAAAATCACCTAATTAATGAGCCGGGTATTTTTATCTATGCCGAAACCTACAATACACATGTCAATTAGTGTGCAACGTAAGAAATAAAATAAATGACAAGAAGCTAAAAATAAAACGTGTGGATATTACTAATCTGGTAAGCGAGTGTGATTAAAAGAACGCAAACGGATATGATAATTTGATGAAATGAAGTTTATTGCGAACCCTGCATTATATATTTTAGAACTTATTGTAGCAAATATTGCATTATCTCTACGAAATTTATTTTACGCTTAGAATAGTTGCAGAAATGATTTTTTCTAACTTAAGTTGATTAAGATTTATTATCAATTAAAATTCAGCACAAAACTTAGTATTCAATCAAAGCTCGTATATATTTTAGTTTTCTGTAACATTATCTTAATCTCATTAATCATCATCTCATAAACTTTGTATTAAATTAAGAATATGCCATTTCAATTTTTTAATTTAATTCTTCCTTTATCTTATTATTATGTAGGATTGCAAATTTGAAAATAGGAGGGCGCTAGGTCACCCATCTTAGTGGCAATCTTAGTTGTTTTTATTAATATTACAAATAGAACATTAATATAGGTAATAGAATTATTTATGTTTTTATTGAGGCAAAGATTCGATTAAATTTTGCAACTGGAATGTAAGAAAAATATTGTAAATTATGAATACGTACTTGATTGTTATGAACTTCGAGCAGTATATATTCTGTCAAAAAAGTGATTAAGGTGCCAACGAAATAAGAAAACCTACTCAAAACAATGAAGAGAGCTCCATAGTTACCTAAACGTCGCCCAACGGATCTGCTAGACCACCGAATGACAGTAAGGCTCAAACGGTTGAAACCGTTTGTGTTAACAAACGAGCGTACATAAAATATAACGAATCAATAAATGAGGCCTGAGCCGAGTTTCTGATCACAAGTGGCAAATAACACTTTTTTGTGATTTTGTACCAATATTTTAACTATTGTAATTCACTCGTTAGTTCTAAAACTGAATAGGACGGAGCGACTTTTCAAAATGCCACAATACATTTTATGATAATTACATTCACTAATTTCTTTTTTGAGGACGTTAGGGGCGTCAATATACCAACCCAAATACAAACCTCACCTGCATGTGGAGCTCCCTGCTAATTAACCAGCGAGACTCTTGCGACCGAGAAACGGCCGAATACTGAGAACCTAGCAAATGATGTTCGTTCTACTAACCCACTATCAATTTCACTGGTTAAGTGGGTATGGGCTTCAATAACCAGTCCTTAAAGCAATGAGTTCACAACAAAGAGGAATTTTTATCCCAGGTGATAGCCCCAACCATTGCAATGCCCATTCATACAAAGTTCAAAAATACTTAGATCACCACCTAGACAAACACAGTCCGCGGCACAGCAGGAAAACGAAAATGCTGAACTACTCGGAAGACTTAGTGAAATAGAAAGAATGGCATCACAACTTAGCAATCAAATCGCTAAGTTAAAGAAAGAAAATGAAGAGCTGAAGAAGACCTGTTTCGAAAACTCCTCTTACTAGTTATAATGAAAACAGAATACTGACTAACGATGAGTTCCATACAAATGATGAGGGGCTTGCAGAGAAACTGATTGGATACACAAACAAAAGATAAGACCTAGGAAAAAACAAAGAAGTTGCTCGCAAGAAGTAGGAAAGCATTCGGCAGCAAACGAAAATGAAACTATTGAACAAGTGCTTCTACTTCAACAACACCAGCAACAAGAATAACACAAGGTTGCAATGAAGACAAATCGGTGTCCACAAACGAGTATAGAGTTGTCGCACTGAACAATAATGTGTGGAAGAGAAATACAAAAGATCCCGATGCATACAGAGCTTTAGCCAAAAGCTCACTGAAGAAGATAGAGTGGCATATCTACGAAGATACAAAAAACCGAGAAATTAAGCTTATGGCCTTACGGCTTCTTCATACCACCTGTAAGAAGGATATAACAGAACACCTCAATATGAAAGAACTGCAAATTAAAGACGCAGAGGACAAATTGAACGGGGACAAATTGAAAATAGTCAAGGAACCAAGATCATTAAAAGAAGACTTCTGTTCAAGCTCACGTTCAACAAAAGCGAAAAAATTGAAAATATATTGATATAAAATATCAAACCAATACTTAATATGTCGATCCCCTCCCCCCCTTCCCCCAAAGTTATTGCGGGCGTGATATTAGGTCCGTCGATTGACACAAAGTGAAAGATGTCGTTAGCCGGAACGAAACTGCAAGGCGTAAAAACTGTAAAGAACAAGACCCGGCCAACTATAGAGGATGCGAAGTAGCGGCACAACTGCAAAGGTCGGTCGATCTTTTTGACTTCTTTGTAACAAAATGAGACTTAGAGGACTATACGCTTGGGAAAGATCGCCTGTTCCTCATATTAGCATATAGGAACCATAAGGAAACATAACCATCCTCTTGAAGTCAGAGAACTAGTTAGAACGGAAAGCTCGGGCAGCAGAATCGTACTCCGCAACACAAAAATATCCTTAATTTTCTGTGCAACAAATTAAAACAATTAATAAAGGAAATAAAGAACGAAAGCATAAATCGACTTCAAGGTCTTTCTGAATTAAAGCATGACGATTACTCACTTTGGAATGCAGCGAGTGGTTAAAAAGAACCAAAATTTCTGTGCCACCTATCAAAAACGATGACGGATCCTGGACTAAAAGTGGCATGCAGAAAGTCTCTCTATTTACTGCCCATTTGGAAAAAACTTTTCCACCGTTACCGAGCCAAACAGCAAATGAAAATACAATTGTCGTAAATAAAGTAGATGATCTTAACATAAGACATGTGCCCTTATTGGAACTAAAAGATGAAATCAATAATAATAAGAATAATAAGAAAAACTTCAGGTTATGACTTAATTACTGGGCACATTATGAAAGCCTTTCCCGCGAACGGTTTGCTAAATTAGTTCAAATAATTAATGCAGCCTTCGGTGCAGCCTTACGTCAATGGAAGGTGGCAGAAGTAATTATGATTCCTAAACTAGGTAAATCAGCAAACGATAAAAAATATTATACACCGTAATAAAAGAAAGATTTAATTTCACCACACTTATTTGGATTTAGGGAAAATCACTCAACAGTTGAACAACTTCACAGAATAATGGATGTCATTGAGGATGACTTGTGAATAAGAGGATATGCTGCAGTATTTTCTAAGATGTAGCTCAAGCATTCGACAAACGTTGACACCAAGAGGTTGCATCGCAGATCTACACTCGAGTCAAACTTGAAAACGAATACCACAAGGTACTTGGATCTATTCCGTTCATCCTTGATACGAGAGAATTACCTATTGTTCAAGGGTACTGCAACAGCAACATTTGCAGACGAACAATAAGCAAACTTCAAAATGCAGTTAACTATTAGACTAAAAAATGGTACATATTATTAAATTGTCATGTCAACTTTACAACCCGAAATGTAGATTCCCGTGGTACTTAAAACAAATCCCATATGCAAATACAGCTAAATACCTTCAGGAGAAAGAGCACACCGAGAAGAAACACAGAAGAGTTAAACATCAAGAAAGAAGAAGAAGAAGCAGGAATTCTGAGCTCACACCAAACTGCTTCTGTACAGCTAAATGCTAAAACCGGTATGGACCTATGGTCTCCAACTTTAGGATTGTGCCAAGACCAGTGTACAAATGATACAATGCTTTTGCGAAGGATTGCGTTACATTAGGAACGACAACCTTCATCGGGACTTAAAGATGGAATACGCGACCCACAGCGATTATTTCGACATGAAAATGCAGATATCCGTCGTTATGTTGGACACCACCAATGGAGTGAAAAGACTCCAAAGGCAGAAACCGCTGAAGCTGGGTATTTATAGAATAAGAAATTATTGTAAAATGGGTAACCAATAGGATACTGATCATAAACCGAGAAACTAATTTAAGACAGATAAATTGCTAGATGATCTCTGAATCAGATGTAATATTGAATAAAAACTTTAAATTATTTAAAGAAAACTGAAGAACAATATTACAACTGATTCAGAGATCATCTAATGATTTATATATCTTAAATAAGTTTCTCGGTTAACTAAGGATAGTTGACTGGTTCTCCCTTTACGAATTTTTTTTTGTTCCTATTGGAATTGAATAATCCCAAGGATTTACAATGGTCCTGTCAGAGAACGTCGTTGACATAATAATTCAAACACCTTCCATTGACGTGGACATATTTCAGTCTGAAGGCTGCAATGATTATGTTAACTAATTTACGTAAATTACGAATGAATTGCTGGTGGATCTGGAAAGTTTGAAATGACAGAGAATAGTAAACTAATCAAATAGAGACTCAAGAATAAAGCATCAGGACGTTTCTCTTGCGATCTTTCCTGGATATTGCAGTTGCATTTGATATTTCGTGTGTACCATAACTGGGCTTGCACACATTTTGGTATTTATCTAACCATCACCTACATAGATTGACCTTGTGCTCATATCTCACATTGCGCAGCCCGAGCTGGATTCCCTATCGGTTTCCCCCCAGCGCCGTGTTTTGTCATCTTTCTATGGCTCTTATTTATCAACAAAATACTTGTTAAACGGCAGCAATCTGTTATCTCTACACAGATTTATGTTGATCGCTAAATTCGATGGGGAATCCTATGTCCATTTCAAAACTGGTAAAGGTCATTTGGATGTGGGTTTGAGTCGAAATGCACAATGCTTAACAAGTCATCTAGTGCTTTGAAAATTATTTTAATTTTTTTGTTTGACCTTGTGTGGCATTGAGATTGAGTGCTTTTTCGGTTCCAGTCAAGTTTATTCATAATAATCCATACTAATTGGACTAATTGAGACTCTAAAACGAATCTACACTTTGCATTTGAAAATTAAAGAAACATTTTTTCATAGATATGTATTCCAGTATACAAATTAAAGTAAATATGCAATGTTACAAATACAACATTTCCAATAAGAAATGTCCAGCATAATAACTCTCTCCCATAAGTTGGGAGTCGGATACATTTTTAATAATAATAATTGTAATAGTATTTTGCTGTACACAGTAATTATTGGGAAATTGACTATTACTTGCGTTCGAGGCGGATTATGTAGTATGCAATTATATGAAAAATAGTTGCAATAAAATTAATGTCATGCATGTGCAACATTCAATCGATATTATCTAATAATTCTTTATTGTACTTACATGCGAATTCCTTAACCGGCGCTAACAACTCATCCGGAACTAATGGATCATCTCGTGCATTTATAAATATCATTGGTTTTTCAATTCCACTCAAATAATTAATACTTGAACTCCATTTGTAGAGCTCTTTTACAGATGTAAAATTATGTACACGCCTTGTATACGCTTCATCTAACTCCGGTAATGTGGCCGCTGCAACGATTTCCCGTTCATTTAGATTGTACGCTTTCTTCACATCTTCCGACAATAGTATATGACGATGTTTCATTATAATGTTTTTCACATTTTCAGTCATTATGTACAAATAGAATCGGCGAAAATTTTGCCAATTAAGTAACCATTTTGTGCCCTCGACAGCATTATATCCCTGGCAAATTGATATTCCACCGATTATATTCGATGGTCGATTTACATTAAGTTCGCCCATATATTTTGTAACTAAATTACCACCTAAACTAAATCCTACACATACGATATTTGTGGACGGATATTTTTTTAAGAGACTTTGAATCATTTCTCTAAAATCGATGGTATGGCCGTACGTAAATATACGGCTTGATGTAATTTGTACACTGGGTAGGGCACCGATATGATTTAGTACGGCACACCGGTAACCGTGACACTGAGCATAGTGTACAAATGTTCGAATGTAAACAGTTTCGGATGAGTTACCAATTCCTGGACATATTGCAACTGTTATGTCATCTTCATGCTCGTTTAATGGTTTATACAAATCATATGTGAGTGTTGATCCATCGGCAAGCGATAGATAAACTCGATCTCCAAGTGGCCATGGACACTTCACACGACCCACAATACTATGAATTACGGTTTGCACGTGACCGCTGAAACCCCATAGCCTTGTTGGAACGTACCTAATAAAAATAATAAAAAATGCATGTGTTAGAAATGATTTTGTTAATTCAGTTAAAACGACAAGTATTATCATTATGATTAATTTATTTTTTTGCAAATGACCTATTAGTAGAGGGCTAGGAGATAATGAGTTAAAATTAAAACAATCGTTATTTTAACATGCCTTGTTTTAAAAAATGATAAAGAAGTTTGTTAAGGCGAGATTTCTCAATTTACGATTCTAAGCCTAAACTCGATCGGAACTCCCAATTACGACATTTAAATTAAACGACACACCTTATATTTTAATATGATTCTAGGTTATTAACCAGGTTAGCGATATGAATTCTTAGTAGGTGATGCTTAGTCGATAACATATTAAAACAAAGATTAGATATCCGCAATGCAATCTTATAATTATAAATAGTATTTCGAACATGTCTCAGATAATTTAAGGAATTTTTTAAACGGCTTTGATGCTTGATATAAACTACTTGTTCATTTTTCAGAACGGCTTCAACCTAACTATATTACAGTAGCTGGTTTACATTTGACGTAAAACAATGTGATGGAAAAAGTATAAGACGGATCACTAGTGACATACTCGTAATTATCATCGACTAACAGTTTTTGGATACAACCAGTTTTACGTTTTCCAGAATTTTTTACTGCAAATAGTTCTATAACAATGAAAGCTGTGCATAATCGTTACACAGGTATTCACCAGAAATATTTAAAGATAAATATTTGCGTGTTCGTAAACTATAAAACTAGATGCTGGCGGTTAACAAGAAACTCGACGCTTTAAAAATAATCTGGAAATATGTAGAAAATAAAAACACCAAGGCAGAAGATATGAAACATGATAGATTTCCATCCACCATTTTCATTTTACATCGAAATATATTAACTCCTTTTGCCTGAAAAAAGAAATTTGATGGTCTTTTATAATAAAAGACAATCATGCACTCTCAATTGTTATTAAAGCACACTGATTTTTTGATGGTCAAATCAGAAATTACAAAAAACTAGGTCTCATGCTATTCTTTGAATATGTATCGAAACAATTTAAAGAAATTTGAAATAGCCCCTGTCCTTTCCATCCAGGAGAATAATTTTGAGTAAAAGTAATTTCGCGTTGACAAACCAAAATAAATTTTAATTTTAACTCGACCTCAGTTAACAAACAAGTTTAAAATGAAATAATCGCGTGTTTATGTGCAATCAATAGTTATTCCAGTTAGATTAGAAAAAGTCCAATCAATCTAAGAAAAACGGCTTGCTTTATATTTTGTAAAGCAAAATATTGGGTTTTAAAGTGGTAACAGCACGGAAACAAGAGAGAAGAGTTAACGAAACGAGAATTGCCTGCAATATTTTATCAAATTTTTAAAGGAAATTAATTTCACTACTAGACGAACCGAAGCAAATTGCAGATGTGATATATTATAATTGAGCCAATTTGTCCCGACGAATTTATAATTTTGTTTTGATGAAAGGCTTCAACTTTTTGCTAGTAGATGAAATCATCGCCACTTCACAGCTACTTGGAGGTGGAACAGTAATGCTGCTAATGATACGGTTTAGGTCTCAATTTAATCAAAGCCAGGCATTTAAACTTTATTTAACTACCTAAATTAGCTAGATTTTTAAATGTCAATATGTATTTAAGTAGCATCTTAATAATTAACTTAAATAACGATTTTAGAAGTATCAACTTTAAAGTGAAAGAGTGAAATGATCTGATAAATAAATACCCCCTGAAGCAAAGAATGATTTCGAGATGACCGGCCTGTTTCAGAAATTTGTAGACCAATTTTCAAAAATTATAAAATCGCTTTTGTTTTTATTTTGCTGATGCTACATCCCGTAAAAGAATTTGGCCGCCTAATTTTTGAGGTGACATAATCAGATAATTTATTCGGAGTAATGTGTGATTGGTCCATCGAATTCTAGCCAGGTCGCTGCGCAGCTGGAAAAGGAATACTACTGCTGGATGGGGCATTCTGATATGAAGGCGGAGGGAATGATTTCTTTCTTCGCCACGCGCCTCCATCTATAATAAAATCGGTAAATTCGCCATGCTCACAGTTAATTAAGCGTACCTCCACTATGATGTTAGATTTTAAATTGAGCAATCTTTTTCACTAGATTTCAAAGGATTTGAGTGTTAAATTAATTCTTACATCACTTGTATACGAGTTGGGTACCAGATTTCCCGTTTTTTAAAATTCCGACTATCAATTTTCCGCTTTATTGAATTTCTTTTTTCAGGCCAGAAATCATAAAAAATACAATGAAGCAGGATTTTGATAATCTATTTCTAGACAGACGACAATAACCCACAATTGGTTAAGAAACGGCCAACATTCATTTAACATGGCCAAAATTTAGAACTACATTCAAAAATGATGTTAGAATCCCAATCCAGACCTACAAATCAAATTTTAACATATGCCTGGTTTCCATGGCCTAGTTAATTTCGGTTCGCCCAGATTTATGTACATGAAAACACAGGTTTAGACTGTTTCGTTTAACTCAACGAAATATTAACCGTATTAACGTATTAACTTACTCCGTATTACTCCGTATTAACTCAACGAAACTAATGTGCAATTCCAAAATTTATGTTAAAATACTAATCGCATCTCAAAAATTTCATTCAACATGGCCAAAATCCAGAACTTCATCCAAAATTGATATGAGAATCCTAATCCGGATCTACAAACTAAATTAGAAACAATTACAAAAGAAAGTTTCATTTAGCATGGCCGAATTCCATAACTTCGTTCGAAAATTCATGTTATAATCCCAATCTAATCCAATCTCTTCTAAGAAATAACCAAGCTCCATTATTGATCATGGCTAAATTTCGCCCAAAATGCATGTTGAAGTTTTAAATCTGCATTAATACGGCATATATTGAAATCTTCTAACTTGGTTGAATTAATCAGAAGAGTACCAAACGAGATGAGAAACCATCATCAATAGACGCAGAATTTCAGTCTCTATATGTCACTTCAAATTACATGCACTTTCAGGTTTTCATTTAAATACGCCAATTAGTTCGAGCAGTATTTAACAAACCGTCTGCAATATTTAATAATCAGAAATAATAAATTCAACGTTATTAAAGTGACGTCAGATGTTTCTCAGGCATCACATATGAATAAGAAAAATCTAATGAAACAAATGCGTGATATTATCGTACTGCACCTCGATCTCGATAGACTTCGTCAATGCCGCAGAAACTCAGGAAGTGCATTTACTTATCTGAGAGAGTTGCCTCAAGTGGAATAATGCTGCAATCGTTTGAAATTCTTACTATGACGAGTGTACTGCGTAGGTATCGAAAGTACCCTCTATTAAAAAGAGCCATTGCCTGAAAATGTAGCTCGCTTACCTCCAAATTAAAAATGCACTAAAAATCTAAAAACTAAGTGGTCAGTCACTAAACGCACTATTTTCTAGGATGTTCTACAACAAAGGCACTTTGGAATTTTATTATCCTCTTAGATTAATATTTAGAAGAAGCTCATAATCTTTCCATGATTCATTGTTATAAGCAATTACGACCGAAACCATAAAATTATTTTATATTTTAAAATGAGCGCTGCATTGGGCTAACGGTTTTCTTATAATAAGAGGTCTTCGAACTAAACTAACACCTCCCTCTCTAGCTTTCACATCCCATGAAGGGATTTTGTCACCAGCACAATGGTCCTCCATCCGTCTCGATCCATGGCTCTCGTCCTCCAGTTTCGACATTCTAATATGTTAGGTATTGTTCGACGTCGGCACGTCAGCGCAAGTTGGTTGTTGATGGAACACTTTATTAATCATCCGTTATTGTGGAGACCTTGCAACGTGGTCGCGCCATCTACTCGATTTGATTTGATGAATCCGATGATATCGCTACCTCCGAAAAGTTGATTTATTTCGTGGTTCATACGAATCCGATATTAGTGTTCGCAACTTTAATTTGAAGAAAGATTGAACGAATATCCTTGCTTTCGAAGGTAGATAACAATCTACAATCGATAGAGGTCCTGGTCGAGATATTCGATTTCTTTAGGAAATGCAAAAGTTTTAAGACATTAAAATCTTTATTTTTTAGGTTAGTAATTTATGTGGCATTATGAGAAGTTTTTCATACACAATTTAGACGCCGTATAAATTGTTAAAACTTTTCAAATATGACCTAAAATGTCAATTATTAATTCGCTTAAATGCCATTGTTTGTCTTTATTTACTGATACATCCACACTTGTTTTTATTTTTGTTGAGTTAGTTTAGGATTAATTTAGTTCTAATATCAAACGCATATACTCGTACAGAAATTTGTGCTAAACTAGTCCTAAAGTTAATTCTTCCCTAGTTACGTCTAACTTCACATGCATGCAAAATGTCAGATAATGGCGTTTTCTCGGAAAAAGTGTAAATACTATTCCTGACTACTCCTACACACTTAATTGTAAGCAACTTACAAGAAACGATACTACTTGCGACTTGGGTATTACTCTCGACTTTAAAAAGCAATATGCTCGTGTGATCAATAAGGCAAATTCAAAAAGCGCTGGTCGAAGGAGTGTCGTGATCCTTATCTTTCAAAAATACTATACGCTACTTATGTTAGACTCACAATTGAGTATACAACTTGAATATGGTCTCCTTATCACGGAATACACATAAGCAGGATCGCAGCAGTACAAAAACGATTTCTACGCTTCGCGTTATATCACCAACCATGGTCAGACCCGGTAAAATGAATGTCGGCTTATTTTTTTGCAGATGCAATCATTGAATAAACGCCTTAAACGAGAGGATATCTCAGAATGTAACATTTCGCAGCAGCCAGCGCAATTTGAGATCAACTGAACTATTTGAGGTAAATACAAATGTACATTTTACGGATTATGATTGGTTTGAACCAATTACAAGAATGCTTTAAGTGGTAAAGGCGAACTAGGTTAACTTTGAACTTTAAGACAGTAAACGCTCGATGATGTTGAATTCATTATTGTTTTATTTTATTTTTTATTGATTTTTTTATTTCAATTTTTGCTTTTTCCTTTACACATACACGCTTGATCTAAGCGTTTCCCCACAACTATTCCCTTTAATTAATTTATTTTTTAATTCAGAGTAATCATTCAAACTTGGCTTCACTTTATTTGTTCTCTATTAAAAGGCTTCATTAATCTATCGTTAATTAAATTATTCAAACCAGTTTAAATGTCGACCACGTATATATGTATCTTTCGGATATATAAAAAAAATAATAACAATAATATAGAATGGTGACTCCCCTCGTGCGGTGGAGGGGTAACTGGTTTTCGTGGGTTTATTATTATTATTATAATTCGGCACCCCGAATGGTAATTAAAAGATTTAGGCTAACCAAATTCAGACACAACTTTTTACCAGAGAAATACCAACTCATGTGGTACAACTTTTTACCAGACAAATACCAGTTCATGTTAGTTATATGTTAGTCCACAGTTTAACATGGAGCTCCGTCAAATAGTAGCACTTCGGTTGTATTTTCTACTATTCAATAGTGTTCAATCGGGCAAAAATGATAAAAAATATCACGATTTTTTTATCACGTTTTGTCATAAAACGCACTCATTTATCACAAAATAAGCCAAGAACATTTTAGATTCTGGGGGTCGATTTTGTTCAAAGTCCGAGACACAAGACATGACGTTTTCGTATACGTATAAGGAGTATAGTAGACAATTTTATATTAGTGTGTAATTTTTATGTGGTTATATTTGTTTGTTTTCTGCGAATGTAACCATCAACAATTATGAATTTGGTACAAATCGGTTCAGTTTTTTGGTTCTTACGTCGTTTTGTTCTTTCACTTTTTTAACATCTTCCTTGCTTTTGAAAAGGCGAGGCCGACATACAAATTTTTAATTTTTTAACACGTTCGCGCAAAAAACTTTCATTTTTTAAGGAATAACTCGACATATTTTTCAATTCTCAAGAATACATTCCCTCCCGCGACGCAATATCATTGCAATTACAAAAGTTATCAAATGTGTGTTTCTAAGTAGTACACACATTTAGAAAGTGTGCGTCAATGTGTTAAGAAAATAATTTTTTAACTACACATATTAGGAAATGTTATCTAGAAATGTCATATCCAGAAAATTTAAATGATGCGCATTCGCACTAACACAAACACACATACTACTACTAAATACTTGCGGTTACTTTTTTGTCAAGTCTCGGATTTTCAACAAAATGGACCCCTGATGACAAAATTTTTGTGTATTTTGAGTTCGGAAACTTTAATGTTATATTTACTTAATAAATATTAATCATTAAACTAATTCAACAGAAATTTAAATATATCAAGGCTTTATATTTGTAAATTTGCTTATAGTTTGTTACATTTAATTTGTTATTAGCTCCGTTATTGTTTGTTCTATGTTTGCACATAGTTCGTGTATCGGAGATGATGAACGTTAATACATAAATTTTATGGTACATGCAAATAGTTGATTGTCTTTACACGTAAGCACAACATAAATTGATCCAACAAAACAAACAAGACGACTTGTAAAATAATTTTAACCAAATAAATTTTCTTCAAATCTGTCATACACGGTTTACGTTGTTTGTCCTATTTTGTATTTTATTTTTAAATGAAGGTAAGTTTTGAATGAAAACCTATTAGGGATTAATATTACAAATTTATTATGACATGCGGTTACAGTATTTTGACGCGCCAAACCAATTTATTAATTTTTTATTCGATTTGGTTGTTCACTCGTCTTAAAAAATATCATGATATTTTTTACCAGTTTTGTCCGACTGAACGACCAATGGTGTATGTATTATGTCAAATTTTTTTATGGTTTTGACGTTAGGCTCTGTAAATATTTTGATTGTGTCGCTTTTGGAATATTCAAAGCTTTATTGGTTCTTATCAATTTATTATTATATAAGTGGTTAGTCTAATCCAATTGTCTATAGACTATAAGAATAATTCAAAGGAATTAGAATTTTTCTTATTGAATAATTTATTTAATGAAATGTACGCTTACCTCTGGTTGGGGTTTCGACCACTTTTCAATTAAATAAAACTTTATAATTTCAATTATACAAGAGAACAAGCAGCCTGGTTTTTTAATTTGTTCTAATTTATTTTATTCAATTTTAAATTACAGCTACAAATATGTAGTTGCTGAGCTAGCTTTACAAATAGCATTTGTAAGTTATACAAATATTATTATATTTGTAAATTATCCAATGACAGAACATTAAGCCGATTCCGTGCAGCGACAATTTATTTGTATTCATATTTTGTGTACAATATTCTCGTTGAAACAAAGAATTTTTTCGTATAATTTCATTTTAACAATAACTTTTCTGGTGAAACTGGTATAATAAACAACAATATGTGTTTTTATATCTTTGAGTACAAATACTAGAAATTTTATTCAAGTCACCTATTAAATTGAGCATTTTTACTATAAAACCACTCACAAAGAGAACATAATAAAAAAATACGATTTAGGTGAGTTGCAGTCACTGCCTCAATGTGAGAACCTTTCTAGGGCTATTAATGATTTATTTAATATTTCTAAAGTGTGTAGTCTATAAAATGATTAGTTTTTCTTCCATTTAAAAAACTGCCAATCGCTATTGGCACACTTTGAATGATTGAATACACGTTGAAGCATAAAAAAAATTTCAACTGAAAATTTCGTGCGAACTCCAGAATCGAACCATTTTACATTTTTACCAATTTTGGGTACAGATGACTTCATCAACGTAAAACTTAACCCATAAAATGTTCCACAGAGTTTCCCAACTAAGCAAACATATATTTTTATATATACTCAACCTTGTCGACAATAAATAATTATTCGTGCTCTGTATTGATATTTACTAAGCTGAAAAATACTTGTGTGTACCTATACCAAAAAATAATTATTCGTTAGGCGGAAAACATGATTAATTATTTGTTGTGCAGGTGTAATTTCCAAGTTTAATGAGCAAGTACTTACAAATGCCTGTTTTGAAGTTTATAAAAATATTATCCTGTTATCAGTATCAATTAACATCAAACCTAATTATTTATTCACAAATTTGATTGATTATAGCTGGAAAACGATGTTATAGTTTCAATAATGGTGGCCGAATTGTAATTCTTATTGATATTAATGGGTTGAGGAAAAAGAAATCCATTATTTTCTCGCTAGATGGCTTTAGTGACATATATCTCGTGATGTATTTGTCGCAGTCGGCCATACTTATATTCGTTGAAAAGGGGGATTTATAAACTAAAAAAATTATTTTGTCATTGGTTTGATTGGTCGATACATTTGTGAGTTATAGTGTATCAAGGATGGAGATAAATAAAGAAAAAAATCACTATATTTCACAATTTTGCTTCGATGACGCAGAAAACGCAAGTCAGGCGGCTGAAATTGTGAATGATGTTTGTGGTTTCGATACTGTTACATTTAATCATGTGCAATTTTGGTTTCGTCGATTCCGTTTCGGTAATTTCGATATCAAAGATGCACCATTCACTGGAACGCCTATCGTTCAAAATTTCGATAAACACCTGGAAATTATCGCAGTAGACCGGCATGGAAGCTGTCGTAGCATCGCCCAGGAGCTGAAGATCAACCACAAAACAGTTTTAAACCATTTGCATAAGGCTGTCTTAAAAAAGAATTTCGTTGTTTGGGTGCCGCACGAGTTAACGCAAACAAAACTTGATAGACCGTCTTTCCATCTGCGAATCGTTGACCAAACGGAACGAATATAAGAAATACAATTTTCTATTTCATGTGTCACAAGTCAGAGCAGGGCCCCTATTTTTGAATACGATACGTATCGTGTCACAAAACGAAAGTTCATATACGATACGAATTTAAATTGGTATTTCTATACGATCGTAGGTAATTGTTTGGTGTGTGTCCTTGCTATAAGGGAAATTTATTTAAATGGTTTTACCTGCAATAAAAAATTTCAACTTGTTATACTTTTGTTTCTGCAATAAAAATTTTTCAACTTGTTTTTGTCAAATAAACATCACTTATGAAAACGACGATATAAACGTCGTGTTGCAGCAGGGCAACACACAGCCAAGATGTCCCGCCAGAAGCTCTGGAACTTAGTTGGGATGTTATTATGCATCCACTTTATAGTACGGACCAGGCACCAAGCGATTACCATCTTTTTCTTCATGGCAAATGCTCTTGATGGTGTAACAATGGCCTCAAGGGAGGCTTGTAAAAACTGGCTATCTCAGTTTTTTGCTAATAAGAACAAGGGGTTTCGAAAAAGCGGCAACCAGTTATCGAGAAAAACGGCACATATTTGAGCCAAAACGAATAATTACAGCTATGTTAAATAAAGCCCCGAAATAAATGTAAACATAATGGATTTCTTTTTCCTCAACCTTATATTTTGAAGCAGCTATAGAACTTATGAATTGTTGTGTGTACTCACCTACCTCATTTAAAATTGTTTAACAAGATAAATTTGGAAAAACGCATTGTAGAGTTGGAAACATTCGCTCTATTTTAACTAGCAATACTAATCCGCATTTGTCGGTAATTTTTGGTTTCATCGCGCACAAAATGGATGAAAATAAAAAATAATAATATTAGTTATTATATTTGCAATATTAAATTAATAATTTTACCCTAGTAAACACCAATAACTATGATTCATCATAATTTATTCTCGAACAACATCCAAATTTATGACGATCTTTTAGTTCTTAGTGTTTTGAATATTCCTGAATAAAAAATTGACGCACAGAACCGATTTACCAATTATTTATTGCTAGCAATGCAAGCACATGAAACCATGTAACCTTTAACGGCAATCAAAAAAGGTTTACTCGACCTGAATCTTTGGTCCGGCTATTAAAGTAATCGGTAACTGTACACGCTCTATATCTAATATTTGTGTGGTAAGAATTTTCAAGGAATAATATTTCACATCATTCATATACGTGTTTACAACTATGGGTAAGTTACGGGTTTCCTACTACCATATAATCAATAAACTATGATAATTTACGTGTAGACATCTTCATCCGATGACAATGAATTTACAGTGCAGAACTAATTAAAATCATTCTGGAAATATTTAAATCTTTCCTGTTTCTTCCTTTACTTTCTATAGGTGAACCACAGTACGGCTCCAGATTACGTAAAATTCAATGAACTATTAATCAAATTGATTTCAATACCATTTTACACTGTTTAAGTAATAATAAAATTCGAATTCAGAATTTATATTCCGCATTACTTAAATGTTTTAAACAGTAAGTACCTAACATATCCGCCAAAACTATGATGTCATCTTCGCCGTGGAATAGCATAGAACTCCGTAAACCAAGGGTTATGCTAACTACTTTAATTATTTCAATAACTTTGTTCAAATATATCTCGTCTCCAGCGCCATGCGGCGTGATGTTCGATAAGGATTAACAATGTGATGGGTGTGCTTTGATTTGATCCTAATGGCCTTATTCAATTGTACTAAAACATGCACAACTGTTGTAATTAAAAGTTACATGCTAAACAGTCTACTATAAATAATTTTGAAAATAGGCCCCATTTTCAAGGTTGAGCTGAGCTGAGCTTGAATAACTCAGTAATAAAAAATTTCTTAATTCTGTTAAAATGGTAACGATTCGATTTTTAGCAATATGCATTTTTCATAAAGCAATACCACAACTCTCCACTGAATAAGACTGTTTCGGTTGGTTGTTCGGAGTTTAATCTATTTCAATTCTACTGAAACAACACTAAATCAATCTTACAGGAAGATACAAGTCAATCGAATTTATGTAGAGGTACAAACACTACTCAGATGAGTGAAATGTTCATTTTATGCCAAAAGCATTGTTTACTTCGAGCTAGATTTAACAGAGTTAAACATAATTTTATTTTAGCAACGTTTCCTTTTGTAACATCACTTGAACATCGCTTTGTAATATCGCAAGAATAAAACTATATACTATTTCGTATTCCAATTTCATTATTTTTATTTCCAACGTCAGTCTGCTAAAGTGAATCGTACTATTTTGATTCTATTATTGCCATGTATTTTTTTTTCGTTACTTGAATGAAGAGATAATATACAAATTTATTCTATAAGCTCGTGATAGCAAACGAAAATACGTAATTTACTATGAATATGCTGGAGGTCCGATCGAGGTTGAACCTAGGTTATCTTTCCACTGTATACAGGGCCGAGTAGTTTTGGAGTTAAATTGACTCGACATAATAAATTTATAGAAGAGTTGATTTTCCTCAACTCAAAAAAATTTTAAAACACATACAAAATAAATAACAACAAAAATATATAATTTACGCATTTTCAACTAAAACATAACTTAACTCTATAGGACAAGATAACCTAACTAAACCTAAAGTTTTGCTTTTTATCCATATAAATTTCAAAAGATACGATACAGCGAAATGATCATATAAACCGCGATGAAATTGGAGTGCTCTTTTTTCTGCTCGGTAAAGGTGACTAACACTTTTGGCACAAAATATGATTTGTGTGACGCATTTCCACTTGGCTAGCCTTGTTAATAAACAAAATAGACCCATTGGAGGAAATTAAAATATTCAATTAATAGTGAATAAGGTCGGCGGCATCCCTGTGTCATATTTCTTCTCTTTCTAATTTCATTCCGACAATTTTTTATCAGAAAAGGTTACAATACGGAAAAGGTTACATACATCAATAAACCAATTGGTTCTCCTCTTGGGCGAGTACCAGTGTGGATTTCCAAACAGACCAACAACCGATTGGAGCTTCATTCTGAGGATTATTATTTTTATTTTTTATCTGAGGAGAAATTTTACGTAAAGGATATCGCTATTCACATTCCATTTATGGATTATGAACAAGCGTACAACAGCAGTTGTAGAAACAGTAATTTGCACATATCTTTGATGGATGATGAAGTAACATAGCATAGGCAAAATCGATTCCTCCAAAGAAGTAAGTCCTTACCGATCAAATGGCACAGTGGTTAAAGCTTTGGCGTTTGGATCGGAAGGTACCTGGTTCGAAGGGCAGAATGCAAAAGGAAATTTTCATCAACAGATTACGATCTGTGATTAAAAGGAACACAACTATGATCCCCTATTGGTGTGCAAAACTCATAAATAAACCAAAGATGGCCATATCACAACTGATGTCGTTTTGACATAACATTTCTAACCCTTAATGTGGATTTACATATCCGACGATTTTTCGGCGAGGCTGCTTGCCGCAGGAAATTCGGCGAACGCTGTATTATCGATGATTTACATATTCGACAATTTTTCGGCGCAGTTTTTCACACATAAACAATATTTTGGAATATAATTTAAAAAAAATAAATGCCGATAAAAAAATTTATTCTATGCTGTCGTCGCGCCGAAAAGATAAATTTTGTTCATGTCTATGTCTTCGCAGCGCCGAAAATTCGGCGAAGAAGTACTTGCTTCCATTGGTTGAATGCACCAGGTGATGTTCGGCATACAATAATCGTCGGATATGTAAATCCACCTTTAAGATATACTCGATGTGACCGACGTGACTCAAAAGTAAAAATATATGATTTCAAACTAAAGTGATTACATTCGACGAGATTAACGAGTCTTCAGCAGGCTATGAAGAACAACGTTTTTGACATCTAGAAATGTCGCAGTCACGTCGAGTATATCTCAGGGGTAAACTTCAAATAAACAATCAAATTTTGGGCCCAAATCATGAAATCCGGTACCGATAAAATTTTGACGGAAATAATCCGGTTTTACAAAAGCCGGTATCATAAAAACCGTAATCGCGGAAAATACTCGAAATACATCAATTTTGTTTTTTTTGTTCTTTTTGAACCATAAAATTCATATTGATTTGAAAAAGTAAATAGATGCGCAAAAAAAAATTGTAGATAAAGCGGGATAAAACGAAGAAGTTACCGAATACAAGTTACCCTAGTGTGACTATGCACGATGAGCATATACGTTTATACGTGAATCCGAAATACTAAATGCGCATTTAGCGGACACATTTTAAAAATCACATAAAATGTACACTTTATGTGCATTTTAGATCATTTTCTTTTGTATAGGTTAATCCAAAAATGCGAATTGTTAATTTCCAAAAATGTGAATTTAAAATCCCATTTGGGGATTAATCGAAATATTTTGAATCTAGATTTAGATACACACAACCTGCTCTAGCGCAATTCTTCTCGATTAAAGCCTTAGATCCGTTGCACATTGGAGCTAAGTATTTTGACTGATGCGAGTTATGTTTCTATTTCACAGCTTGTCGTTTTGTTTTTCGAAACTCAAATAAAACAAACATTACATTATTGATAAATTTTAGGGCCAACCCCTAGAATCTATTTATATTATCTATTTTTTCTATGGTCATAGAGATTTAAGATTTAGACTGAAGTGGCTGTGCTAGTATTTTCCGGGACAAATTTGCTAACAAATAAGATTATTGGCGGGAAATATTGCACAAAATTGAACTTCTATTATGTTTTTTTACAAAGTAAGGTTGGCAGAATATTATTAATCGACTTGCACGTATTGTGGTGATAATTTTGTTTATCCCCATTTTACACCCCAATCCAATCTTAGTCATATCGTGCAATTTCATGTGACTACAGTCACATCGTCTATATTTTCTTATTCTCATTCCGCCATTCCAAACTTTGATTCTTTCCTCGTTTCCTTCCCCTTCATCCACAAACTGTTCTTAGTTTGTTGGTGAAGGGGAAGGAAACGAGGAAAGAATCAAAGTGTGGAATGGCGGATTGTCATATCTTACCACTACGGTCATTCCACGTGTCACCCAAGTTTTTCAAACGCTCGGTTTCATAAAGAGTAAATAATATTTTTATGTTTAAATTAAATCGTGTCTAAGTTTGCTTTGATTTTGTGGTTTTAAGCTATATAACCCGCGTCACTTGAGTCAACTTCAAGATTATCAATGTTCATGTGTCGTGATACTATTGTCACTTCATGTGAAGTAAGTAACACAACTATGGGAATTCAGCAATTAGGAAAGTAATAATGAAACTTCATATATTTACCAAAAATTCTTTATATGTAGTAAATGGCGGGATTTATTATTGAATTTCTAATACGCAACAACGAAAATTATTAGTCATTTACTTAATTTTTTAAATGGAATTACAGATTCAAATAGCCGCAAATATCTTCGAATTTTTATAAATCTTGAAGTTTCGGTTAAAACACAACAATTACACATATACACTTTTGATCATCCACCTTACACATTTCAAATTGATTTTGCCAAATTTATTTAAAGCTTAGAGAATACAAAACGACTAAACGAAAATCATTTTAATCGTTCGTAATTTATCAAATAGCATAACAGCCGAAATGTTATCATTTTAAAACCAAACATTTACAATAATTATATAGAGGTAAGACTGAAACAGATAATATGACACGAGTAATATTCCAAAGTTCACTTGAGTATTCCTTCATTCTTACACTTTCTGACTCACAGATTTACAATACCATTACATCATAATCCAACACCTTCACACATTTCTAGAAACGTACGTGTGCGATCACGTTCATACAATATGCAATTTATAATCAAACAAAACTTAAACTTGCTGTTAACAGGCGGCATGAATTACACTAATAAACGAAACATTTTGTAAAACATAATATTTTCACTGTAATTTTATATTATAGGTAATTAGATAAAACCAGTTGATAAAATAAAAATCAATTTAATTAATGACTACAAAAAAAAATTTGAATATAAAAATTAAATCGTTTTTTTTTGTACTTACGGATCCCTTAGTAGTGGTGCAATTTTGTAGATACAATTTAAGAAACTTTCGTCCAAGCACCACAAATTCGGTTTCAGCGGTTGACTATTTACATTCAATATTCGAAATAGTATGCAAAATATTACTGCAATTACCGTCAAGAATGCCGTCGACATAGCGGCGAAAATTTTTAAATAATTTCTTTAAAACTAGGACTTGCTGTCTATATGAAATTCACAAATTAACTGAAAACAAAAAATAAGAAAAGTTCGTCAATTTACACGATTAGTAATAAAACAAAAAGCATGTACATACATATATAAATATTTTATGAATGGTTTTTAATGTGTAGTTAAAGAAAATATTTGATAGCGTGATAAATTTACCAACAAACTATAAAAACAAAAACAATGTGCGACAAATACAGAGAGAAACCAAAAGCAAAACAGAAAATTTCGATATCGAAAAAGTAAAATGTTAATGCTATATGATAACTCCAAAATAAAATTGGAATGTGTGTATTGAAAGGCCGATTTAGATGTATGATTGTTTTCCTATAAAAATGAAAGAGTTTTTAATATAACAAAATACAAATAGAAAATATTTGCAACAAATTATGAAGGTGCGTGTAATTTGTTCTTTGGACTAAAAAACATTGCAGGCACTGTAATGTTGATTTGTAGGGCCTATATATGAATAAATGTATATATTTTTTAGTAAGTACGAATTACAGATGCTTGTGAATTAATGCTTCATTGTAATTGCTGATTGTGTAGTTTAGAATTGTGTTGTCATTTTATTACTAACGACTTTACAAAGGTGTCTGTAACGGGTCGAGTCAACCAATTTTGGTTAGGAAGCCGAAAAGTATTAATAGAATTAAATTTCAGGAAAATTCCAGATGCATGTGAAATAATAATATTTTTTCTTAGGTTGCCGTTTTAAAGAAGCAATTGTTGAAGACCAATACCATCGTTATCCATTAACCTATTAAGCCTTTATCCTTCATCTAGTAGATTAGAATTGTGTTGTCTTTGTGTTACTAACTATAGGCTATACCTAGGTGTCTGTAACCGGGCCGATTCTGTCCCACTTAACTAACCTATCCAATCCTTCGGTTTTGTTATGTGTAAAAAGGGTGTACGGTGGACCCGGCGTCATCCGGGAACTCAAGCCTAAGAACTTGGTCGTACATTCAAAATCAATCAATCAATATTTTTTAGTAAGTACGAATGTTTAATTTGGCTTTACAGCTTTGTTTGGTATCGTTGAGTTCAGTGTATTTTTGATTTTGTAATAAGAAATCTGATAAATCATAAATAATCAGAAATCATGTGGATCGTCAAAGCAATAAGCGGGTTTGCCGAAAGGTCTCTGGTGTTTAGAGGTAATCTTGTCATCAACTCATTTTTTGATGTCTTGAAGTGGTAATTTGGAGGAGCATTGCCTTGCGATTACGTAGGTTGGGACGGTATTTTTCAGTTCTGCCCGGCCTAGAGTCGCGCCTAGTTGTCATGTTGCAACATAATATTAAAGCGCCTGTTATTCCATGTCGAACTGGACGAAAACGTCCCAATTAATAAGTCTCATCAATTATATTTTTTCAAAAATTGTTTTTCATAATATTGAATGTACGTACCCATTATAGACAATTCGCACACTATCTCCGTTACTTCCAATTTTACGACAAAGTAAAAATAATCTAGGCAAAAGTACGATCGTTGCGGTCACTCGGTTAAATGTATTTTTATGGTATAAACAGAACCAGAAATACAGCAACAAAATACAACGCCTGTCAAATTAAAATACACATAAACCATAGGATGCTAACGCAACCAATGTCGCTGGCGACGATGATATTGTTGCTGAATTGTTTTTAGAATCAATTCTAATTATGTCGTCGGCGCTGCAGTACTACCAATATAAGTTTCAGATTATTATGTTGGTATCAAATTTTTTAGAACTGTTTTTAAATGAATTTCAACCAAATCTGAATGTTGTACACAATGTTTTAATTAAAGAAATGTAAATAGAGTCGATAAAAAGGTAAATTAACTATTTTAGAGTTAATTTGTTATTATTTGTCTTGTTTCGTCGCTTCAACGCTGATGTGCTTGTTGTGTTTACCAAAGCGACATCGCCAGGAGACAAATGTATTTTGTCGATGTATCTTGTCGCTGTATCTCTGGTTCTGTTTATACCTTTATAGTTATCGTGATGCGTTGTACCCAATATTCGTCTGGAAAAGTACAACTCTAAAACCCGTATTTTTAATCGTAACTATTGCTATAAGTATAGCCCCCATTTTTGGAAATCGTTAGGTTTGTGAATTTTTATGACATTTTCTTCCTTTATTCCATAAAATCGTTATATTGATTGATTTTGATCAATTAAAGCAAAATTTTACCCTTTAGCAAATTTTGTAGTGAGATTTTTTAATAAGAAATTGGTTACTATAATATGACTTCTAGTTGTAGTAACGACTATAAATGCGGCCCTAAAAGTCATCTTTTAAGCATTTGTATTAAAATACGATTTTCCGTTTGCTTATTTTAACACTTTAGTGTTAAAAATAAATGTAATATTAAAATTGTGTTAAACATTGTGCTAATTTACAAGTAATGATTGAAGAAAAAATCTTACAAGGTAAATTAGAAATTATTTTTTGATCATTTATTCAAGAGTACATTTAGTTACAATTGTTTACCTTCCTTGAACTAATTAGTTAATCCTGTTTTAAAACCAATTTAGAATAAATAACGCTATTTCATAAATAAGTCACTTACAGTAATCGGTTGTTCAGGGAAATTTATCATCACCTATTTGGTATTTAGCTCGAATTTGGCAAAGATGTTTTGGATTGTTTCATTTTCAAAATAGCCAATTTTCTAATAAGTAAATTTTCAAAATAGCGATATAATTAAAGATAGAAAGATGTTAGAATCTAACTGAGTTCGCTGTGGGAACTGGATTTGATTATTTAGTTCTGACAGGGATATCTCTATCCGGTCGCAAATTATCTATTCATATGGCTACTAGATTTATTTTGTCATGGAAATTCACACATTTTTTCTAGAATTTACATTTGTTTTCAGCTTGTTAAGAGCATCACAGACGATCCAATTTGGTCGGGTGGTTAGTCTAATTTTGGATGGTGTGTGTAGTTTGCAACCAAATTGGATGGTGTGTAGTAATGTTGGACGATATTTCATCACTCATGTAAAAAATTGCATTGAAAACAATAACAAATTAGGGAGAAACAAAAAAAAGAAACGGAAACTAAAACAAAAATTGTGGCAATGGGATGGAAAATTGGATAGTATGTGTATACAACATCCAATTTGGTTCGATCGACAAAGTGGATCGACTGTAGCGCTCTTAAAGCAGAAATAAAGGCACAGACGCTACGTATTTTCCGAGATTGGAAATAAAAAACACGCATTCGATTTAAGAGAATAGCACAAGTCTTCACTTTCTATAATTGAGTAACAATAGCCTGTTCAGACTAGAGATTAGTAATCAAGATTTATCTAATCTATTTTACTTGTAATTTAGATTACATTTTTTGTATTCAGACTATAACGCAAATCTCGATAGACAAAATTGTACCGCAGATAAAGATAACGAAAAACTTTAAATCGATTTATTAATTTTCTAAAAACTACCATTTTTCACATGGTAATTCATTTCTTGAAAATAAAATGCTGTGCTTTTTTTAGCTTATCATTTATACTTTCTGTTGTTTAAATTTAGTTTTTGTCTGATTAAAATTTCTTAAAATGGCTTCAAAGGAATTGAAGTTACGCAAAATTATTTTTCAGAATTACCGTAAAAAACACAAATTCTTCTACTGGTAAAGCGCTAAAATATAGCGGAAACATAGTTCGAAATGTTATTTTGCGGTTTACAGTGCATACATGACTTGCGAGTTAATTCGGAAAAAATACCATACTAGTACTATGGTATTTTAGTTCGTTAGTTACTTTTGCTTTTTCTCAATACAAAGTTAAAAATCTTTCAACTCAAGTATGGAACTAGTAGGCGGGACATAAGACATTTTTCCAATGTCATTACACAGCATTACTAGATCCGCAACTAAATTTCCGGATTTCACACATAGATGCTGCTAGAGACATATATAGTTGTCATTTAGGTTAGAAGTTGTGTTTTGTTCATAGCCTGGACAGTTGTTAACGAAAACCAGTTGTAATACCAGCACATATCGCAACGCAAAAATATTTTTTCTAAGAAAATGTCGAGTTTTGTGCCAAAGAAACAGCATTTGCGGGAAGCTTTGCTTTTCTGCTTCAACTTCAAAAAATAAAATGCAGCTGAAGCACGACATTTGCTTGAGGAGGCCTACGACGAACATGCACTATCGAAAACTACCTGTGAAGATTGGTCTCGACGATTCAGAAGTGGCATTGAAAACAAGAAGCGCTTCGGAAGACCAAAAACATTTGAAGACACCGAGCTGCAAGCTTTATTGAATGAAGATGATACGCAAACTCAAGATCAACTTGTGGAGACATTAAACACGTCTCGCCACAAGGTATTTCCAAACGTTTACATGTTATGGGAAAAATTCAAAAAAGAGGGAAAATGGGTGTCGCATGAATGGGCTGAGACAGATGGAAAATCGAACCCACTTGCGAAATTTTGCTTTCACAGCATGAAAGAAAGAGCTTCCTGCATCGCATTGTTACGGGAGATAAGAAGTGGATATTTTTAAAGAATCCCAAATCCAAAAACTAAGTGGCTTTCACCTGGCAAAGTATCAACATCGACGACACGACCAAATCTCTTCGGAAAGAAGACAACGAATGGTCTGCGTTTGGTGGAACCAGAACGGAATCGTGTACAATGAACTGTTGAAACAGAACGAAACTGTCAATGGACAACGCTACCGACAACAACTTATCAATCTGAACCATCCATTGTTCGAAAAACGCCAAAATGGGACACGAGACACAAACGAGTGATATTGCAGTACAACAACGCTCCATGTCATCCCACTCCTATCGTCCAGGACAACGCTGAGATGGGATCTGCTACTACACCCGCCTTATTCGCACGACCTGGTTTTTGGCCTCGCATGGTTTGGCAGGGCTGTACTTGGCCATTTTCGAAGAAGTGCAAAATTGGTTGGATGAATGGTTTCGGTCCAAAGACGCGTCGTTTTATCGTCGTGGTATTCATGTATTGACAATACTTTGAATAAACCATTTTTTATATTTCTATTGAAATTTATCATTTTTCAAAAAAACCTGGAAATTTAGTCGCGCACCTGATAAAGAATCTTTGACACCATTTGCGAAATTCAATTTCTACTGGTAAAACATTTCCTCGAAAAATAAATAGTTGCCGAATACAATTTTGCGGTAAAACTATCGTTTATTTGTATTTTCATACAAAATATGTACTCCAACTTTGACCATTTTTCAAAATTTTTTGAGTATCTTTATTGAAATATTTAAAAAATTGATTTTCCGGTCGGATTTCATGATTTTGTCCCTGGAACTGAATGGAAAGTGGTCTAGATTATTCTGTGATAACAATCGGAATTGTAAGGTATTTTAGCCAACATTCATTACTCAGTATTCGCGATGTTTCAGCAAAATATAATCGAGTATGATTCAATTCCCGCTGCTCGAGCTATAATACCATCCTCGAGTACAAGACAAAGCCAACTTGTTTTTCTTTGTATCATTTATTTCTGTTAGTTCCTAAAACTCTAGTACTTGGCAAAATATTCACAATTTGATTAAGATTTTACTTTTTAATAAAACTGCACAAAATACGCCAAAAAGATTTAAGAAATTACCATAACACATAGCCTTTTTCGATATCAAAGACACAATCATGTTTTTTTTTGTTTACAAAACACTTCGTGAAAAAAGTACTCACCCATATATGTCGCATATGTAGATCCAAACACAGAATGTCGTAGAACTATATTTTCTATAACGTAATTAATTTTGTCTTAAATGGAATGGTTTTATATATTCATAAACTAGTGAAAAACTTGGCAGAATTTTATGTACAATTAGACTTCTAGGCGAACTAATTTTTTATTCAATATTTACAGGAGAAAAACAATTTTCTCGTTTTTTTTGGTCACTGCAGTTCACACCCAATTTTGTTGAAACATATTTTTGATTAGATATTTGGATTCACTGTTAATTTAGCACTGCTAATATAAATTTTGATTGTTAATAAATAATTTTTTTGAATAATGAACTATATCATTATTTTTAGAGTTTATAAGAAATGCATTTTATAATTTTTTATCTAAAATTAGTTCGAGAAAAATTTTTGTTTTGGATTTCAATTTAAAGCAACGTCAAAATTGTACTAACAAACTGTTTTAAGCGATGCCGACGACCGTTGTGCGAAACATTTTAAATGAGTATGTTTTATGTTTAATCGGTGCTATAGTTTATGTAGACGGCAAAATTACAAACTATTGATTGCTGTTACTATTATTGGTATGTAGGCCTCTCTTATCAAATGCTATAGAACTATTTTTTTGTTAATTTTTTTGACTTTGTTTATATCTCGTTAAGTGGTGAAAAAGTGACTTTTCATTCTGCTGTTTGTGAAATTTGTTTATTTATCGCTAATTTTGATTAATCATTTTTCATTTCTAAGGTAGTTTTCATTCAGAATTTTCGTGTTTATACATGTAAAGTAGTTTATTTTATTTTATTTATTATCCCTGCAATCTGTTCTGGGGCCAAGGCTCTAATAACTCTTTCGCGATTCGCTATTCTTGTCCTTACTTTTACGCTGTTGCCAGCTAATTCGAGGACGTGCGGCTATAGGTCCGATTTTATCACCATCTACACATTGCATAGCTCCATGCCAGCCTATACTGGCATGGAATATGGTTTGCATTCCGATAGGGGGTGAAAAGTAGTATTTTTTTCAATTTACTCATCTCATTGTAGTCTACCCTTTTTGCATACACATAAACTTTGCAACATTTAAATGTTGTTGTCGATAGTCCATTCTGTAAACAATTTTAAATTATAAAGTTTTTTCTAATATTGTTAGCGTATTAAATTTTATAATTAAATCTATTTAAATTTATAGTGAGTTAGATAAGGTTTCTTGGTGGTCCCTCCATTGACAGACTTGTGGCTTAAATTCTGAATTGATGTCATATGACGACATGTCACACGTGTCGCTAGTTTTGATCTTCTTGTGTAGTGTATAATTTTATGGCATTGTGTTTAAGAAACTGTAGAGGTGCCTCATTCGAAATATGCAAAGTTCATTTGTATCATATGGGGCTAGTTAATGTTGTCTTGTGTGAAGGCTCGCTTTAAGAGAAGGATAATTCCATATGAAATTGCTATGATCGCGATTTTTTAGTTATTGATCTCTTACTGTTGGTCAGATGTCTTTCTCGTCAATTTTAAAATCATCATCTGTTTAACATACTTTGGTGGTTGAGCATAATAGTATCGCTAGCCTCAAATATCATGCCATATGACCAACTAGGCTTCAAAATTTGCTTGTAGAGTAGTGCCACTATCTGGCTTTCCTCGGGAATTGAGAATTGAGAAAAAATATTTTCATATCTTTTTTATCTTAATGGGTCAGGTCGGCTTAGACGAGCTTCCTCGCAATCGATATCTCGTAGCTGAATTGGTTCATTACGTATCACATGCTTGAAAAGAATCATTCCAGCTAGGAGAAATCAATTTCTTGGATGCACGTCTATTTAAGCCCAATTGATGAGGATTTCCTGGTTTGGGAATAATAATAACTTCAGCCATTTGCCAAATTTTTTGCTCATATTATAACATGAATATAGCATTTATGATATTAGCTAATTTTACTATAGTTGGGGAGTTTCATTAGAGTTTCTTCGGTTATTAAATCGAAACCCGGTATTTATTGTTATTATTGTTAAAGTTGACTGGAACCCAAGAAGGTCCCGCACTCGATGCCGCAATGTACCCATGGTGCAAGCCAAGGAGTGTATCCAAAATCGCAATTGCATTCCGCTCCTTTGGCAAACTGCAAGAACTTGAGCCACGGCAATGAGGACAACTCATCAACATTCAAAAATCTGTGATCCAGAAACCGGGACCAAATTAACTCGAGGGCTGGATAGTAGCAAATAAAGTGAATGCTGTTTTCGACCTCAAAAAGACCGGAGTTTAAAAGGGCCACGACCTGTAAGAATAGCGACCAACACTCGTAGCCGGTCTTTCTTCAGAAACATAGTATATACTTGCCAGTTTAGAAATAGTCACAGGATTCTTCAGTGTATTTAGCACAGTTTTACTATCCTTACACAAAATAATATTTTCACCTGAAGCAGGGAGGTCTCACCTGAAACATCAATGGTTCATCGCGAGCAATCAATTCGCTCTAGAACACTATACAGGTTGAACCTAGACTGCCGTAGATCGTAGATCATGTGAAGGGCAGTAGGTTCCAAAACCCGCATATAATCAGAGTGAGAGCCGTCTGCGAAAAAACTGACAACCCAGGCACTCGGTTGCTGAAATCTTGGGACAACCAAAGATCTCTCGATGTGTAAATCACTGACAATGGAATATCAAAGTCGAATTCTGGTAAAAGTTCGTCATTATTTTTATAATTGATAATTGCCGCATTTGATTCATTTGAATCAAACATTGATTTTATGCAGCTATGTGGTATAGTACAAATTGTTGACGATCTTTTCTTCGAAACCAAATAGCATGTTGCAATCGGATTAAGTAAGGGTTTAGTTTTACCTTCCGTATAAAATTTAATAGTATTAGTGGCTACTTGTACTTCGCTAAAACATTTGTCATTTGAAACATACATATCATCACCAACATTCTCCTAACAATAACACTGCAGTCACACTTCTTCTCATTACTGACACATAAGAATATATCTTCACACAAATTGCTGGTAATCTTAAGAGTTTATAAGTAACATGTTGTTCTAAACGTCTCAGCTTGAACTAAACAGAACCAGACAATATCAGTCTATAAAATTACCGGATATAAAGCTGTGGGACTTTCTCTCACGCGGATGTCGGCAATTTGATCCAGATTTAAGAAACTCAATTTTTTGCCAACAGTTTACTAATTTACTAGTTTTATTAGTCGACGACGTGAAGTAAATATCTACTACAATGTAAACATTGTCAGTATTGTTGGGCTGCCAATATTAGTGGCAGTAAATTGTAAGAATTATTTTAATGAGTTTGAATGACTGATAAAATTGTGCAGATGTTATATTTTTGGTATAATAAGTGGGTAGAAGTGGGCAATTGCGTTGTCGCCTTTGTGGGTATCTACGACTTGGAAAATAATAACACACATGGGATTTAAACCAATCGATCGTAACTTATGCGAAGCCAGCATGCAAATAAAATGTTTTATATTATTTAAATATTTGTGATAATATTTCTCAACTTTATCTCTCATTTGAACCCCACCAACCTTGATTTAGATCATAGAATGCCTCACATAGGAATAATATTAGCTATATCAGAGATAAGGTTTATACATAATTTCGCATTAATAAGTTTGTGTCGATCAGGATGTGATGAGTTTCTTAGTTAAATTACTGTGCTGTCTAATACTAAATGGCGTCAATTCCAAACAAATTAGTGAATCGAGTAAGTATAAACATGTGAGGAACCCATAGATATATACCTATGCTACAAATTGTAATCGTGTTTCTTATAGAATGTGATGAATACGCGTCAATATCTGTTAATCCAAGTTCGGTTAAGCCACATTTAATGCAAATTGTACGAATTTATTACGATACAGTAGATTCGTTTGGTCCTGGCACGCTAATTAGTCAAGATTATGTGCTGACTAGTGCCTATATTATAGAACGTGTCCAAAATGATTCATTTTGGTCTACCGAGTTCAGAGTTCGCAAATTTAAACTACAAGACGAGTCATACTCTAATTGGCAAATGTTTAATATTAAACGTTTAATAACGCATCCATCTTATATAACTTCGAGTTACATGTACAACAACGTCGGATTAATTCAGTTGAGCGAGCCAATTTCTTACTTAAGCCGGAGCCGGACAACAATTTTTCGACCCGCTTGCCTGTGGACGGTTGACAACATTCCAGTGTCTTTTAAATACTCGGCTTATGAGTTTCAGGACCATGAAAATAGAAGTGAAACTTTACGTATCAAATCAGCTGCCCTAATCGCAATGAACGTGTGCACCAATGGGTATCAACATCTTCCAAATAATGTTACAAATTCTCATGTGTGTTTTCAGACTGACCTTCAATTTCGTGTAAGCAAATTATTTGAATGAACTGGCCGAATTTTAAAATTATTTTTTTAAGCCTATAATCGGAACCTTAATCGATATACAAGTTCGTAACCAAAGTTATCTGTTCGGACTGGTATCCGATACTATTGATAATGCTCCTGCTTTTGTGGTCTTCGCCCCTAAAGTGAGCAGTTTTGTTCCATGGATCGAATCAATTGTGTGGCCGGTAAGTAAATTATTCTCATATCACAATATTCATGATAACTAATAAAATATGACTTTTAACACGCAGAATCAAACGCATCCTGAATGCGGGCAACGAAAAGTTATAAGGAAACCATTCATGCCATTTTCCGAACCATCACGCCACGGTGAATTCCCTTGGCATGTAGCAGTGATTCGAGATCAAGCAAAGTATATTTGCGGTGGCACCATAATTAATAGTCGGACGGTATTGACGGCGGCCCACTGTTTGCAAGTGGCACATGGTACAGTTTTTGCAAAACAGTTAACTGTTGTGACCGGCACACACACATTATATGAATATCCAATTGAGTCTCGAAATTATAGTGTTAAAGCTGTTATGGTACATGATAATTTCACCCGTGCCTATTTAGAAAATGATATCGCTATTCTGAAATTAACCAATTCAATAGAATTCTCTGATTTTATTATGCCAATATGCTTAAGCAATACTTGGGACATTAACAATATTGCGATGGGATTGGTAGCAGGATGGGGACATACTGAACACAACCAGTTATCAGATGTGTTGCTACAAGCAAAGCTTCCGATACGCAATAATTTCGAGTGTCGGGCAAGTAATCGAATTTTTTTCCCGATCTACTTGAATGACAATAATTATTGTGCCGGGTATGCAAACGGAACAAATGTTTGCTCCGGTGATTCAGGTGGCGCTATGATATTTGAACATGGATCGCGGTGGTATATCAGGGGTATTGTATCATTGGGTGTCGCGATACCAAATTCTAATAGATGTGATATTACACAATTGGCTTTATTTACAGATGCTGCAAAATTTTATGATTGGATTATGGAACTAGCAAACAAAAATTAGAAATTATTTCTCATCTAAAATCTCCCAAATTTTCCAAATATAGGCTATAAAACAATAAAACGCAACAACAATAATGTTTAGAATTATTTATCACTTTAAATTACACAAATGATCACACTGATATACAAGTAATAAAAGCATTTAAACCTAGATGTCACTAATTTCATAAACGTGACTAATTTTATAAACCATAATTAATCAACGTATTTGATAGGAAAGTGAGGAGACCCATAGAAAGTCCAGCAAAGTGTGTGAACTGTGGCGAACCACATCTCGCAAGCGAAAGAACTTCAAAAGATGCGAAATGAGAAGGAAATATTAAAAGAAAAATTCTCAAAATAGTCGAGGAATAAAATACTTTGCGCATCCCAAAATACGGAGGTCAAAACCTTATCAGCAGACATTTTCGGTTATGGTCACTTCGAACGCATTTATATATCACGTAACTTCACTTTACGGTCTTTCAAAACGATTTTGCGCACTTTTTTTATCTTCTCGGGAATAGCTGCCGAATTCGGGCGACCAGAGCATTCAGCGTCATCGGTGTTTGTATGGCCACATTAAAATTCAGCAAACCAACATTCGAAGCGAACCAGCTTTCGAAGTCATTAGTTGCACTATATATGTGTCAGCCTCGGGACTTATTGACGGATGGATAAAATGACCCAACGGGAAATAAAGACGCCTACGATCATTAACTCATGAAAAATATACTGACTATTCATTATGGAAGGCACAAAACGAATAAAACGCAAATCAAATTCCACCTATAACAACAAGCAATGGAAGTTGGACAAGAAACAATGAACAAGTCTTTGCTGATAACCTAGAGGATATTTCAGCCTAATGAGTTACAGGAGAATGAACACCACAAGAAATAGAAGGAACTGAAGATCAAGAAATCCCACCTTACATATGACCTCACTTTAATATCTGTATTTCGGTATGCAAATTATAAGCTTCAACATATTTCATTAGGAATTCGTTAGATTTACTTATTTCGGCACATCTGAGAAATGACTTAAGTATATCTTTAGGTGTTAACTTACAGTTTTTAATGAAACGATTGCAATATACTACCACTCGAATGATTTTATTAAAATTTGAATTTTTTGCCACAAACAAACCAATCAAACCAATTCTGGATTGTTGTATTGTGTTATTATTTCGGCCCACTATCATTTCGGGTATTTAGTTATTATTTAGAGGACACTGTTGTCCACAAAAACATCCAATGAGCGTGATAGTGTTTTTAGCCATTGGGAAACAATAGTTGAACCGCTCCTAAGGTATTTGCTTCTCGATCTGAAAGCCACTCTTTTGCGCAGAGGTCCAATTTAGTATAGTTACCTGCTTCAGTGTTGGTGCAACCTTCGTTTTAGCTGCCACAATCCTTACTTCCATTGTTACATGCAGCATACATGATGCGAATGAAAATTTATTGGCTTTGATGCAAATTTGGGCAATATTGGTTTGGTAATGGATTCAACTAATTTTAATTGACTTCGAAAATTTCGCCAATCGTATAGAATATCTTTCGGCAGTGGATCGCCACAATTTACACGTTTTGCCCAAGTCCTCTGAAATATAACTTATACGTAAATTATGAGAGCAAGCCACCCTGGGCCTGAAAAAGCTTAGGAGCCTCTGACAGCATATCCGTTTTGGTGTACTCTGGATCTCCTTTCAACGAAACTCTGTAAGTAAAGATATCAGATTTTGTGTTGCAATAAATACCTAGACCTTCAGAATATTGTTTCTCTGTCAGTTCCAATAAGTTAACCACCTTCGGTTATAGTGTCGTTGTTTAGTATACAGTTGTATAGCGACTTTCGCCGATTGAACCCAGTTGCCTTCATTACGAATGACAATTAATTTTTCAGGGCGACGAGGTGCTCCAGCGTATCCGTTTCGATCATCATCAACATTAAAATTCCTGCCGATGATTGATACCACCCTTGGAACGGTTTGTTGGAGGACGGTATGTAGCCGAAACTCTAAAATTAGTTCAGATGGTTCCTCTCTCCACAAAATTCTTTGAAAGTTTGTTGTTTGGTAACTAATATTTGCCTGCATTTTTCTCCAGATCCTTCGTCATGGCATATCGGTGAAAACCGAAGCGCTCAAGAATTTGCTGCCGAGTTCGCTGGATTTATAACCCCACGAATTTGGAAATATGCATAATTTGGTTTTGGCCGTAGCACCAAAAACTACGAACCCTAGTTGTGGTGCTCGTTTCTTTGCAGGCTGCATGATGAGGTAAGTAATAAGACTTGTTGCATGGAATATCTATTTCGGTTTCGGGTATATGTTCCAAGTGTTCTAATTTCTGGTATTCTCTTGCAAGTCTACGGTCTAAAGGCTGGAGTCTTCTGGCAGCTTGTGATTTGGATTCTCAAAGTGGTGCAGTTTTGAGGTGGAATGGTAAAGCGACGATGTATCTATATCGTCGTGATTTATTTTGTAATTGTTCATAAAATGGTTCTCGGGTTTGGAAAAACAAAAATTGTTCATTAAATGGGGTTTTAATATCTTCAAGTTCCCAAAGTTTCGTGAGAGACTCATCAATGTTCATAGAGGTACAAAGGTTTTGTGCCGGTTGTTTGTCACTTATGTACCCGAAATAATCCAACCAAGAATGGTTTCTTGCGCTATCAGGTTGGAATTGGCACTCTGCGATTGATGCGACGCACGCTCTGGAAGTGCCAACCCTTGTTGAACTTAGCCCTTCGACAATTGTGCGGGGATTCCTTCGAGCTAGTCCCAACTTCTGAAGTCTAAACTTCCTGAATCTAATAGAGCTCTACAAGTATATATATAAAATATTATTTACCTCTCGAATATTTCCCAGTGCTGTTTGTAGAAGTCCAGTATTGAATTTTGGCGGCTGCGATTGGTACGTATGCATTGTGGATGGAGTCAATAAAACTGTGATTTTCTCCGCTTTGTTGGCTGTTGTATAATCGACATTTTCATCATTTATCTGGCTGGAGTTGTTGTTGTGGTTAACTGGCAAATGAAGCAACGTATTGTGATTTCTAGACCAAATGAGAATTGCACAGATAATTGAAACAACGGCTGAGCTTTTTCATAAATTCACACCTTGCTGTTGCTGTATCACATAAGTGGAAATTTTAGACAGCAAGAATCGAGTCTTGCATCACATTTATATGAACTCATCGCCTCTAATTAGAACAAAGAAGAGCTCTCGGAGAAATGGTGGACCGCGCTGCACAAAGGGGCATATAACATGACATAGAAAGACTATCGTCGTGGGGGTCTATCAATGTGGTTTTCGTCAAAAACTGATCAACCACTGACCAGTGCCACGAGGATAGGTTTTCGGCCAGGCATACCACAGTATCAACCGAGAAAACTTTTAGGCCGCACGCCTTGAATACCGGACAAACTCGTTTAAGCTTTATGTAAATTAACAACGACTGGGTCTATATGTAGACTTTTTTGAAATAACATCTGGTGTCGACAGAGATACACTCGCGCCTGTGCTGCTCAATTTATTGTACAAGTACGTTGTAATACAAAATAACATTGAAATTTTGCGCTGTATATTTATAAATCAGGCCAAATTGAATATGCAGGTGTTGCGATATGGCGTTACTTGGTCGAAGATCTAGCGATATTCATTAAAGTTTTATACCTTTCGATCGCTACACAAGAAGACTTAGTTTGGCAGTGAACAGCAGCAAAAAAAATTCTTGTCAACATCCAGGAGCATCACAATGGCAAATCTCAGAATCGACGACCATAATTTTGATAGCGTAGGAAACTTTAAATGCCTTGGGTCAGTAATAACTAATAACATCGGCAAATGGCAGAAATAAATGCCCGACTGCTGCCGGACACCGAATTTTCCACGCCCAATCAAGGAAGATGAGTGATCTAAATATCTTTCGCAGTCGGGCAATCTCACACTTTATAAAGCACTCATAAGACCTGTGTTGGCTTTCGGAAGCGAATGTTTGACCATGACCTCCATGACAAGATAAAGCAACTTGTCGGAGGCAGCCATATCGTTGGATTCAATAGAATCAATCAAGTTAGCTGGGTCACGTTGCATCGTCCTCAAAACAACGTATGATAAATAAAGGGTTTCAACAACAAACAGTCGGTATACTCGGACTCCGCACGTTTCGCAGTTGAAATACTTAAGAAATTTTGAGTAGGGATGAATGATTGAAACATATCCGTTGATAATGATTCTGGCGGTCCCCAGGCCTGGCATGGTAAAATCCATACAACATTTCTGAAGGTCGTATATCCCTAGATTATTTACTAGGATGTTATTTGACACGCCGCATATGGTGTTTAGCTTTGCAATATTCAATATTCGTCTTTTAATAAAGGTCTAGACCTCGGAGGATTTAAGTTATGTGTGTTCATGATTTTCGTTTGATTCTGTTTCGACTGATCTCTGTTCCGGCTACAAATGTACACGTATCAAATTGCTTTCTCAATTTTAGACTAATATGGCTAATTCAATTTATTTGGTTCAGATTTTCCGGCCGTTGCGGCTCCTGCTTTAATAATAAAAATAATATAAAACCTCAATTATTTAAATTTTTTAAACAGTTAATTAATTATTCTTATTTATTTAAATTTATTTTAAATAATACAATAAATTTCATTATCAACAATGAATAACAATTTAGTTTAGTTTCCTATAGAATTATACTTTAGTGTTTTTATTTACCGTTGATCTTTTCTGTTTTAATACATTATCGAATAATTATTAATGGTTGTTTCTGTTGTAGGCTCTAATTCTAATTGGTTTAATTAAATACACATATTTATAGTTTAGTTAATTAATTTAAAATCATAATAAAATAAAACATTTTTTAAAAAAATATATATTCTCCACCATCGGTGTTCGCAGCGAATTGATTTACTTTTATTAGGACGGTTTCGTATTAGTGATTCGATGCGGATACCCAACCGATAGGCCGATAGTTGCAAATAAAATAGCGCATGCGAATAATTACCCTCTTAAACATTGAGGATTGAATTTTTTTTGTTATTGGTTGGTACTGAAACGCCCAAAACAGCGAGCCGGCCATCTCGCAGGGGCGCTAGCATGTGAGTATTACCTGGAGTTACAACGACGGTTTGCACTGGAATGTGTAGTGGAATGTCATAAACTGGTTTCAAACTGAAATTAAAATTAATTAGCTTAATATAAAACAGAGCACAGATGTGAATACAAACCCATAAAGTCGACTCATTGTTAGATCTCCAGCATCGTCAGTCACAATTAGAGAATCAGCAGCGGTTGCTAGTCCAGTCACTCGCCCTGAAACATATTTCGATCCAAGATTTGTACCGTTAATACTGAAAACATGAACTGAATGTGAGATGTCATCAAGTGCCGAAAACACTGTATGACCCTGGTATGAAATGGTGATAAATGAGATGTCAATATTAAATCCGGAGCACCCGAGTGGCCGTAATGTTCTAATAAACTGGCCTTCATGTATCGTATGCATATTTACAGTCCCATCGTGAGAGCCAGAAACTACCAAATCCAATTCAGTCATAATGGCAACACATTGCACAGCCTTATCATGTCCATATAGAGTGTTGAGCGGTTTCGGCGTTAGATTATTGCTAATCGTTGAAAAGTTTTGCGTCGAATTAGTCGTATTGGTGCCCGAGTTATTAGCGGCCGCATTAAACGTAATGTTATTGATCGACCATACAATACAAGTACAGTCTTGGGATCCAGTTACTAGGAACGAGCCACAATTGTCGAGTGCAATGCATGTGATTACGTCGGAATGACGAGTCACCGAAGCCACAATTTTACCTCGATGTACATTAAATACTCGCAGTGAATTATCCCAAATTCCACCGGAGTACAAAAATTTTCCATCCAAGCTGACCGCAAATAGATGCGAATTTAACGTAATCGCGGGATGGAAAGGCCCAATAAGTCGTTTTCGATTTTTTAAATTGAATGTGGTCGCATCGATCTCCAAAATAAAACCTTTATCCTTATCGTATGAGACCCAAGAATGACATCCAAGTATACCGGATTTAGTCACCGTAATCAACATATCCGGACTAGTCTGTAAAAACGATCGGGGTGGACTTCGTGGCGGACTAATAAAAATAATCGGGTCCTTTTCAGTTGACATTTCGCACGTGATATTCGTAATTCGATCCAAAAATTGTGTTAAATCGGGCCTCTTCATTTCAAGTCGCAGCAATCGCATTATGATATCGTCCTGAGTTAATCGTCTCGGATGTGCTTCCCTCAGCAACTGAGATGGTATTTGACCAAAATTATTGATCATACCTTCAACTGCTTCCCGTTCGATCGGATTCGTTATTTTATCTAAATCTACCGCACCTTCGTAGGAACAATAGTAGAACACGTTAAGCGCTTCCACCGCTTTAGGTCCCTTTTGCTTGTAACCAAATATTAAATCGATCCAATTATGTAAATTATGAGATACGTGTTCGGATTCGAGCGCTCGCCTGTGTATAGCAATAAAATCTTCCGCCGACTTTGCCCATTTCGGTAAAATCACATCATGTACACGTTCTTTAGTAATCTGCAGAGTGCCCAAATCAAAATTATTTTGATTTTTTAGAAATTCAGGAAAATAGAAAAATTCTGGTATTAATTCCTTTACATCGTTCGGATTGTCCATAAGCAGTTTCCATGTTTGAGGTATTGAATGAAATTGTCGATCGGCGACATCAAATCGACCGCTCTGCAGCTCGATATGTAGTGACGTAAAGGGTTCAACCCTTATCATATAGTGGAGCACTCCCGCCGAATTCGAATAGTGTGTACCGTAGTGAAATTTGGGAATTATCCCGGACGGATCTTCAAACCCATCGAATTTAGCCCGAACTTCGATTTCATTTTTCGAATTCACTACACCGATTGGTTTACTTAAGTCTCGGAATGATTTCGGATTTGTAAGGTCGAGTATATCGCTCGTGTAGTCGGCTAAAATCCATGGAAATACTGGATACTGACTTAGATCGTTGTACGAGCGGCCGGCTATTGTGTTCAAGTGAATTAAGTAATCGAAATTTGAAATTTCTCGGTTTACCCATTTTTGCGTTAGGCCTGAAGCTTTAAGCAATTCGGATGGTGATCTACCTGATCCGTATAATATATTTGGCGGATTTAAACTTAGTATTCGGCTAAAAATTTTGTTGCGGGTTTTTGTTGTGAAATTTAAAAAATAACTCGTTTGATCGACTAGAAATATTTCGAGTGCACTTCGTCGTAAATTATATTTGCGTAAATGGATTTCACGCAGTTGGCCGATTGGAAATTGAAAACTATATTTATCGTCCGCCTCGAATTGAGTATCGAGATCCACGAATGTGATGTAAGTTGTAGTGACATCGAGTCGTCCTTTTATTTTAGTCATCAGTGTAATGAGTTCGCAATCCTGGGAAATTATAAGTTTCTCTTTATCCGTGGTCGCCTCTTGATGTCTGTAAAATTTAGAATCAGATCCGATAATTTATTAGAATATTGACTTATAAAAGTATAACTTACTGTTGGTTTTCAGATATATTCCGAATTTCTTCTTCGAGTAGAATACTATCCTCGTCGCTAAGTACATCGCGGACAGCGGCTGCGGATATAGTTGTTCCAATATCGGCGGATAACCGCCTCTCATCGTCCACATTAATTGCGGTATTGTCGCGCAGATTGGAGGCCGTCGTGTGTGGGTCATGATATAATGATGGTTCCAGTTTTAATCGCATTCGAGATACATTTTCATGTCGAGATAATTTCCAATACATGTCGTCGAGCACTCTGAAAATTAAAAAAAAAAAAACGTTTAATCTGAAAACCATCCAACGAAAATTTCATAACTGACAAAACGTGTTGAATGTTTGAGAGTCTACATAACATCTGAATGTTCGATCTCAGAAATGAATTTGGATTCGGCTATTGAAAAGCAAGTTCAAATTTATACTCTCAAAGTGATTTTGTTTACTAGACGGAACTAATTCAAATTTAGAGCAAATTACTAGACACCGTGATTCCACGAACCTATTTAACGTGCGTAAATAAAAATGAAAGTTGAAGTGTCACATAATGGGTATAGGTAATAAAACGCGCGCAATTACTACGATTGTCACAATAATATATCTAATTGTGATCCAAATAACAATCAAATTGATTTCACTACAATAAATACGATTACGAAATTAACGATCGATTGAATAGTGTTGCGTGTTGAAATTGAATGACAAATTAATCAAGGTGGATCACATTGAGGGTGGTCGTCCGCTTGCGATCGAATTGCATTAAAATACAATTGTTAATTTTTAATTAATTTTTTATTTATTATACATTTATATTTATTTATAACTAGGGATGATGTAATGGTATGTACATGTGTGAAAAATAATTTTTTTTTGTGTAATATATACAATGGATGAACGCGCTTATAATTTCTGTACATATCGCGATGAGATTTTTTGGATGAGTTGATGCATATCATTGGACCTTATCAAAAACATAATACTAAGTAAAAAAATATAATTTTGTTTCATTGGTGTTACGCTCTGAATACACGTTTAGGCAACGACGGCTGTTTTGGCAATAAGTGGGGCATGTGCAGCAGCAACAAATGGTGCGGCTAAGGCTTTAGCAGCTACCAATGGGGCGGCAACAACTGGAAGATCTTTTTGTACGACTGCGTTGAAACCGTTAACGGGGTCAGCGTAGTAGTTTACTGTTCTGCGTGAACCGTCTGGTTCGATGAGCGAGTACGATCCCTTCACGATATCACCTTCACGTGTTTCTTCTTGTGTTTTTGAATCACCGGTTAATGTATCTTGTACATTATAGGCGTATTGGTATTGTGGATATGAATCAACTGGTTCGGCACGGGCAACAGCTACTGGAGCGGCGATGGCACGGGCGGCTAAAACTGGTGCTGGACCGGCAACAGCTAATGGGGCTGGTGCGGCAGCTAAGAGTGGAGCAGCACGCGCTGCCACTATTGGTGCTGAGTATGCTGCTGGTGCTACGGCTCTGGCGACAAATGGTGCTGGGGCAGCAGCATAAGCAAATGGAGCGGCTCTGGCGGCTAGGAATGGAGCTGGTGCGGCGGCGTATCCAAGTGGTGCTTGGGCGGCGTATGCTAATGGGGCAGGTGCGGCAGCATATGCAGCTGGACCTGCAGCATATGCAGCTGGTGCAGCAGCATAGGCAGCTGGTGCAGCAGCATAGGCAGCTGGTGCAGCAGCATAGGCAGCTGGAGCAGCAGCATAGGCAGCTGGAGCCGCATATCCTAATGGTGCGGCAGCATATGGTGCAAAACCAAGACCGGCATTAACAGTTAGCGCCAACGAGGCAATGACAGCAATCTGAAATGTATCAAATTTTATCCGATAAATATTGTTAATCCATCTGATTCACGAATCACTTTTATGTTTTTCACTTTTCACTGTGTAGTTTATTACTTACAATAAGCGGACTCATTGTGGGCTTAGGTTTGAAAAAAATTGTTTCTCACTGTTTAAATGAGCTAGATGAACTGATACACTTAATCGAATAAACATTTGCCTTTATATACTCGAAAAATCAAAACGACAAATTTCAAAAAATTTTAATTCGGTAATCGTATCACGTACCCTTATCAAATTAAATGCGAGTTAAAATATATTGAAATATACCATTCGACACTTAACAATTTTTTTTTCTACCACAAACACAAATAGGTAGCCGTCGTACGTAAATTTTTTCTTTTTAATTTTGAAGACGAGCATTATGCGAATTACAACAATAATGCAACAGCAAAATTATTTATGTTTGTTACCGTTTCTTTTTATTTACTTTGCAATTTGAAGTTGGCTTAAGTGATTGATTGATTTTATGTTTGGCCTAAATACGGTGACAAATCAAAAGAATGCAACCGAAAATTCCCGGATCTTATAGTTAACTATAAAATATTTGAGTTTAAGAATGCTAGAAGATTATTTGGGCCAATAAATCCAAAATCAGTCTTCTTGCATAAACTTTCAATTAAGAACTCCACGAATTTCACCAAAAATACCAAAACTTTGGTAGGCGTGTGCCTAAAACTTTGTTTAGTTTAGAGCCTTATAAATAGGGTTACAAATCGTTAATCCTTTTCGAATTTGTAGCTGCCATATCTAAACCTTACTAAATCAGTTTTCTTACAGACAGTAATATACGAATTATATTTATAACTGCTAGGGATTCATGTGTGATAGTGTCATTAGATACATCTATGCAACATCAAGGGCCAACATGCTTATGACTAAATTTCTTATTTACGTCAAGATTGCTGGATTTGTCCTGAATACAAAATTAACATGAAAACATTGCATTCCAAATCGCTCATCTCGTCAAATAAAATCGCGCAAGTTGACGTTACCTGGAATAAGATCTCATATATTAGACGAGACTTCTAATGTAATTGAGAAACGTAGAGTAACACGATCGCAATCCAAAATTTAACATGAAAATGACACAATACAACCAACTGCCTCTTTGTCTTTTATTCTGATATCCTAATACCGTCTGTATCGAAGACCACTGACCCGCTACCTCAAACAACGAATTCGTTATCAACACCTTCGCCATCGTACCTGAGCCATAGCATTTAAATCCTATACCATTAGTAATAACATCAGCAGCATCACTTAACTCTCATCTCACTCATGAACAGCAACATTCCACGTTGTGGCCATCTGGACTACTGGTAAAAGAATTCGATTGGAAATGACATCAGCAAAATTTTCGGCTTGGACTCCCAAGTCAACAACCTTTCTTAACCTCAGTTCAAATTCCAAACTTTTCTGTCCAGCCAAAAATCACATTTAACCTGTTGAAACTCGTTTCAACTTAAAGCAAACGTATCGGAGCTGAAGAATTCTCTAAATAACGTCGCATGGGTTCAGGAACTTTCAAACGACTTAGAAGCGAACGTTAAAACGTTTTATCAACTTATTCTTCATCAGTTTGAAAAATAAGCGACGCTGAATCGTCCTCTTTGTAAAAGACCAACACAGAAGTGAACAGAATCGTATTTCAGGAGACAAACGTTTCGTATGAGGAGTATTTTCAACTAAGATGTCGTAACTACATTGCGACTTTACAGACCAACATCAAAAGTAATCCTAAATAGTTGTGGACTTTTTTAATACTAAACGTAAAACTAAATGTTATCCCGCCTCCATGTATTACAAACAGAATCAGTCAACTAACCAGCAGTGCACTGTCAACATGTTAGCAGAGTTTTTTAAATTTGTGTACCAACCTAATAACTCATCTTTATCGTCTTTACCGGGTGCTCATAAAACCTTGATATACAGATACCTATCATTTCCTTAGAGGATATATTAGGTTTCAGTGGTTGCTTACTGCACACTTAGGCCAATTTTTAGGCCCATTGTGATACCACTCATTCACTCCACATCATTAACCCACCTACTTCACCTACTCACACAACTACAGTATACCACCTGCACATTGCAAGCTCCATGTCAACTTGTACATTGACATGGAAGGTGGGTCGGCGCGTGACACGGAATTCTGCACTCCATCAGAGGGTCTTAGTTGTATTTATTAGCATCACCGATCGTAATCGATGATGAAAATTCGATTTGCTTCTAGCCTCTGATGGGATTCGAACCCGGCACCTCCCGGTCCAAGTGCCGAAGCTTTAACCACTGCACCACTTGTCCGGTAGAGGATATATTACTAGCTTTAAATGCATTCGGTAATGGATGTGGTCCGGATACGACATCTTCAATTGTTCTAAAAATATAGAGTATCGAACTAGTCGAACCACTGCGATTGCTCTTCAACCAGTCTCTGCAAACCTGGATGTTCCCATCCCAATGGAAAATAACCAAAATTACTCAAATTTTCAAACCGGGAAAAAGGGCTGACATTTCGTGTTACAGGGCAATTGTATCATAGTCATCAATTCCTTCCTAATTCTTTGAACTATAGTTGTCTGTAACTCTATAAAACAATAATACCACACCATATCTCAATGTTTCAGTATGGGTTTCTGCCAGGGAAATCAACCTCTACCAATTTGACCGAATTTAGTAGTAAAACGATAAAAGCAATTGAACAACACCTTCAAGTGGATGCCCTATTTAGCGATTTTAGTAAAGCATTTGACTCGATTTGCCACGACAAAGTAAAACACTGCTTGTTAAACTATGGGTCCTCAAGTGCATCAGTTAATTGAATTTCTTCGTACTTAAGTGATAGAAAGCAATACATTGAAATTGGGGGTAAAATCTGTAAACCAATTACTGTTTACTCTGGAGTACCGCATAAGGATCTCACTTGGGTCCATGAATTTTCATCATCTTCACGAACGACTTAATCAATGTTGTTCAAAATTCCGATGGTATACGCTGCTGATGACATGAAAATCTTAGTAATTAAAAACCATAATGATGGGACAGGTAGGCCCGGTGGTGCGAAACTAACCAATTGCAACTAAATATTGTAAGTGCAAATTCATTTTGTTCCATCAAAAGAAGAAACCACTACAACTTGATTATCATATTAACAGGGCACATCTAAAACAACAGCCGAAATTCGGGACCTGGGAGTTATATTTGTTGAAAATGTGATATTTAATATGCATATCGACACTAGCAAAAGCCAACTCTATTTTGGGGTTTATTAAACGGTGGTCGTGGGATATATACGACACTAAATGTTAATTCACAATTTATTTCGCCTATGTTCGATCTCAGCTTGGGTTGCTGTTCCCGTATGCTCTCCCTATCATCTCGACCAAATTGAACACAAAACAATTTCTGTTATACAGGGTGTCCCAGAAGTGGACGATCAAACGATAGGCGAGTTCATTTCCAACAAAAACAGCTAAGTGAAGTTTTTTCGAATTGTTGATGGTGCAAAAGTTATTCTACTTTTAGTGTTTTTAGTGAAATCGCATGCGCACTCACCAAAAAATTAATGAAGAAAAAAACCAAGAGTTGTTCTGTTCCCGCTGAAGTTCACTTAAACATCAACAAAAAAATTTGAGAAACAAAAAGACTTTACAAAACCATTGTTATTATTTGACAGAAGATAATATATCTTATAAAAATGATTTTATTGGAAAGGCACGCTCTTCTAGATCGTATCGTAAATAAAGTTAAACAAAATAACTCTTAGTTTTTATTTAAATTAATTTTTTGGTTGGTTTGGGATCAACAATTCGAAAAAACTTTAATTGGCTGGTTTAGTTGAAAGTGAACTCCTTATCACCCTGCTTCGTTTGATTGTTCACTTCTGGGACGCTCTGTATATAGCTTGCAAAAACGACTGGAACTATGATACCAGTATATACCGTACCACGAGAATTTTTCACGTCTTCCGCCTTATACTAATCGATGAATAATCGTATAAAACAACTAGGTGCACCGATGTTAGGAAATGTTCTACTCGGGTATATGGTACCAGGACCGATCAATAAATACCCGTGTTTGAAAACAGATGGCGTTGCTGAGGGAAGTTGACATTATTATCGTGTACTACTACGAGCCAATAACCATTTTTTGGGGGAATCGGAGTTCTGGAGGGTTTCCGTTGCCAATATTTCAATATGTACCATTCAACAAAATTTGCATTGGCCTTAAATTCGTGTCGAAATTATTCGAGTATTGCCGTTAACTTTGAGATGCTTGTATAAAAAAGGGATGGCAGACGCCGTGAAGCCATAACCATTTTTTGGGGAATCGGAGTTCTGGTGGGTTCTCGTTGGCAATATTTCAGTATGTACCATTCAATAAAATTTGCGTTCAATTCCGTGTCGAAATTATTCGAGTATTGCTGATAACTTTCAGCTGCTTCACTATTAAAGTGTAAGTAATTTAAGAAATGATGCTTGATGAACATTTTTTATTTTTCTGGGATGATATACTGGGATAACTTCACACAATTAGCATTTGAATTTTTCGAACAAAATGGCTTTGGTAACGTATATCCTTAATGCAATTAGTAAAGCGAGTCCTATTCTGTTATAAAGTTAGCCTACCCAGTTTCAACAAGTTGCAAACAAAACTATTTTTCGCTTAATTTTCCGATTGCTTAACATCGATCAATATCACTTTGAAAACTTTTTTAATGTAACGCGTGCTCGTCAGTTAGACTACCTTGTAGTAATATGTAATTTATACAATTATTTCTTAACAGAGACAAATATGTTTTGTGGTTGGTAACAAGACTGCCGTCGTGTTGGAATTTTGTTAAGTCAGTGTCAGTATTATATAAAATACTTGAACCTATTTCAACTTAGCGCTAAACTCTACTGCCTTTCCAAAATTTAATTTATAAGTCGCACATCTTTTGACACCGATTTTTCGTGCATACAATGCACATACAGTTTTGTTGTAATTAAATTACAATGAATTGTACTTATAGAGAAATTGACCTTACGCATTATAAATCGCGAATCAATTTACGATTGTTAAAATAGGCGCGCATAATGACACATGACGCGAAAAAATGCGATGTACAGTTTTACAAATAAAAATTCCCAGCTAATCGTGGTGATTGGCAAATTGTTTTTTTTTACAAATTTCGAGCGATTATGCAACTGAATTTCGAATTCGCGATTATAAAAATTAGGTTACGGTCAAAATTTCAAATTTAGTAGTTTTTAGCTGCAGTTAATTTCTTTCTCGTGTGTTCGTACAACCACCAAATTATTATTTGTGTAGGACGTGGTTTGGATAAACGGTAGCTCGATGTGTCATCAGCTTCTACAATCTTTTGAATAAAATTCATTCACGTATTCTTATACCTGACATAACATTGGATATCCGATGCTTTACCTACCAGTTTGATCAAAAAAATTGCTCATGTACGTATGAATCATATCGATTTATAAACAATTACTCCAAATACAATAATTACTTGTGCCATTTCTTCATCAATAAATTTACAATTAATCTATAAAAAGTAAACGACATTTTATTTAAAAAAAAACATTTCCAATGTACAATATTTAAGCAGAACACACTTCGCATTCGTTTCGAACTTAAATTTTCGATCACGTCTACATTAAAAATAACCACCACACCTAATTAAAATTCATCAGCCAATTATTTAGTAGTAGCTCAGCTGGTTTTGCATAATTGTTGTAATTTAAACTAAATAATTTATCTTTTTTTATTTCAACTGTCTTCAAGTCTGACCACAAAAGAAATTTTTTTGTACACCCAAATAATTCATTCACTAATAATGGAAAATTTGGAATTAAGGCTACTGTAACCTGGCAGACAAGTTACATAACTTGTTCTTATTGTCGTGATTCATTGAGTAAGCTTAAATGAACTGTCTTCGCCAGTTTTGTAATAACGATGAAATTCCTATGTATGCGGTTTCATGTAAAACCTTCCTAATAATTTGAAAAAGTTCATCAGGCAATACTACTTTCATTTGTTTGCCATGTTTAATTTAATGTTTAATTCTCATTTCGACAATTAATAATTGTCAGAAGCCATCAAACTAAATAGAGTGGCTGACACGAAGTGTTACCAAAACTAAACGCCACAGAATTTTTATTTTTTGATGAATTTTATTGAATCAAAGTAAAAAATGTTCACAAATATTTAAATTTTCGAATTGCATTAGCAGTTTTCGATTTGGTTACCCTTAGTCGCGATTATGGCCTTCAAACGGCCGGCAAAGCTATTGCATGCAGCACGAAAGTGACGGCGGTATTTTGACCCATTCCCGGTGAAGTGCTTGCTTGAGATGATCGACACTTTGGTATTTTTTTGTCCCAACCTTGGTCTTCAAAATACCCCAAACCGAGAAATCTAGCGAATTTGCATCCAGTGAATTTAGTAGCCATTGGACAGTGGAAATGAACCGCGGAACGTTGTTTCTCAGCCAATCTTGATTGACGCGCGCTTTTGTGCCCAAGGCTTCAACGCTCCCTCCAACACATGATCCCGATAAATTTGAGCATTTCTCTTGATGCCACGGTCCAAAAAACCGAGCGTTGAACGGGTTTCGGCCGCTACGCCGGACCAAACCATCACCATCGGCGGCGCTTGGTTTCGAGTGACAATCCGTTTGTCCAAATTCTCAGTAGAACGGCCGGGCACGTAGATCCGGTCGTTTTTCTTGTTCACATATTGCTCAATAACGAACGGTGACTCATCGGGGAAAACGAAATTCGGCAAATCGCCATTTTCGTGCAAGCGTAACAACTCCTTTGCCACTCTAACTTTTTTTTTTGAGCATCGGTGAGACCATGCGTTTTATGTAATTTCAAGGCCTTTAGTCAAAGATGATCTTTCAATATGTGCTGCATCCGTTCGAGAGCCATTTTTCTGCCGCTACGGCGCGGTTTTCCAGCCAATTTGGCCTTCACCTTCCGAATGATATCCGGCGAAGTTGCAGTGCGTTTCGGTCCACCACCATGGAGTTTTGAAATGCTGCCAGTATCGTTACAACGATTTATGGTGTGATACACAAACATTTTATTCACATGCAGATGTTTTAACTGGTTAATAATCTGCGGCTGTGATTTCCAGTCAAATATAGAGCAATCACACTATTACGCTTGCATTCCATTGCCGTTAACTTTTTTATGAATATTTCCCACTAAAATGCTTTTGTACGCTTGTAAACAATGGAATGAACTGTCATTAGTGTAAATTTGAGTGTTCTGTCATCACTGGTTTGACAGCAATGACAGTCTGAAGTTGTTAACACTTCGTCAGTCAACCGGTAATTAATGAAGTTACCTGATAGGAATATGCAATCAAAAGTGCCAAGTGCATTGGTTTCTAGAATACATTATGTTAGAATTCGTTTATTAGGATTGACACAAATTTTGGATGACATTGAACATATCTGGAGAGCGAAGTTCTAGATTCATACCCCCTTGCGATGCTCTCTGGGTAACTCCAAATGAATCAGGCGGTGTAGTGAAGGCGAACAGAGGAAATAGAGTCATGGACGCTGCGTGTCAGGGCGAGACATTGGCGCTCTAAAACCAATACCAAATCAGCGTCTGTTCTCCAGGTTAGAAGTGGTTGAAGCGGACAGCTGTCTTGTACCAACCGGCTCGCTATATAAATATGTTCAAGGTAGGAGTGAATGCCTTAAGATTCTCACCAGTACGTGACCCACATACGCAACAAGCGGTTAAGCGGCAGGCCAACAACCTTCTATCATAAAAACAATTAAGTTGTGAACCCTAATCAAAGGCCTCGGATTACCATATCGGATTCATCACAAACTCGTGCTCGGAAATCGTACGCGGACAACGCTTTGAAAATGGGAACATGGAACGAGCTTATCCTTTAAGACCTGGAGATCTCCAGAACTTTTCGAACGAACCAAAGAGTGGGATCTGTGACACCACAAATGATTACACTCTTCATTACAGCGGCCATCAGGATGGAGGAGAATTCGGAGTTGGCTTCCTCATCCATCAACGCGTGAAGCATCATATCATCGACTTCTGCCCTATAAACCAACAGACTTCGCGAATTTAGCATCACGATCTTTAATGTAATTGCACCTACCGATGATAAATCTGATGCTATCAAAGATCCCATCTTTATCGAGCTGGAGATACACATCAATAATAAACCGCACCGACTTTAATGTAAAGATCTGTAGGAGTGCAGAAAATACATCACACATCGGTCCTAACAGAATGCACTTAACTAGTAACAACAACGGCCAACGCGTCACCGACCTGGTGTAATAATGTACAACTTAGTTGTATCAAGTAAGTTTTTCCCACATAAGAGAATTCACAAAGTAACGTGGAGATCGAATGATGGAAGAAAGGAAAACCAAATCGATTACGTCATGGTGTCTAAGAGATCCTCCGCATGTCCAACGTTAGATCTTACAGAGGTGCAGACAAGAACAGCGATCATGTGCTTGTCATATTCAAATAAAAATGCAAACTGTCATCTACGTTCAATAGATAAGCACAAAAGACCGTTCGATGGAATGTCGATGTTTTAAGCGCCACTGCAGAGTTACTAATCAGCTGTCACTAACTATTAGATAGGACGACTAAATACTTTCGACAAAAGAAGCGCGATTATATGAGATGCATAGTAAACAGCAGCTCCCAAGCAGAACTAGGAAATTCAAGGGACTGTTTTGTTAACGCCAGGAATCTCACTAAAGGCTTCCACCCAAGAAGTTCAGCCGTAAAAGACGGGAATGGAGAACTGAGAACAAACGTAGTTGATGTTCTCTCAGTATGGCAAACCTACTTTTAAAACCTGCTAAATCGGAATGACGAAGTGACCCCCATTAGAACAATAGCTTCTCCAGGTGAAGAGGTCCTTGTCGAATATCCAATACTGGAGGAAAAAGTAGACGCAGCTATTAGTAGATTGAAAAATGGAAAGGCACTCGGTCTCGATGGAATGTCTTAAATGTGAAAGAACCTATGGTCTGCGCTCATATGCCTAGGAATTCCAGACACATTATAACAACTGGTGTTCGTCAGGGAGATACACTCGAGCCTGTGCTGCTTAAATTAAGCGCTTGAGTACGTAGTGAGGAAAAGTAACATTGAAACTTTGCGCTGTATATTTAATAAATCAGGTCAAATTCTTGGATATGCAGATGATATCGCGCTTCTTGGCCGAAGGCTTAGTGATATCAAGGACAGTTTCATACTGCTCGAAGAAAACCACTATAAATGTTTAGAAACACCCAGGAATATCTACATGGCAAATGTTGGAATTGGCGACCATAATTTTGATAGCATCGAAAACTTTAAGTACCTCGTCAGTTATAACATCGCTAAATCATATACAGGCAGAAATAAAAGCCCGAATTGCTGCGGGACAACGAGATTTCTACGCCCAAGCAAAATTATTGCGATATTAAGATCTATCGCAGTCGTGCAAGCTCGCACTTTATAAAGCACTCAGAAGACCTGCGTTGGCTTTCAGAAGGGACAGGTGGACCATGACCTTCTTTAACGATCGTAGATTGTTATCTATCTTCGAAAGGAAGGTCATTCGTTCCATCTTACGTCCAATTAAAGTTTCGAATAACGAATATCGGATTCGTATGAACCACGAAATAAAGCAAATTCTCGGAGGTAGCGATGTCATCGGATTCAATCGTATCCAATCGAGTTAAATGGTCCGGCCAAATTGCAAGGTCTCCACAACAACAGATGATTAACAAAGTGTTCCATCAATAACTAGCTAGTCTGTGTCGTAGAGGAAGACCCAACTGCGCTGGCATGACAACATAAAACAAGACCTACGCATAATATAGGATGTCGAAACTGGGAGGACGAGAGCGATAGATAGAGGCGGATGGAGGACCATAGTGCTGGCGTGAAAATTCCTTCATGGCATGTGAAAACTAGAGAGAAAAAGAGAGAGGAAGAGAAGTATATTTTGCATTATTTTGTTCTCAAGGAGGGGGGGGGGGACGAATAATTCTACTCGGACTCTGAAATATAATAAAAAGAATCATAGTCCACTTTTGAGTGTTGCTGTCAGCAATCTCTACTTCTAGTGCAATTTGAAACGAAACAACGAAAATGAAAACGTATGGTGCTGAATACAAAATATAACTGGAATAATACCGAAAAATACGAACCACAAATCAATCGAATTGGAATATGTACATATTGGTCTCCTGAAAACGATTCATTGGACAGATGTATGCTAAATTGTTTGGTGATGCGATACTCTGTTAGTATCTGTAACAAAACGTCTGACCATTGGATGTTGTTAATTGAAACACAAGCCGAGAAACTACCGAGAAACAAATCGAGAAACTATCGTGCAAGTACAGTATGAGTACAGACATTTATGTATGTAAATGCACATGTGTGCTTCAGAATACTCACTTTTATGAGTTCGCACAATGCTGAGATGTAATGAATGGTAGTTTTGAAGATAAAATACCAATCGAAAATAAAGAAAGCAAAAAATGGCAATACATTTTGTATAAAACATATAAATGAGACTGGTCGGAATTCAGAAACTAACACGTCAAGTTTAGAATTATCCTTGTAAAGATTATTTCATTCTAAATGTTTCATAGATCAATAGTATATGTATATGCCGATAGCTAATAAAATTTCAGGAAGGCACACGGAATTTCAAGTTGAATTTGCTTGATTATAGACTGAAATATTGGTAAAGAAAGTATTAACTGTCCAATAGATTTAATGTCCTATGAAGGTCAATTAATACCCCCCTTTTCATTTACACACACACACCATTGCAAGCTCCATGTCAACCTGTACACTGTCATAGACGGTGGGTCGGCGCTGAATTCTGCACTCCAACAGAGGGTCTTAGTTGTGTTTATTAACATCACCGATCGTAATCCATGACGAAAATTCGCTTTGTATCCAGCCTCTGGAGTGATTCGAACCCAGTACCTCCCGGTCCAAGTGCTGAAGCTTTAACCACTGCATCACTTGTCCGGTATGACAAATAATTTCCTGTACGGTGTTCAAACTCAGATTAAACTGAAGCTGGCATAGGATTAATACAATTTCGAAACTCGTATATCTCAGTGCCATGGGAGAAATGGAAGCCTGCCCCATTGCTACCTTACCGAAACTGTTAGGGCTGTTAAAAATATGGGACATAATGTAGTTAGCATTCTTTACTGCGGGTATGGGTTTAGATAAGTAAAGAATATAGTACATGGAGTAATCCTATATTACAAAGATGGTATGTGTAATGATGATTCAAAACAAAATGTAATAATACAAAGTGATATGTAGCAAGACGTTACTGTATATAAATTATTATTAATTTTTAAGTAAAAATCTCAAATTGTTGGGATGAAATTATTCTTCTAGCTTTCTATGTTTAAATCGTTACCCAGGCGAATACGGTCAATGTTGCCTCTTCACCTAAATTTTCAAATTTCATCAGCGTCACATATTAAGACCGAAAAACCGTAGTTGCATTTTCTTCTTAAGTCGACGACAAAATCCATAATTCAACTATTCGTTATGTATAAAACGATTATCACTATAAATCATTTCGAAAAATTTAATTAAACACTGTTAAATTAGATTTGGTATAAAAATAGTTTCAATAAAATGAAATGTGTACCAATTCGATTAATTAGTTTTAATATTTATTGCAAAACGTTTACAAGTCGATAATTCAATGGCGAGTAAATTAATTTCACTTCGTGCGGTTGCTTTTTATATGTTTTACCACTCAAAACTTTTTCGCAATTCATACCGTTCATAATCATAATATATTTATGTGTGTTTGTGTACCTGAATGGGCATCTACATAATACATGCATACTTTAATGCTTTAAAGGCCATAATTATTTTCTTCGCGAAAATAATTATTTAATTTGATGAAACTAATTGTGTTTACTTTGTAATAATTAAAAGTGTTTTATAATTACAAAGTACGCACATAATAAGCTTATTAAAGCTGAACATAATATGTATACGAGTACATAAATTTATAGTTCGACGATCTAGTCTATATGCTTCGAAAAATTACTTATGAAATCGCCCTTTCTGTGTCGGTGGATTATCATGGCATTCACTGGTTCTTCTTATTTTTTGCGAAAAGTTTAAATATAATTTTTTCTTGCGACACAAATCTAACGCAAACACTTAAGCGAACGAATTTAAAACTTATAGTTAACGAAACTGCCATTTCCGGTTGAATGATTTCTGCTGAAAACTTCTGTTAAAATGCAAACAATTAAAATTGTCGAGTTCCTGTAATATTAACAGAATTGAAAATCGGTTTTAGTTTATAATAATATTCCCTGGAGCACTGAGCGTCATTCGGCAAAATTTGGCTGAAATAGAAGTTTCTTGTGCCATTGAATATAAACATTTCAAAATTGGTACGTTAAATTTTAATTGTAATACCGCGAACAACTTGAAACTATATTATACGAACTCCCTAAACAAAGTTTCCCGAATTTAGAACTCATCATAATCGATGCTAAGCACTCGAAGACGATGAATTTTCCCAAAATTAGGACGATTCGCAATCTATTCCTGGTATTACAGTACCTTAATTCATTAAAATGGATTTATTAACCTTTGTACTGTAAAAAAACAAAAAAAAAATAAATAATTCATCCGGCTAATATTTCGTCCACCTCCCTTTATTTTTAAGCAAAACTGAAATACGACGCGGCATACTGTTGATCGACTTTATGATGGTATCCTTGATTTAGAGGGTCAACTTTGACATAGTCGTGATGCTTTTTTCGACAAATCCTGTTTTAATACAGTCCGAACATCAATCAGGTTTATATCTGGCGAATTACCAGACCAATCCAGAATGGGTATATTTTTCGTTTCATATACTCCAGGAAACGATTTGCAGGGGGCTCCATCTTGTTGAAAGATGTATGTTTGATTATGGCGGAACGTTTTTGTGAATTCGGGCACCAGCACTGTATCCAGAAGCTGAATATATTTCTCGGCGTTCATCGTTCCTTCTACGGTGTGTCCCGGGTCTTTTATGGTGATACAACCCCAAATCATTACTGAAGTTGGATGTTTTACCTTTTGAGTAATGCAGTCCTCATGAAGCGACGTTTGACGCATATATTTTGTTCTGTTACAATTTGAATCTGAGATTCGTCCGAGAAAAAAACCTATTAAAAACAGTAACATTAGAAAATGACTAATAAACGATAAACCTAAAATTTGTGTTTACATTTTTCCAATCTGCTGTCGAAAACTTTTTATAAAGCTTTGTCTATACCACACGTATTTATTTTTTGTTTAATCGTCGGGCGGCAACTTTTTATGTCGAAATCTTTTAACCGACGTCTTAGCGTTCTGTTAAAGATGTTGACAGTTTGCCTATAAAGTACATTTCTAGAAAATAATTTAAATTTAAATATTTTTGTTACACTACTTTTAAATCACGATGTTAGCACAAACGATTCCACAATTGAAATGTCAAAAAATGAATATCTCCAAAAACGGGAAATTTTTTTTCCGCGCAAAACAAAAGAATATAACATTGACATTTAACAAATTGGTGTAAGTTTTGAAATTTTCCAAATATAATAGTTTTATCCCATTATATTCTCGCACTATAATAGAATATAGCTATTGATAACGAATTAGCGAAAAACCCAAGACCTACACGAAGCAACATGACGCAAAACGGTATAAAATCGCACAATATGCGATATAAAGTAACATGCAACGTGCAACATAATGGTGCAACATTCTGTAACATCCCACAAGATAGAGCAACATCCCACATGATGTAACATAACACAACAGTGCACAACATCACACAACATGGCGCTACATCATGCAACATGACGGCCTATCCGGAGGAGTCTTAAGTGAATTACCCAGAAATCAAAACTCCTTGTAATGATTTCCTTGCATTCGAAAACCACGTCCCCAAGAAGGCCCGACATAGCGCAATTTAGTGGAACATCATACAACATGATGCGTTCTTGCAACAAGATGCGACTTTCCACAACATATTGCAACATCCCACAGCATGGTGCCACATGGTACAACATAAAGAGACATCGTGTAACATCATGTAACATGGTATAACATCATGCGACATGGTGCAATATGCCACAATATGGTGCAACGTCACGCAACATGACAGCCCATCCGGAGGGCTCCTAAATGAATCATCCAGAAATCAGAACTCCTTGTAATCCAAAACCCTTCTCATCAATTTTTATCCAAATCGTTCGAGCCAAAATTAAAAAAGGGACCCGGCCCCATCGAAGGAACTCCTGAATGAATTTTAGGAGTACGCAGTACGATTTGTTTTAGTAAATCTTTAACCGGTTTTATTTTATTTTGGAGGGGATCTCATTATGGCCAATAACAAGACCTCACGGAGATTGCATCAAAACGCCGCCATATAGCAAATAACTCCTATACAGGTTTAACCTATATCAAACGAAGCATGTTTAGTTCCAATGTGGATTTGCTCAGTCCGTTTTTTTGCGTTAATTTCTCATCGGTTCCATTTGATTTTTGAGTGAATCTCATTTATTCTCACAATAACAAGACATCATCACAGAGGTTGCACCACAATTCCACAATATAGGAATAAATCCTACAGGTTTAACCAATCAAACAGCGATTGCACCGTTCCATCAGAACGATTTTTTTGAACAAAACCCTCAACGTCTCTCCTTTTGATTTTTGAGTGAAAATCATTTAGGCTTCATTTTTATTTTAGGCCATTAATTAGACATGTGTAAGGCCTAAACCATTTCAATATCGACTTGCTCAGTACGACTTTTCTTAGGGAAACTCTCATTTGTTTGTCTATCAATTATACATGTGGAAGTCTTTGCCAAAATTGGCTTAATACTCAACGTGGTACAATGTCTAGAATTAGTAGAAAAAATGCTAATTCAATTTGCATATTGTGATTGGCAATATGGCCCTACACCTGGAAGTGGCTTTGCTGGCCAAATTGACTTAATTCAATTATTAATTCAAAAAATTATCGGAACAACGAGCGCGGTGAGTGGAATTTATTATTCTCTACTGGGAATGATGTCTAGAATTAGTAGAAAAATTCTACGACAATTTGCATGTTGTGATTGATGATCTGGCCCTACAAGTGGAAGAGTTTTTGAGTTAATTCTTTTATTAATTCAAGAAATCATCGGAACAATGAATGCCAAGTGTGGAATTTAGTGTTCTCAACTTGGGATGGTGTCTAGAATTAGCAGAAAAAAAAATTTAAGACAATTTGCATGTTGTGATTGGCTTTATGGCTCTACACGTGGAATAGTCTTTGGGGGCCAAATTAAATTAATTCTTTTATTAATTCAAAAAATCATCAATGTGGACTTTCTCAGTACGTTTTTTAACAAAACCTCTTACTAGCTCAATGATTTTTGAGTGAAACTCGTTTAGGCCAATAACATGACCTCACGGAGATTGCAATGGACTGATCAAGTCCGTATTGAAATGATTGACACATCGTTTGTTAGATCAGGAGTAACTTCCATATGATTGCTTTTTGGTGCAAACTCTGTGTTGTCTAGTTATTTAGTTGAATGGAATGCACTAATTTTATTCTATTTTAAATTTCTCGAATTTTCAGTTTTCACTCAAAATTCTTATAACAAATATTTTAACTGAGTGATTTCCACTACATGTTTATCTTTGTTAATTGTTAAATATGGCACTCTCATGGAACAATATTGGGCTTATTCTTTACTGTGTTTAAAGGTGTTGAGATAAAGGCGGTCTACGAAACCGAGGATTTGTCACAATGTTATTGATCCTAAGAGATCAAAGATTGAATTTTAGTTACACTTATGCGGATGATGGTTAACTATAACATTTGGAGTAACGCGATCGCTGACTCTTTAACCAAAGTGTGTTCACGCTAATACGAAGGGACTCTGAACGATTTATACGATGGTTGGGCTGGAATATATTAAATTCTGAAATCGTTCAAGAGGATTTGACACACTACAAATTTCGGATAAAGAGAGCTAATCGCCACAATTAGAATTTGCGATAAAAGCCTCCAAGTGATGCATATTAAAATATAAATACAAATTAAAAGAAATCTAAGTGTTTCTCTGCACACTGATTAATCGCAACGATTAAATGTAAACTGCGATTAACAATAACAGCAATTTACATAAAATACAAAAATAAAATAATTTCGAAAATAATGATCGATTGTTATAATATCGCGATCGTTCAATCATTATTACATTCCATATACCGTAAATTTCAGTTTCATTTAATAACGTTACAATGCACAAACACCCTGTGTGCTGCACATAGTCTCATTATGTTGTTAATTTTAATGATGTGAAAATGATTTATAATACTAAATCATACATATTAAATTAAATTGAACCATAAACGTCAATTAATGAGATACATTTATAGAGCGCGAGTTACACTATGTAGCAATTTATACACGATTTTCTTCCGGACACACCGCTCAACACACACGTTTCAAATTTATGGGGTCGACCCGCATTCAAGCTTATAGCCAATTTAATGTCTTAAATTAATTAATTTTTATCCATCTCTTACATGGTAAGTGCGACATGATCAAAATTAGATCAAAAAATTATAAAATAGTTATTGTGACATTCGTTCATCGATCGAGATTTAGTTTTGTGTGTGATCCGAGAATAAAGTACGCGTACGATCTTAATAGTATAAACTTGTTTTCTAAGTATCATGATTTGATACAAAATTGCATCCAAAAATGGATTTTCAAAAAAAACTTGCTTTCTACACGACAGCAACAACATGCTATGGGTACACAATAATTTCATAATCAAAAGTGATTTAACTTTCTTAGGATTTAAGATAAAGATTTGTATTTTATGATGGATGTTTCTACGATTCTCTGCTGAATTGCAAATGTAATCAATTCGTTGATTTTCCAAACCGACATCATATAATTTCCAACAAAATAATTAATTTCAACACAAAATTATTGCGCAAAAGTAGATTAAATTGTGACCATTTTGCGATTGATCAATGCGCCTATTTGGTGGGGATGTAAACGCACATTAAGTATTTTTTTTTCATTTTCGCAGACGTTTTTCCCATTTTTCCGAGATGCATTGGAAAATATTTGTAAATTGCATTGATTTATGATTTTTACTATAAATTGATTTAATTTCTCCAGATACTGCACAGATCAAACTTGAGTGTCGTTTGTGATATAATATACTAAATAGAAAAATAAAAAATTAGAAATAAAAATGTTACGAAAGGTAGTGCTAGTGAATTATAAGACATTTGTTAAATAATATTATTGTTTTATTTTTAAAGGTTTTGTTATGTGTAACGCTAATATTTTCGGCAAATGCGCTTCCAATTGACTCGTTGGGTGGATATGCAGGTTATGGTGATTATCATGGTGGTGCAATTGCGGCCTCCCCAATCGCCATCCAACAAGTGCAACCAACATATGTGAAACAGCTCGTAGCCGCCGAACCAGTTAATCCAAATCCAAATTACAGTTTTAGCTATGGAGTAAATGATCCACACACCGGAGATGCCAAGGAAGCACATGAAACATTGGAAAATGGTGTTGTGCATGGAAGTTATTCGCTAGCAGAAGCCGATGGTTCAATCCGTAAAGTCACATACACGGCCGATAAGATAAATGGTTTCAATGCGGTTGTTGAAAAAATTGGTGGCGCCAAAGCTGTTGCGGTCGCTCCAGTAGCGAAAGTAATTGCGCAACCCGCATATGTCGCCCCAACCATAGCAAAAACTATCGCGTACGCCCAACCTGCCTACTCGGCACCAGTATACTCGAAATACCTTTCAGGCGGATTTGTTCATTAACTGTATTAAATTAGATTAAATTAGCAAAAAAAGAATATGTGTAACCAAAACTTGTAAATATTTTGTACTTTGTATTGTTGTTTATTTCCTAAATAAAGTCAAATACTGCCCTTCGTAGAACCATTTATGTTTTCAAATAGTAAAATACTCAACACGCTTAGTGTCATTTATGAAACATATCAAATTTGCGGATGGAATATAAATAGTTAAAACAAAAAAATAATGTAAAGCGCGAACACACACTGAAATGCAAATGAACTTAATCAAGCACAACATTTTAATTTAAGTGATTGACATTTTTATATTTGACACATTAGAATGTGTTTAATGTTAGTTCAGCAATGTACTCGTATAAAATGTAAATGGCAGGCGAAATTTAAAAAACGATAAATAAAATGTATCGCATTATATTATAATGCATTCGATTATCTGATCGCAAACGATCTCTAATTAATTGAATGGCGCGATTAATTCCTTTTAAATTGATCAATAAAAATAATTATCATCGAATTTTAAAGTTGCAACCATGACATCAATTGTAAGCAATGATTTATAAATTTTAAAATGGGTGAACAAATGGAGATCACAAATTTTTTGATAAATATAATGATCGTGATTATTGCAAAATAGAACTGTGTCATTATTCGGTGATGAACGGAATTCTTAAAGCAAGCCATTAGGCAAAGAATAGCCAGAATTGCTTATAAGCTCGGATAAGTGGGTTAAATTTAAGGTAAACGCGAGTAAGAGCTCTCTTGACGTTTGTGGGACCCATTAGAAAATCATAAAACTTACTAGGGACACTCACTTGGGCCTATACAGTGCACCAATATCACTGAAGTTTATGCTAAATGCTGTGGCCAGTTAATTAATCACATTTTTAAACCCCATGGAACACCCTCAGACCCATTAGAAATATTATAGTATAATTTACTACAGACACACCTTTTGGTCTAAGAGTCCACCAATATCACTGAAGTTTATGCTAATAAATGCTTAGAAAATATTTAGAATCAACTTTGGAATATACCTAAGGCGCATTACAAAATTTCATTTTTAAATCTCATGAAACACCCTGTCAGACCGTTCTAGAGACACTCCTTTAGATCTAAGTAGTCCACCAATATCACTGAAGTTTATGTTAAATGCTTAGAAATTATTTAGAATGACCTTGGAATATGCCTAAGGCCCATTAAAAAATCACATTTTTACATCTCATGGAACACCCTGTCATATCTTTTAGAAAATCATATAACTTACTAGACATTCCTTTACGTCTAAGCAGTTCACTAATATCACTGAAGGTCATGCTAAATGCTTAGAAAATATTTAGAGACTTTGGAATGCACCTAAGACCCATTAAAAATCACATTCAGGATCGACAAACTAAAGAGAAGCAAATAAACGAGATGTAAATGAAACAATAAATGAATCAAAAATTTGATCAACTCTACTTGAAAGCAAATGGAACAACATCCCAACTGGTCCAAACGATACACTAGAATCAACTAAAGCCACCAACATTCGATAGAACAACTTCTTTCAGGATTTTCATTTTTCAATTTGAGACGATGTGTCACAGAATTAATAGAAGCTCTTAAAGGTAGATCAGCTGAGACGCGAACAATTTTCTAAAATGTCCGCAACAGTTAGAGTGCGATGATGAAAGCGCTGGATCGGATATAAGAAAATGGCTCCAAGCGAGAACTACATATATCGCATCAATGCGACCAGAAGGTCGAAAGGCTCTTCAAGTATTAGAGATCGAGCTTCTACCACATTCAGCGTACTGAAATATGTCCGCCTATATGGAGTGAGTCAAACTGGCTGGTTTCATTGACGAGTGACGAGATCTAGAGACATGCAGAACGGTTATTTTGTCACCGAAAGCAACCTTCGCTGAAACCGTTGCTTGAGCTTTAATTAATGAGACTGTACAAGCCATCGTCATAACGTCACTTAAAGTACGGTTGAAATAGACACCAAGAAGAATATCGGGCGAGCCATAACCTGATTCCGTGATAGAGGGATTACTTGTTGGACATTTGACAAGGTGGGTCGCATCTTGGGAGATTGCTGAAAAAACCGATGATAGTGAGAGGTAGCTAACCATCTTGACATCTCTCCTCTCATCCTCAAGACAAAGCATTCAAAAAGGGCCATTATTCAGGTAAAGGGTAGTTAAACTACAACGAGATAGCTGTTAAGAATTAGTTTTCAGGATATTAGTTTTTAACACAAAGTACTGGTCACCTCTATTGTCGATGAGATCATTCTACTTATGAACTTTATGATAACGAGGTGATTCTCGAGAGAGCCAATTATCAAATACAGAAACAATTTTTTGAGGAAGATGCCAATAAATCGGAACAAGAAATTAGAGAAGTAATTATCGAAAAAGAATTAGTAGTACCAAATAATGACGATAGAGTTCCAATTCGATTTCTAAACCTCTGGGACAAGTCAAAAACAATCAAGGGACAATCATTAAAATGTGAAGAGGTAAGTACCATAGCGAAATGCCAACAGAGAATCTCGTGAGAAGAGTTAACACAGCAGAACAAAAGGAAAAAACAGGACAACTTATGAAGAACTGAACCGGAGATGAAAACTGAAACACGGTGATTACTAGAATGTTGCAGGTCCAATTTTTTGTGGTACCTCGGAAAATAATGGAAGAACCATTGTGGTAAAACACACAATTGACACCAAAACAGGGTCACAGATTCGCCAAGCACTTAGAAGATTGCCTTTGACGAAACAAGAATAAGTGGATCGAATGATGAAACACATGCGAGCGACAGGAATTAACTAGTCCTCGAGTAGACCGTGGAACTCACTGGTGGTATTGGTCGAAAAAAAAAGGGATAATTATCCATTACCACGGAACGATAATCACATAATCGGGCGTTAGAATATTCTTCAAGAACAAATGTTGAGAAAAACGGTATTTAGTGTAGGGGCGGGTTATGGAAATTTAATGTAACGCCATTTGGATTAGGTAATACCCCAGCGATTTTTGAACGATTAATGGAGCGCGTATACTATATGGATTACATTGGAGAACGTGTCTTGTATATTCAAAGGACGTTATCGTCATGGGAAATTTTTGAAGAGCACGTGAGCAATTCAGTTGGCCTTGTTCTTCAAGACATGCTCTCTCTTCAGAAAAGAGATGAAACATTTGGGTCACAAAGTAACCGCCAATGGAATATCAACGATAAAGAAATCGCCAAGACTATAAGTTACATGAATTACGAAGCTTCCTTGAACTGTGTACTTATTATATAGACGGTCCGTGTTATAGAAGATCTGTCAATCTGTCAAACGAGAAAGAACCAGCCTTTCGAATGAAAGGAAGTATAAGAAAAATCATTCGTTGAATTACGGAAACGGCTATGCACAGCACCAATACTTTCCTCTATACCCACCGCGAAATTTACTTTGCATACCGATTATTGCGTCACGCGAAAGAAATAGTGGATGCTTGAAACAATGTTTGCGGACGAATGGAAGGAAAGGAGGTCATAATCGATGTACGGCTTATGAAAGTGCCACCTGATGATGAATGGAATTGATTCTACTCAATTCGAAACGAATGGTTACTAGAACCGGATTTATCAATAATATTGCATTATAAGGAAGAGAATCGCTAGAGCTATTGGGCACAGTGGGAAAGCCCTCTTTTAAAGAATTGTTGTTTAAAATGAATATGGAAAAGCTCGGATGGCAATAAATAATTATTAAAAGTGGTGTCGAAAAAAAGAATTAATCAAATGCTTGACGAGTATCATCCATTTAAACCGTGTGTCTCACACAGTTTTTTCCACAAATTTACTGACTAAACTAACTTGCCGTTAGTTTGTAGTATAGCGATTGATAGTTGTCATATACTGTATACCAAGAATTTAAACTTAAATTACATACTAAATTGTTTTACGCCATCTATTAGTACCTAGTAAGAACTAACATTAAATTAGTTTAATTAGAAAGTTAGTAGGAAAATTTTACATCAGGCATGTTAAATAAAAATTGCATCCAACAATTATTGTAAAACAAATTCGAACTGTATATATTTTGCTGACATCTACTGACCTTTGGCCAAACTTAACAAAATGTGAAGTTGAATTAACTAAAGGGTGATTTTTTTGTGGTTAGGATTTTCATGCATTAGTATTTGACAGATCACGCGGGATTTCAGACAAGGTGTCAAAGAGAAAGATGCTCAGTATGCTTTGACATTTCATAATGAATAGACTTACTAACGAGCAACGCTTGCAAATAATTGAATTATATTACAAAAATCAGTGTTCGGTTCGAAAAGTGTTTCGCGATTTACGTCCGATTTATGGTCTACATAATCGACCAAGTGAGCAAACAATTAATGCGATTGTGACCAAGTTTCGCACTCAGTTTACTTTATTGGACATTAAACCAACCACACGAATGCGTACAGTGCGTACAGAAGAGAATATTGCGTCTGTTTCTGAGAGTGTTGCTGAAGACCGTGAAATGTCGATTCGTCGCCGTTCGCAGCAATTGGGTTTGTGTTATTCGACGACATGGAAGATTTTACGCAAAGATCTTGGTGTAAAACCGTATAAAATACAGCTCCTGCAAGAACTGAAGCCGAACGATCTGCCACAACGTCGAATTTTCAGTGAATGGGCCCTAGAAAAGTTGGCAGAAAATCCGCTTTTTTATCGACAAATTTTGTTCAGCGATGAGGCTCATTTCTGGTTGAATGGCTACGTAAATAAGCAAAATTGCCGCATTTGGAGTGAAGAGCAACCAGAAGCCGTTCAAGAACTGCCCATGCATCCCGAAAAATGCACTGTTTGGTGTGGTTTGTACGCTGGTGGAATCATTGGACCGTATTTTTTCAAAGATGCTGTTGGACGCAACGTTACGGTGAATGGCGATCGCTATCGTTCGATGCTAACAAACTTTTTGTTGCCAAAAATGGAAGAACTGAACTTAGTTGACATGTGGTTTCAACAAGATGGCGCTACATGCCACACAGCTCGCGATTCTATGGCCATTTTGAGGGAAAACTTCGGAGAACAATTCATCTCAAGAAATGGCCCGGTAAGTTGGGCACCAAGATCATGCGATTTGACGCCTTTAGACTATTTTTTGTGGGGCTACGTCAAGTCTAAAGTCTACAGAAATAAGCCAGCAACTATTCCAGTTTTGGAAGACAACATTTCCGAAGAAATTCGGGCTATTCCGGCCGAAATGCTCGAAAAAGTTGCCCAAAATTGGACTTTCCGAATGGACCACCTAAGACGCAGCCGCGGTCAACATTTAAATGAAATTATCTTCAAAAAGTAAATGTCATGGACCAATCTAACGTTTCAAATAAAGAACCGATGAGATTTTGCAAATTTTATGCGTTTTTTTTTAAAAAAAAGTTTTCAAGCTCTTAAAAAATCACCCGTTATAAATATTTTGTTCACTATACTGACAAATACTTCTTCTACTACAAATTTTGTTAACTTGGTTCTAAGGCAGCTGATGTCTTTCTTCCTTAAATATGGTGGGCTAATTGAACAAGGGAGTAGACTGATTTGGATTATAGAAATGGATGCTAGAAAAAATCGGGCATGTAGGCCAACTCGAAAGTATAAGAACCCTCTTCGCTCAAAGCTGCGATTGGTTTCTATTTAAGTAAGATGATATTTTAAGGATGTTCATGATACTAACTGTTGAGGATGAGGATGTTGTCCAGGTGGAGCAGGTTTTCACTAGAGATGAATCGCGCTATTTTACAGCTAATGGGAATTTAATTTGGTACCCGGAATGATTGATGATCGTCGTTTTAACGGATGTCCATTATCTTCTTGTGACTTGGTGCGGATTACCATATACCTTCCAGAGCTCGAGACCATAACCGAAACAAATGTTTCATCTCAAAGCGATAAATACAATATTACTTCGTAATATTTTAATGTTCTTACATTCTTTTACAGATTGCTCTTATAAATGAACGTTTAAGCCCGTTAGTAACTCCATTTATCCCGTACTGTTGTTTTTAACCCCAGGGATCTGTTCCAGCCTGGCAGCTCGCTAATAGCAATGAGGAGAAACAAACTATGCGTCTCGCATAGAGTTACAAAATGAAATCTCCGTTCGGAAGTCATTACCATCCACTTAGACGTTAGGAATCTCAGATAGCGGATGAATGACCAAAGAAAAATTTAGGGAATGTATTGACAAATCCATTCAATTCTAGTTAAAAACAATATAAAATTTCCGATTGATTATTTTGTCGATGACCACAATACACATAAGACGTTTAACGTGTGTACTTAGAAATAATAATTATTGCGTTATTTTCTAAGGCTGCTAGGATTTTGCAGATGTGCGACTATATTGTATTCAAACTTCTTAAAAATTGATGAACCTGAAATATTCTGCAATAACGGAAAGGAGCCAAAGTGATATTTTAAAAAGAGAACATTTCATCTATTTACTACTGAAAGCCTTTGTTGATTGCATTCAGAGATTCAAACCGATACTGAATTCAAAACCGAAAACCGATATTTTTATTGAACTGAAAACCGAAACGGTAACGAAATTTATAATTAAAGATGAAACATTAACTATAATCGGAACACAATTTCAATCAGTTCAGTTCGTTCTTTTTCGTTTCGGTCCCCATTTCTGTTATAACCTTTAAATTTGGCGGAGATTGATTATGATTAGAAAATAGAAATTGTTAAAATTCGATGCGATTAAAATTCGAAGAACTGTTTAACTATGGAACCTAATTTAAGAAATTAAAGTCTTATATTTCCGAAATAGTTCACCCTACGGACTATTTCTATGGTACGTAATATCGTAGCGGAATGATAGTTGGCGTTAACACTAATGGTTAAGCGGAAAGTTACTGGAGGTCCCAATACTTAAATCATACATAAAAAATTACATATTACATATTCCAGCAACCATGATCTTGAAACAAGTGTACACCGTTTTTCCACAGATATCAACTAAATGGCATACAATGCAATCACATTTCGCAAGCACTTCCAACACTTAAATGACACAAATCGTTCAATTTGATTTGATTTATCGAGGCTAATTCGAATCAATTGTCAATTTATAACAATACATGTTATAATTGCAATTAAACCAACGGAACATAAATTGGCATACATAAACTATAAATACTTTCGGAAGATTAAAAATGAACTTGACCTCCATCATTGGTAAAGGCATTTTTTTCTAAATTACAGTGAAAGTGTTCATCTCATCTTTAAGAATTAGATGTATAAATAGTATTTGTACGTATGTAAGAGCTTAACAAATAATGATGTTCTTACAGCTCAGTAAATCGATATTGAAATCAAATTATAATAATTATAAAATCTCATCACGTTGTCAATAACTTGGAACGAAAGCTTTCTTTCGAATTGAACCAACAACATTACAAAACACACAACTATTACTTTCAATATATCGTACACAGACAATGTTTCAAAATCGCGTCATATTTAAATTAATCGATTTTTTGTTTAGTTTTTAATAATAACAATTTAATATTATTAAGAATAAATTTGTTATAAGGAAATACCGATTTTAGTGCACACAAACACACTATAAAATAGTTTTAATATTAACGGAACGTTATAAACCAAACCAAAATTTAAAAAAAATACGCGATCGTGATTAGAATTTAAAAAAAAACTATTTTCACTTTCAATATGTAACGATACGAAATTTTCCTGTATATAGAGGTGTAGTTATGTGACATCACATAATTAGCTTAAATATTAATTTGTGTAAATGGGATGGAGTTTTCGTGTGGGGGTGGTGGTGGTAGGCTGTTGGTTGATAACACATTCAAAGTTTAGTTCAAACTATCACAAAAAAATTATTTTTTTGTATAAAAATGGCGCAGTTTGGGAATTTAAATTATAACAAACTAAGTGTTTCAATCAATCAGTTGATTAGTAAACTAAAATAAATTAAATTTATAATGGCATTTACAAAAGTAAGTCAAATTACTATACAAATATATATATATAGAGTGAAGTGTTATCTAAAAATTTCTTATTATAGGTTTTCTGTTTAGTCGCTGTATTCGCTGTTGCCGTTGAATGCGGTGTCCTATTACCAGCACAACGTGTTGTAGCCGCAGCACCAGCAGCGATCGATGAATATGATCCAGCACCACAATATTCATACGCATACAATATTCAAGATTCATTGACCGGAGACAGCAAAAGCCAGCAAGAAACACGGGATGGAGATATTGTTAAGGGATCATACTCGCTTGTTGAACCAGACGGTTCAATTCGAACAGTTTTCTACACCGCTGATCCAATTAACGGTTTCAATGCTATTGTACAACGTGGTCCAGCCGCAGTACACGCAGCAGTGGCTCCAGTTGCCAAATATGTTGGTTAGATTTGTTTTAAACAAAACGTTCCACACTTATAAGACTTGTAAATAGGCATTGATTAATATTGGTTGTTATTTAATTGTTAACAGTAAAAGAAAATAGAAAATAGAATTTTTTCACATACTTATATTTGTTTTAATACTCCAGAATCATATTTATGATCAGTTTTCCGTTATGGGTATAAATAATAGAAAACAATTGGTGGTTGGCCAAAAATCGTATATGGGACTGATCGAGACAATAATTGTAGAGAACAACCAGCACGTTAGATAAATAAACTGATATAGACAAAAAGTAATAAAACACAAAATTTTGTGTTACGATTATGGTAATAAGTTGAGCTACACTTTAAATGGGCATTACAAAAGCGAAATATATTTATGATGAAAATTATATTACGATATAAAATTTGGTGGTCAAAGTGGTTAAGGCACATTCCACCGAGGAAATTTGTGTCTACCAAATTCAAAAAAATCCATTGCGAAACTCCCATTAGTCACATATTGATCAATCTAGAGGTGGAGAAAGTGACATTAGGGTATTTACGACCTTTTTTATAATTTACCTGACATGAGGTTTTGACTAAAACTTCATTACGAAAAATTTAATTTTCAATGTAAATTTAATAATTTACCTCGAACATCTTTGAGAGATTGAGGTGGGTAAAACGAATTTATTGGTGGACAAAATTAATCAACATGCGGAGATTATAAGACAAAAATCATACTTTTATTGTTTTACTCAACGATTTTTACGAACATTTAGCATTTAGGAGTGGGTAATGAGCGTTTCATATTCGTTATAAATTTTACGAAAAGCTAAATGCAAAGCTTTAGGAATGGTGGGTAGTAATCAACACGTGGAAAAGGGCACATCAAAATCGTTAAAATTTGTATTTGATGTTGCTGTGGAGCAACGGTTTTTATTAAAATCTTCTTATTCCATACATAGCGTTAGAGGTAGGCAAAACTAAATAAGGCTAAATTAATAGACTAATTAGGCCTATGCTATAAATTAACCACGCATTTAGGAGTGATTCAAATAAGTTTGGTTGATTGAGGTGGGTAAAATGAATAAATGGGTGAAAACAAAGGTCAAACAAATTTGACCAACATGTGGACAATTAAAAGACAAAACTCGTGTAATTCATCTGACTTTATATAACTTAACTCAAGGATTTTGCAGAACAATTGGCATTTAAACTAATGAACATTTCATATTTGAACTCAGGGCAAAGCTTTAGGGAGGTATAAAACTTTATGAATAATGGACAAAATTATCATATTCTTTATGTATTTACATGTGGATTACGAACATTTTTATAACTTAACTCGTACATTTCTACGAAAATTTGCATATTCCATTGCTACTTTTAGTTAGGTAGACAAAACTAAATAATGAGTGGACCAACTTGATTTAAGAGAGCCTTAGATGACGCGATGTCAAATCATACTTAATGGGTGGGTAAAACATCACCAATAATAACTCATTTCGAATTTTGAAGTGCTGGGTAAGTAATGGGTGGCAGACAAAACAAGTAATGGTTGGTCAAAAAAGGTAAAATGAGGACCAGGTTAAAACGTAAATTATTTTTCTAAATTTAGTTTTAAAAGTGCTGGCACAACTTTCACTAATGGTAGTTTACGCTTTTTGGGTGAATGGACAAAACTAACCTTAATTGGTGGGCACAACTGGTTTAAGACACTCGGTAGTGCTGGCTCTTTTAAATTCCGAATTTGTTTTGTTTTTCATTGGGCCATATAAAACTGGACCAGAAGTGGAAATAATATGGAATGGGCCTTCCAATTGTATTACTCCTGATAATAAAAATAAAAATTTTTGCGACACCGAATAATTACATCTAAACTTTTAAAACGTTTACACTTTCACGTTTAGAATTTATGTAGCTACACTTAATGCAAAAAATTTCACATTACACTTTCTATGAAATTGTGTAGCTATATTATGAGGAGCCAAATTTACTCCCGAATTGGTCGTACAGTAGTTATGAAAACGTCATTTGTGATTGGTAATAGTTCGTTCTAAACAATGAAATAATTTTAACTAACCTGTACGCTTCTACATCGATATCGTTCAACTGAAAGGAATAAAAATGAATTGTAATCCAGGTCGCAAAGCGCTACACGCGGAGACTAAAAAGATCAGTGATACGGTAAGGCATAGGTAATCATCACCGACTCTGTCTATATACCAGGAGATGAACAAAAAGTCCAGATTTACCCAGAACTAGGTGAAAGATAAAGATAAGTGATCTCTTAGTCGAACACACATCACCAGATCAGTTCCGCCGCATATAACCACAACAAATTAACCGCGGTTACGAGAAACATGATGGTGCTGCAGGATCGGTAGGAAACTTATACCTTATAGGTATAATAAAAACCGTTGCTCCACAGCAACATCAAATACAAATTTTAACGATTTTGATGTGCCCTTTTCCACGTGTTGATTACTACCCACCATTCCTAAAGCTTTGCATTTAGCTTTTCGTAAAATTTATAACGAATATGAAACGCTCATTACCCACTCCTAAATGCTAAATGTTCGTAAGAATCGTTGAGTAAAACAATAAAAGTATGATTTTTGTCTTATAATCTCCGCATGTTGATTAATTTTGTCCACCAATAAATTCGTTTTACCCACCTCAATCTCTCAAAGATGTTCGAGGTAAATTGTTAAATTTACATTGAAAATTAAATTTTTCGTAATGAAGTTTTAGTCAAAACCTCATGTCAGGTAAATTATAAAAAAGGTCGTAAATACCCTAATGTCACTTTCTCCACCTCTAGATTGATCAATATGTGACTAATGGGAGTTTCGCAATGGATTTTTTTCATTCATTTACTCAAAATGAATGGGAAACAATTGTTACGAAATGCTTAATTGGCGGAAGTTCGAAAGGAATATGAAAATCTCTAAAATTTGATGAAAAGAGATCATTCAGAACTTGAAAGTAAACTTTAAATTCGTGTATAGATGTTGTTGTCGTTTAAGACCAGAGCTAAACGCTCAGATGGTAGGAAGGTGCACGGCAAGACGACATGAGAAGTTCGCAGTAAGGCAAGCTACCAAAAATCCAATGGTAGTGATAATGTTGAGTGTGGTAGTGTAAATACATCGACGAAGAGAGTGCGATCCAAAAAGAACAAAAGAAGTCAGTAACAAAGACCTGTATGCAAGCGAGCTGAAACAAATTTAAATTACATAGTAAGTAATTTACTTGGCCGTAAACGCAATGTGTGGTTGTTTTGGTGTACCAACTCACGGGGTGAAAATAAAGGTATCGGGAAGTTAGAAAGGTCCATAGAGAATTATTAAAAATATCAGCAAGAGTGACTATCGGACCGATCGGTACAACAAAACTCCAAAACTACACGGAATATCGTACGAGTTGAAAATTGAATAGATACTGCAAGTCTGGATGAATCTATCTGGCGAGGAACAGGGTTAAAATTGGAAGATGATGTAACATCGAGAGGCCGAATGTTTACAGCATACACAACCATGTGTTATTATCCAAATAGCTGTGGATTGGAGCTTAGTTGGAGGATTTAAATTTATTTGGATGTTCTGCTTGTAAGCTATGGTCTAGTGGATTAATAAATACAATTGTTCGGCCATTGCTGCGCGTCGTAAGAGTTTCAGAGTGGAGTTGTAAGTATAAAGGTCTCTAAGGTAATTTAAGAGATAGCCATGAGAGCATACTAGAATCTGATATGATCGAAATCACTAAATAATATTGCAGAATTTCACTGTACTTAAAGGAAGTGCACCTAAAGGATTTCATAATTGAAATAATAAAAATTGATTACGTGCAAGATGAGCCAATAATAATTCCAAAGCACTTCCAATTAGGAGAACAAATTGCGAACATGAAAGAAGCAGAAACGAACACAACTAACGAGAGTTTTCATTTCATCTATCATTAATCATTACATACAGCTATACATTTTATCCAATGGATGATAGCATTATCAGTAAGGATAAGTGGCATAATTGGTCAAATACGATGAAACCAAAAGAATCAGCAATCTGTACTACCATCCCCATACTCCAGTCGTCTCAGGTAACCAATGGGCATCGACAAGCGTTGAAAACCGTTCACTAAAACTCTAATTCATTCTTTTATTAAACAATTTCGGTATTAGCCCCCATCCGATGTAAGCTCTAAATATAAAGAAAATGATTTTGTTTGGTCTGCTGAGGCTAAATCAAACCACAACCTATGCCATAGGTTACTTAAATATAGTAAACTTTGGATCAATTTTAAAGAACTCTCAAAACATTTAGAAGTGCCGGAAAACAAGAGTGTAAGAAACCTACAGTTATTCAGAAATTCAGTCAATTCTTGCAACTCAAGAGATTTATTTACCAACATGTACGTACTATTTGGGAACACACGCATTTAATTTGTAACATACAATGTCTTCATAAACGAAATTTGTCATTATCATGATAATAAAGTACCTCGATCGTCACGTTGCTCGGAACTAATAACAATAAAATGTTGTGTTTTGTTGCCTTTGTATATACTTTCCAGAATATTACAGTATTTAGTATTAATATGATGTACTCAGTTTTATTGAAATCACTTAATGCACAAGAATTACAAAAGCCTGGGTTCATGACTTAGTCTTTCACTTAAAATTTAAAATCATTTGCATCAATTGTTCCAATGTTATATGATGCGTTCCGCCACGACCCCAAAATTTAAATAAGAGATTGTGCCCAAAAACCGTATAAAAAGAACTTACACGAATCCACATAATGCTAATTACTCAATTTCATAATAATTTTGTATGTTGATATAGCTATGTAATCTAATATTACACAACAACAATTATAATTAGCTCAACCACGCTCGAAAAATATAAAATTACAAAATCGAAGAGATTTTGAAAAATAGATAATTTATTCAAAGTCGACTACTTACTCATGTCGCCATGCACCACGTTCACCATATAAAAATCGTTTGGCACACTTCCATTTGCGTTCGATTTGATTTTGTTTCGCACGCTGATTCGATATCAAATTATTTAAACGTGTTTGCTCTTCACTCTGTTTCAGGCGCCAGGGTATTAAAACCTTCTGTTGGAATTTTTGCCGTGATTCATTTTGTAGTCGCATTCGCTTTTGAGAAGATGCTTTACACGCCTCATAACACTCGGCCCAAAATGTGTTAAGCGGTTCCCATAACGTAAGCTCAATTTCTTTTTGATATGCATCGTGAAGCGGTTTCATCTGAAAAAAATTAAAATTAAAAGAACATTTTAGATTTTTGGACATACAAGTGTAACGTATTGTCATTGTTAAATCAAAAGACCATAATATCGTTGCATGTTGTATTACATTAAGATTTACAATTAAATTGTTTTGTGTGACAATTAAAAACAAGCTTTGTAATTTAAAAGATGTTCACCGATGCATTTAAAGGGAACTAATTTCAATGATGAGCGCAAACATAATAAAAATATTCTCGTAATTGGAAAAGCAAATTGGATATAACACGGCAACGTACGTCATCAATTTTCACTTTTCTAAAACCGTAATTGAACATAAAATTTTTGTTGATATTGCGATACGGTACACGGAAATTGATTACATTTTAAAAGTTTATTGGTTTTCTATTGAGATTCTGAAAGCTATTGGATTTGAAAATAGAATTTGTGAAAGAAAACGAGAAAAACAGAAAAAGTGGTTTGCCTACTGAACATTTTGATTTTAATTTATGATCATATTTATTATATGTATAGTTGATCTTGATATTCATATAAAATTCCCTTGATAGAAATTTTTTAAAATTATCTTTACAAGTTTACATTTCATTTATTTCTTTAGCTGGAAACGGTTAGGTCAATTTACAATTCGTGTATATCTTTACTACAACTAAAAATTAATAAATCTTCGCATCTGTATACGAATTCATATCACGCGCTGTGTGCGAAGGAGAGTAAAAGGATCGCTTTCGATCTCTTTGAAATCCGTTCTTGATGATGATAATTTTTAATTTTATCATGCCAATCATTTCACTTACGGTGAAATCTCACGATTTTGGAAATCCGACCAGAAATCGCACACATCCGTTAAAAGATGAAATATATGATTTACATCAGTTAGATTATGGAAAACAGTGCTTGTCAAAAATAATTTAATTAAATCCTCCTGAGTTGGATCTAGGATGGCCATATATTCGTATGTAAAACAGTTTATGGGCATTCAATTTGATAATGTGGTTCGACGCAATATTTAAACTTATCCCAATTCCAGTAAATTTAGCAACACAGCTCGGAATAAAAAAATCTTATCCTTTCTTGAAAATGGCCGAAGAAAGTAAAGTAATTTAAACTACCATTATTTATTTATGTGAATCTAGTAAAGGCTTGATAAAACAATTTAAAAAACGGATACGTGACTCACTACGACGGTCCTCGCGGTTCTAAGCCATTGGACTATGAAAATTTAAAAATTATCGGAGAGATCAGTAAATTCCGCGTTCTGAAATTTTATTCGTTTACCTACCCCACTGAAGATACGAGACGAATAACAAAATAAGCCATCGCCTACTGATCTAAAACTAGGAACTACAGCACCAATAAGGAATGACAGGGAAAATTATGGTATTTATAATTAACCATCTCTACCTCACCCAAAATAGCGTAGAACCTTAAAAGCTCCAACAAGATAGTAAATTGGTTTTCTTGTCGGTGCACTTTTGTTTGAAGAACGAACAGGGAAGGGTCAGTATCCCACCGAATAAACGTGAGAAATCGGGCAAATTTGGTAAGGATGGTCCACACTCAGAGCACCCCAAATACCGAAGAATAAACAGCGATCCTGCAGAATGAATCTCCAAAACCAAGTGCACCAGCCCTATATAGCAAAAACAGAACCAAGAAACGAGGTCAACAAATCAAAAAACATGGATCCTCCTTCGAGACCCATCGATACCCTCTCCCCTCTACCCTAAATAACATATAATGCTCATCGTGTTTAGGTGAGCTCACATTAACCTGCATATGCAGGTCAGAGGCAGCGACTGCTAATCCTCCTTATATCGAAGAACTGGGACGTGCCACTTACACATAAGCCTTGGTCCAAAAATTAATTCCAAACAAGATAGGTAAGTTAATCCACTAGTTCTTTCAATTTTTGAAAGCAACTGATTTGAAAAAATAATTAATACTAAAAGGTAGTTGAAACTAAGGCACGATGGATGATGAAAATCCAGTAACTGCTAAGTTACACAAAAACCCTGAGATGATTGGAATGTTTATTTAGCCTCAGAAAAATCAAAATTTAGGCCCTTTCCGACGAAGGTTTTTTGTTGCATAAAAACGGATTAAGGTTATTCTGCCATCAAGTAACTGATCCCAAGGAAAGTAACAAGAGCAATCTTTGCCGATTTTCTCTTTATATCTTCTCCATAAACGGATTTATTTTCAGAAATTTAACCGCAATTTATTTAGAGACGGATCTATCAAAGGGCAACAGCAACATAGTAAATCTTGCCACAGCCTACTTTCCCAGGAACGATAAAAATCCCTCGCTTGTTATCCTCTAGAACTTCATCAATTATTGTAAAGCTAATCATCAAAATTATCAAAAACTTATCATCGGGTGCGACGCGAATTCACCGACACTTAAAAAGTGAGCAACTTGTTGAATATGTTTTATCAAATAACATATGATAAATAAAACAGGGACCGACATTCATAAATGTCGTAGGACAAGATGTACTGGATCACCAGCTCGTATCGAAGGAGTCATTCTCTAATCTCCTGTATATTAGATTTAATATCTAAATACCTCAAAGAGTAGAAAACTTGTTAGAACACCTAATCACAAGAATTGGCAAGTCTCTGCCGACAGACTCCAATATAATTTAACAGGTAATAAAACTCATCTTTATACAATCGCAGATCTTAGCAGCACTGCACCTCATCGATGCAATAATAGACGACTACTGTACAAGTTCTTCCTGATTTGTCAAAAGGAGAAAATCAAAAGGAGAAAAGTTTGTAAACTGTTTAAAAGGGCCAAGCGAATAAAGGACGTGACGACTAACGGGGCTTCTCGCATTAGATATAACACTGTGCTAAAGAGCAGTAAAAAAATAACTGAAGAGATTTTTTGCTAAAAAATAAACAAGCTCCCGCTTATACAATGCTCTCTCCTTAGAACATAAAAATCTGTTGGGATCAATTAATAACCCAAATGGTGGCTGACAACTTTTTACTACCATTACCTGAAAGACCACCTCCTCGACTTTAAAATTCCGAGGGTAATCAGAAGGTGAACGAAACATACAGGTTCTCTATTTAACATTGTCATCCTTAGCGGAATCTGCTGCGCTATAAATTCTTTCGATTTCACAAATCCCCACGTAAAAATGAAGTGCAGTCCATTCTTCTTCAACGAGGTGTAGAAGTAATAAAACTTTTTATTGATCAACTTTCATACCGAAAATAGTCACCGTATCAGATAAATACACTCCATCGATTCCGTTTGAGCCCCGGTCAACATTGCGCATCGTACTGGAAAACAAACAGAGAAGGCTTCTCACGAGCTGCCAAAAGAAATCGAAGGTTGTTGTATGCCTTTATTGATATACAAGGCATTTTTGACAACCTCAATTTCGAAGTAATTTATGCACAAGCTAGAACAATGGGTCTTGACTCGTTCGTCTTAGGATGGAATATTATATGTTGAAAAGCAGGAGGATTCTGGCCACTTTAAGTATCGAAACCACTTTTATCGCGGCGACCAAATGCTGTCCCAAAGGGTTTTTCCACTCATTTATTTTGTGGAAGTTGCACTCTGTTTACAATTATCAGGAACACTCAATTTCTGGTGCTACAGTTTGACGGTAAAAACCTGAAAATAATTTCGGAAGCTTAATATCTGGCTGTTATGACTAATTAAATACACCCTTATCCCGTATAACGGCATGGAACACCCTTATCCCGTATAACAAAACTAATAAAGCTACTTTCACCTATCAACGAATTTTTGGCAAAACTGTTGATATCAAAGCAAAAAGAACAATGTGGTTCTATTTAAGCATTATAAAGCCTATTATTTCGTACGTGGCTTTACTTTGGTGGTCAAAAACGGAGCAAACACGAACTTGCACATTAAACTTCTCAACTAAGTGCCCGTTTGCACCGCGCGTTTCATTAAGATCGCTAGTAAAGTCCATGAGAGGATATGGCCTATTTAATTTGGAAAAATAGACAAATCTCCAAAGAATCATTGAATCGAGAGAAACATCTGATATCTATTACTATTAAATGTCTGTCCCACCCTTAAAAGGTTCAGATTTCGCAAAGCCTATATTATAAAGCCTAACAAGATATTATAAAGAATAATTTATATCATACCAAAAAATGGATGGTCTTCAAGATTTATTCTACTAAAGGTGGTCATTGGTAGCTAGGTTGTACTAAATGTGATCATGAAAAATTAGGTACAAATAATTAGTTTTGATAATAAATGTTTTAGAGAGAAAATTAATTAAAATGCGGATAATTATACTTTTTACGATGGGTAATATTTAAATGAGTCAAATTCTTAACAAACACGACTGGTAAATAAATCTGAGATTGATAAATCGAACGCGATGACTATGTGGTCACTAAATGTCCAACTTTCTCGCACACACCATCCAACTATCGAGGCCAATAAAGCTCCATTGACTATTGTTTAATCAATAGTGGAGTTCCCATTAGACGAGAACGTCCTTGGGTTTCCCCGCTTGTTCATTATAAAAAGATCACTCCTAGACACGAAGTCCTCTACTTTTCTTCCGTTTTTATCAGTTAAACGGTCATGTTACATTTTACTTCTAGCATTGAAGTCTGTTGTTAACCCGATAAAGAACCTAGGATCATTAATCGGTTCACTGTGTTGGGCTTTTATTGATAAATAAATAAAAGTTGGAAGTTGGTTCTCCGTTTGAATTTCAACACATTTGTAGTGGCTATCACAAAACTGATTATTCACCATGTTAATGCAACATTGTGTATACTAATTGCAGTCTTGGCATTCTCAGAGAATCACAAAGAACGCTACATACAAAGAATACCTATGTCGTGGTTGGAGCTGCGCTCACATATTCCTAATCCGACTATTTTAGCGATCTGCATGTTGGGGTGGGTAATACATAAGTTGTAGTTACAATGTCTTAAATTTTGACTAAACATTGTATTTAGTATTAAATTTTAGATGTCCCTGCGCAACACTTTCGTGTTACAGGTTGTGCGACCTACTTGGTGAGCATGCAGTGTTTGCATTTCCTTACATATTACGTAACTGGCAGGTTCATCGTTATTTTGATAGCCCTCTGGAACAGATTTGTGTGCGCGCTCTGTAATGCAAAGAGCATTATGACCATATCTCTGGCACCTTATGCACCTATTTAGGGTCACAAACTCTTTCACACGGCATCGTAATCAGTCCATGTGCAATCTACCACAATTTAGTATCATGTTTTTGGTTGCCGATTCAACTTCCACCACACAGTAAGCGGTCTCTTTATTCTTCGCACCAGTTCTTCTATATATAGAGAACCTTAATATGTTTTCGATCCTGCCAAAACTATATATGATAGAGGTCCTTTTTAAATCGATTAAGGCCTTTTAATCGGCATGAGAACCGTTAGATGGGGTGCGACTAGTAGTGGTAGTACACCGCTCTTGCTTTGGTCAGCCCGAAAATAAATTTTTTGGTGTGACATTATCAATCATATATACGAAAAAGAAACAGCGTAGATATGCAAGACAGATTAGTTTTAGTTGTAGGATCCTAGGATGTCATAATTCGCCAGAACTGAGATAACTGTGACACTATTATACGGGAATAAAATATTGACAAAATATATACACTACCTGAGAAGTCTCGAGTGAACCAAAAGGTCAGAAAACAAACTCAGGACAGCCTTATAGCAGTGTGCAACCTAATGTTTAACAATTTCAAAGTTTCAAAAACACAGAAACTCAACGCAACGATATTAACTTGAAACACCATCTGAACAGAAGATAATTAACTTGGACAAATCATTCTTGGAGTTGTGTGACAACCAGAAATCCCTAGACGGTGACCAACCCACTTCAAATTTTAACTAAAATAAAGGGTGGTTAAATTTTAAGGGCCGATGTTGATTTTGAATAAAACACAAATTATTTAGGAAATTATTGTCAATTCTTTTTATTATGATAATATGGTATGGTTTAATTATGTATGGAACAAAATATCGGCCAAATTGCCGCCGCGACCTCGGCGGCACATCTCCACCCGATAGTCCAAATTTTCGATGACGCTTAGGCATAATTGAGGTTCTATGCCGTTAATGTGCCGAATTATCTCATCCTTTAGCTCTTGAATTGTTGCTGGCTTATCGACGTACACCTTTTCTTTCAAACAACCCCAAAGAAAGAAGTCCAACGGTATCAAATCACATGATCTTGGCGGCCAATTGACATCGCCACCACGTGAGATAACACGGCCATTGAATTTGTCGCGCAAAAGGGCCATTGTTTCGTTAGCTGTGTGGCAAGTGGCACCGTCCTGTTGAAACCACATATCGTCCACATCCATATCTTCCAACTCGGGCCATGCTAGAGAGGTTACATCTACGAGTATATCTGCTATATCTAAGTTATCTGAACTGGTAATATGCAACTCATTCGCACAAACAAGTTGATGTAATATACACCGACTTTGCAAAAGCTCTTCGACTTCGTCAACCACTGCAAAACTTTGGAACACATTTTCAAGTTCGGATTTTTCGGTCAGTTCGTAGCCTGGTTAAAAATCGTATTTGAGCCTAATATATATGGAAATAGGAGATCAAAGCTAGATTATAATGCTTGTATTGTGGTGCACCACAAGGCTCTCACGTTGGCCTATGGATTTTCCAATCTTCATTAATGGTATTACTGAAGAGATAAAAACTTCCAAAATCCTGATGTTCGCAGATTGATTGATTGATTGATTGATTGATTTTGAATGTACGACCAAGTTCTTAGGCTTGAGTTCCCGGATGACGCCGGGTCCACCGTACACCCTTTTTTACACATAACAAAACCGAAGGATTGGATAGGTTAGTTAAGTGGGACAGAATTGGCCCGGTTACAGACACCTAGGTATAGCCGATAGTTAGTAACACAAAGACAACACAATTCTAATCTACTAGATGAAGGATAAAGGCTTAATAGGTTAATGGATAACGATGGCATTGGTCTTCAACAATTGCTTCTTTAAAACGGCAACCTAAGAAAAAATATTATTATTTCACATGAATCTGGAATTTTCCTGAAATTTAATTCTATTAATACTTTTCGGCTTCCTAACCAAAATTGGTTGACTCGACCCGTTACAGACACCTATGTAAAGTCGTTAGTAATAAAATGACAACACAATTCTAAACTACACAATCAGCAATTACAATGAAGCATTAATTCACAAGCATCTGTAAATTTCCTGAAATTTAATTCTAAATTCATATTTTCCGGCTTCCTAAATAATTGAAACATTTATTAATTTAATCATTCTGCAACTCCGCAACTTACAGTAGAATTTCCTGAAACCAAAGTTATTTGAACTATATTCAAACTCTAAAATTCAAAAAAAAAAAAAAAAAAAAAAAAAAAAAAAAAAAAAAACCAGATTAACTAGATTAACTACCGGATTGCATTCAAATATCCCTTAAAATATCCATCCATTAAAATATCCTAAATAATTTAGAATTCGCAAAAATTTCGTATGTTTACTAAAATTTTTTTATAAAACTGATGAATTTTTCCCGACGCCCATCCTTTTTCACAAGGAAACAAATACTTTTATCACTACTTTTGCACTAGTTCTGGAACTTCTTCTACGTTTGCTGGGGATATATCACATACAATTAATCTCAGACATGATACATGCGACTCGTCTATGACTTGTCACCTCGTATTAGACTTGTCATAAACGATTCATCTCAGACTGGTAACAAACGTAAATTAGTAATTGGTGTGTCGTCAATGGCTTTCCTGCTGGAAGGTAATATTTAAGTAAAGGCAACTAGATAAAATTTGAAAAAATTATTCTAAAATGAATGATAAATAAGTTTATTTTATAATTTTTATAATTAAATATAAATCGTACCAGTATCTTAAAAGAGGGATAATATGTACTCGTATATTAAATATATTTGAATGAGATTTCCTGAGAACCGAATAATTTTAATATAATAGCTCGGCACTGTACATGTAGATTAATATTTAGGGTTGATTTGAAATTGGGAATTAATAATTATAATTCTTGTACTAAAACAGTCAAGATTGGCAACGTTGCATTTTATGACAAACATCCAGTCATTGGTGTATTGAAGTATACAAACCTTCTCTTTCTTTTGAATAATTATATTAATTATATCAAATATTTCTAGCTTTTCAGTTACATAGATATAACGAAGTTGCCGATAAACAATTCCTTATGTTAAGATTGTTAAAATCCCAAATCCAATGCAAATAATATTTCTTTTTATAAAGCAAAAATATCGCTAATAAGCTGTGAGAAAATACTAGTAACCCATTGAGTGTCACAAAAAGGCAATTTTGCGGTAAATAATAGGATTCGTTACCAACTCCAACATAGTTGCAATTAATCTTGCAAAAATGATGGATTATGAAGGAAATACAATATAGAAAACAGCTAATCATAAATTACCTACACTAAATTCTCAATGCACAGAAGAAATACGGAAACGGAAAATTCTATCGCTAATCAAACCAAAATAAAAATATAACAATTTATTACACAAACGCTGAATAATAGGATGAAGGAACATCACCAAAATAGCTCTCTCCGAAATCAAAGCGTGGAAGAAACCACCTCTACAAACAATCGTAGTAAAATGTACCAAGAGAATTATGCAAAGTCCATCCAGGAGCTAAACTTACCTCGAAACGATCCCAACAGACGGCATGAATCTTCCCACCAAGAAACCACTACCAACCACCAAGCGACCTCCTGCCAACACCACCATTCAACAAAAACCACGCTTCACAAAGCCGTGACGAATCCATGACAGATCACAAACGAACCATGGCAACCCTACAGCCCAAAAACTTCAGCGTACGACCGATCATACCAAAACTCCCAAAATGATTCAGCCCCCGCCAAATCGACAGCAAACTCCAATAAAAACACCCGAAGCATTCAGCAAAGATGCCAATTTGGACATACAAATCCAACATTCAGGCAATGATTCAATACTAAACTGCAAATCCGCCCTCATACACTAACAAATGAGAACTACCTCAATTCCTAAACAAAACAACTCAAAACAGTCAAAATACCTTATAAATACAGGTAACGACAGAACACACATGAACACAACTCTCCGCAAGTTGAGAAACACAACGTTCAACGAACAACCACCACAAACCGCAGACACCGAGCCATTACTCACCATGAACGAAACCCATTCAAATTACTCCAAATATCAAAAAAAATTCACTGCAATACAGCTGCAGCACATCCTCGCCGCACATCCTGTGTAAACCAATCACACACATACACCACTCGTTAAAATCTAATCCAGTTTTCGCACCACGGAGAAAAAGTATAACCCCCTCCCAATCGCCAAAAATATACATTCCTTTATGTGTACAATATTCATTTTGCGCGATCTCGACCTGCGACAACATCCACCCCTTGCCGATGACGCCAACCCAGGTCGACAAGGAGAGGTCAACGTCAGCCGCCTCTCCACAACGACTGTAAAGAATCTCACAAAGTTAACAAAATTCTAAATTATTATACATATAACAAATCAACAAATTATGAACAATTAAAGTCTAATCGACTTTCCCAATTCACAAATTGAATCATCCACATTCAAGAACATTTAGTGCAAATCCAAAGAAATTCGCCCATTTAGACAACGTAATACGAAGTCTTAGTGTAATCCACTACAAAAATATAAATACAACCGTGAGAGAGCAGAGAATATTATACGATCATTTTGTTTATATTTTGCGCATCCCATATACCATATTTTCACTTATATGTATATCCTTAAATAAAAAAATTAAAAGAAATAAGGATTTCAGTACAACATGCAATAAAGACTTGATATCCAAATTTTAAATTAGCTTTTTGGTCGTGATTTGTTCAACTTTTCCAAGAAAATACCATCTACTCATATAACGAAATTCAACAAAATCACTGTGTACATAAAAAACTATAAACAATACGTATGCGAGAGAAAAAACAAAATTATAAAAATTAGAGACCACGACAGTATTTTTCATAGAAACAGATTACATAGAATGAATGCCAGCAACTGTCGTCACAAACTGTTTCATACCACAACAACACAAATAACTCATCCATACGATTCATTGATTATTATGTAATAAAATATAATGTATAATGTAAAATAAAGTAATAAAAATAACACTTATCTTAAGCATCCTTTGTAATCAAAAAAGTCCTACATATTGAATATTAACATACAATGCGTACGATGCATTCAAACAACGGTGTCGAAAAACATACAAAACGAAATTTTTATATACATATCCTACACCATTGCAAGCGCACCGCACACAAATTAATATATTAACACAATACGTATAACTTTTCACTTTACTTATTACTTCTTTACACACAAATTATTATTAATATTATTATTTATTTCATTTCATAAGACATATATTAATAAATAATATTATGATTAATATTATAATTAATCAATTATTAACACATATTTAAACTATTTATTTATTTATTTAAAGGAGAGACAAAAATCACGTCTTTCCTTTACGACGTTCAATCGCCGACCCCAAAATCCTGATGTTCGCAGATGACTTCAAAATCTACAAAGCCATCGAGCCAATCGACGATGCCATTAAACTACAAAAGAACATTGACAACCTAGTGATATGGTACAAGTTTAATCTCTGAGTCTCAACATAGAAAAGTACAAATCTCATTTAATCGGAAAGAAAACTCTGTTACACAAAAATATAAGATAAATGATGTACTTCTTCAGGTAGTACTTGAAACTAAAGGCCAAAAAGTATAGACCGATACTCAGCCCGAAAAAAACACGATGGCAACACTAAACTAGCATTATCGCAAAAGTTGACTATCCCATCCCGAAAATGTGACTATCGCGACAGTTAATAGTGTCATGATACACTGTCATGACATTTACCCCGAAATTTTAAATTTACTTTTATTTAAGATATTCTTCTATTCCTTGGTAGAGTCCCAGTCAGACCTAAATTCATCATTTATATGAAGTTTGCCCGATATTCTGTCCAAAAACCCGATAGCAACACTAAACTATAACTATCAGGAGAGTATTCTAAAAAAGAAGTCTTCTTTTTCTGAAAAAGACAATACGGAAACTCAATTAGACTAAATTATTAACCACCATGAAGCTAACATGAACTTTATACCCGAAATATTAGTTTGTGGTTTATGGACAGAATCGTTTAAAGATTTCGATTGCAAACAGAGATTTAAAGAAACACTATATTTAGAATTATCTGGATATAGTCGTTTGAATCTCGCCTCAAAAGCGACTCACGAGCACTTGACATAGACTGCCGGACTCATTAAAATTTTTTCTAAAAATTTGTCCGCGTGTAGTCAAAACTTCAACGAATCCGGCGTTGTATGTCAAGTGCTCGTGAATCGCTTGTAAGGCGATAATCAAACGACTATAGCCAGATAATTTCAGATAGAATTTTTCTGAATATCTTTCAGTTTATTGTAAAAACTTTAATGAGTCCAGCGGTAAATGTCATGTGCTCGCAAATCGCATGAGAATCGAGATTCAAACGATCTTTTCCAGATAATTCTACAAAAAATTTTTCCACAACAATTTTTTACTTGAAAACATGAGCTTTACTAAGCACATTGAGCTGTGCATCGTTCGAGTGAACTCCATAGAGCTGTAAATGTGTAGTGTCCGTCCTACGAAGAATATATCCAAAATAGTGAGAAAATTCAAAAGACGAAGTACCTGGAAAACCGGATGGTTTTATGACCATGATCTACCATACCACATACATCGGTAACCACCATATTTAACTGGATGTAAGACATACAACTTCGCAACCCTAGAAAATAGGCCCGAATTAATAAAAAGTAAATTTATTGGTAATCCCTAATAAGCCTCTTCGGCGCACCGAATGTACTAAATTCAATTAAAATAAAGGTCCCTAGTAGACAGCTAAGCATTCATGACGTCCTCCACTTAGATAGACATGCAAAACCAACTATGGCGATAATGAATCAGTGAAGATGATGTGTAAGAGTTACAATAAAATTAACTATTTGTTTGATTTTTGCTTAATTTTATACCTCCCAGTGATTTTACTATTGTTGCTTACTTGTTACTTTACTTAATTTTCAAATCCAAAGCGGATTTATTTTATACAGAGAATTTATTAAAGTCACCAGACGAATCGGGCGCTCAATTTAGGATCATTATAGTGGATAAGATAAGTTTCACCGCCGCGTTGCGCGGGTAATAGCGACTATCACATTGAGTAAATTTTACAAATTAGTCCATTTTTGAACCATTCGAGAATGAGGCGAATTATTAGAGCAAATGTTCGTCTAATATTTGTTCGAAATGATCGTTGTTTGGGGTAAGAAATTTGGTCGAAATTGTTATAGTGAAAATTTGCTTATTTTGTCTAAACAAAGCTCAACCTTTACAATATTTTTAAATTTGAAAGTATTTTCCATATATTCGTTTTATAAAAGGCGATTGACATTAATAAGCCGGCTTATGCACCATGCAGCGCAAAGCATTACACAAATTTTCCATAAAGCTCCGCAAAGCAAAAAACATCGTTTCGGTAAAATATTAAAAATTTAACAATAAAAGTACAACAACAACTAAAACAAAATAATTAGCTTCTCGTTTTATTAATTGTGTAATGGATCTAATATAATATAATGGCAGCACTATATGTTGGCTTAGTGAAAAAAAAGAAAATTTGCAATGAAATTCGTTTTAACAATCATAATTGACTGCTGTACACAAATTTTCTATATTCCATTCAAATTTCCTTTTTAAACAATTTATTTTTGTGTTTGTTGTATGTATAAATAGTTATTACTATGATTACTTACAAAGTATTTTTTTATTTTTTACTTTTTTTACCAAGTATAATAATAAAAGAAGATCTTGCGAGAGAAATTTCTTCAGTTGCAAAAGAAAAGTTGATTAAGGTGTATCAAATGAAAATTGGTGGAAAGAAATTAAAAAAAAGCTGTTAAACTATTTGGTAGTGTAATAAACTTTTGTTGCAAATAAGATAAGACTATAGTGTTCGTGTGAAATAGAAAGATCTTTATAACTAAGAAGTTTAAACAAAAATACGAGTGACAAATAAATTAAAACAATGGAAATTAAATTAATAATATTTATTGTGAGTTTAATAAAATGTTTTTAGTTTATTGTGCATAATTTGGCAACCGATTATCAAATTATGCAAATTTTTGTGAAATTTGTCAAAATTTGTTTATATTGACGGATATCTAGTTTATATCAGGTGGTAATTTACCCGTGTAATCCGTTATCTTATTTTACCAATAGAAATATTATATTTCAATGGATTTCGAGTAGTTAATATAAGAGCTTTGACAGCTTCTTAAGTAATAAAGATATAATAACTTTCGCCGAGATTCCACATTGTCTACTAATTTAACTAATAACATTAATTAATTCAAAATATGACATTGCATTCATTTTTTACAAATTGATCGAACTTGAACGTACCGAAAGTGATCGTAAATTTTCATAATGGACGTTATGTGCAAATATCGTAATATGGCATTTGAAATGAAAGTAACATGGGGTGTTTTATTATTTTATGGACATCATTAATATGTTTTATGAATACTTTTCGATAAAATAACTGTTCGATCTACGTACAACCAGTAATTCCAGACTTTCTTCGAAGAAAATACATTCTAAATTATCTCTCTGATTTTTGTTATAACTAAACATGAAAACCAATCAAACAAGTCAAATTCAAAATTTTTCCAAAAAATTGTAAGAAATCCCCGATCCTTCCCGTACTGCATAGCACATGAATTGATATGTTTTCTAAAATGTAAGCTGAATCATTGTGACGGATCATTTTTCTTTAACAAACAAATCAGAAACTTCTTTTGGATGCTTTCAATTATTTTTATGTGTACAGCTTAGTATGGATGTCAGATCGTTACAGCGTAGTCCAGTTGAGATCGAACGTAAACAAAATAGAGTGAACATAAGGTTTGACTATCTTTAAGTTCACCTGTCCATCGTTTAACAAACCCAAATGCGGCGTTCTCGACAAATATAACATCTAAATCCATAATCTCATTGACTTTTTGCAATACTTCGCTGTTGACTTTGTATCAAGTAATTAACGGATTACTTTTACGATGAAAAGACATCATTTTGCATTTCTTAATATTTAAGTATGATGAGTGTATTTATAGTATTCCATTAATAGTACGAACAATTTTCACGTCATCCGCAAATATGAGCACGATTGAGTTTTTGATTATCTCGGTTATTCGGTCTATGAAAACAATAAAAATCCAGAGCCCGATGTGTGATCCTTGGAGAATACGAGACGTAACTTTGATAACGTTTGATTACTCATTTCCCATTATTACAAATTGTCGCCGGGTTGATAGATATGAACTTTGATGATAAACTCTGGAGTGCGAAGTCTATCTAAACTCAAATGCTTTACTGAAATCCGTGTACGCTTCATCAACTTGATGCTGTTTTTCTACTTTTGATGTGGATCGGCCAGGCATAAACCCGTGCTGGTTTATTGATATATGACGTGTAATTGTGGATTTAAAGTTGTTGCATAATACTAATTCAAACAATTTTGGAATTGATGATGAAGTTGATATTCCTCTATAGCATGTGATGTCATCTCGTTTACCCGATTTAAAAATTGCTGTAATTTTTGAAATTTTGCATTTTTCGGGAAACACGCCGATGCTTAAGAAGTGATAACATGAATATAATAGAATTGTTAAAATGTCAGCGTAAACCTTCAAAATAGTAACGCCCTAAATAGTATCGTCCACTAGTAACGCAGCCATATCTTTGGCGTTTGAGAAGCAAATATTATTAAAGGACATATTAGCAGGTTATCCTTCAATTTCGCATTTATTCCTAAAGTATTTCCAAAATTGTTTTGGACTTATTTTGATTTCTTTAAATTTGATTAAGATACGACCCGTATTTTGATTTGACACACATTTCAAACTCGTTACTATGTTGTAGAAACATAGTTTTGGCCGCTTCTAACTCGCTTTTCAACATTTTGGTATACGCTTTCGACTTCCGATTTTTTAAGTTAATTAGTCTATAACCGAACCACTGAGGGTGAGCATTTTGTGGTTTGCCGCACATATGTACATAAAGGTCGAAGCCTTACAGCATAATGTCGCCTTACAGTCATAATGTAGATTTGGTTGTAGGTGTCCCGAACTCGCCATTAAATTAGTTAAGTCAAATCTAAAGATTTGTCATTGATATCATTTATGACAAAAGGTAACACGGATTCAGAAATTTTGAAAGTGCCAATGTCGTTTTTGAAGACAAATACAATTTAGCTCCGAGAAGTTAGAAGTTTAGTTACAAGAACTAAACGTGACCAGTTTGATGTAGTAGTTACTTATAGTAATGATCACTATTAAGTTGGGGTGGTATATATGCAGCGTAGATGATTAGATTTGTTTTATTTTCATTTTTACGCCAATTTGTTCGACTCGCGACAGGGCTAAAGTTACTGGAGCATTTCAGAGTTTAGATGTACTGCTAACATTACGCCACCACCCGATTTATTTGAGCTAGTTTCGAGAGAGCGATCGCATCTGTAAACAACGTAATCATGGTCAAAAAATTCACTGCTCCGTTTGCTCGGTTTTAATAAAGTTTCAAATAAAAATTAAATTTACGGAGCTGTAAAACTGTGATGCTTTTGATGCCATTTTGATTATATTTTGATAGTGAATTACACATTTGGATTTTATGGGTTGATTTATCATTTAAGCAGTAGTATAGGTTCGAGCTTTCATTATGCTGCGTACACAATATTGGAAATAAATATCATCATACTCACTCCCGAACTCAAAACCAATCAAATTTCGTAAAATGGTTTAAGGTTGATTTGCAATATTTTTCACTTTGTAATGAGCAAAAGCAATAGTAATTAACTTCAGTGCGATACTATGGTATTTGTTCCGAACTCTCAATGTCATGTACGCACCATAAAAGTGAGTGTAGCCAAGGGGTTGCCAATTGGTTCTTATACATATCACATTTAGTGAGGTTAAACCTTGTGGTTCATGAATCGTCATGACTTTACTGGTTTCTTGTATATCAAAGCTGGGAGGTTTATTGTATATCAGCCTTGGTAAAATTTAGATAGAATACGTTATCTAATACGGCAGGTTTATAAATTTGGCTGAAGTTTGTACATCTCTTGAGAGCAGAAGTAACATGAGCTGCGCATCTATACGTCACATTCAAGTATTCAGTCTTTGTTACGAAAGCGCTTGCATCAGAAAATTGCATATTCACGTGATGTAATCTGTCAATATATGGCATTTATCAACCAGAAGATATATACCTACCGTTAAGCGTATACATCTCTACTGTGTCCTGTTATTGACCATCGAATCGCCACTGCACTTCTTACTACGAAAAAATCTGTGATTGCATCAGCGCATAAATATGTTGGGATCCAGAAAACATACAGAAAGCTCGAAATAGCATAATTTCATATACCGTTAACCGTAAACATCTCTACGAAGCCTTGTCATTGACCATCGAATCCCCCTAAACATTTAACTATAGCAATAGTTTGTGCGAGTATCGGCAAAGCGGCGATGACCAACATTTCTTTCTTTTTCTAAACTAGTTCTGGCAACGTTTCTTCAATTTCTCCTAGGATGCAACCATAATTAAAAGAGGAACTGAATAAAATGCCGATAATGTAACGGGGAATCCATCCTCTGTCTTATCAACCGACTCCATTAAACTCATTTTATTTCTAACTGAAACCGCATTTCAGATTTTGTTAGGCCTCTCTACATCCTGACACCTGATGCAAAACTACATTTGCGAGTACTGCATTAGTTCAACCATTAGTGCAGTAGCGGTAGGTCTAATGCATAGAATGATAGAGTAATTCCACATTAGCTACAGTACCGGATATTTACGTATTTAGACGCACTGTGATTTGCTTAGGTTTGAACAATTCTTTCTATTGAAACCAATTCAATATTTAGGCTATATAGTTCGTAAGATGAGCCGGTAAGGTTGTCTGTGTTTTAATCCTGAAAGAGAGAATATTGGCCAGGCAATTGTTGATTTATCGGCTTTAGTTGAGTAATTTAGATCAATTGATTCAGAAATCTAACTTCGAAAATCGTGTAGATCACAAAACTCTGTTATCAAAAATTAAAAAAATATAACTTAGGCTTACATTAAATGATCGAAAATATTTAACATTTAGAATTATCAAAATTTAAAATAATAAATTTGCAATTCGCAAGGAGATATCCAAAAGATCAAGTTTTCACATTCAATTAACTCGAAGAATCTGAGATAAGCTTAGCGAACGTAAATTATTAAGTTCCCACATGCTGTGTGTTCCCACATTACGATCATATAATAATCAACTTGTGATGAAAATTTAGATAAATGAACGATGATCGATATGATCACCTGGTCAACAAGTTTACACATATATCAATATAACAGTACACATATATCAACTTAACGCTGTCATATAAAACTGGATTGGTTGAGATATTGATAATATTTGGTTATATACGAATCCTGAATCTAGTGTAGTACTAGGTAAATTATATATTGATTGATCAATGATTGTAACTAAATCTTTGTTATGTTAAAATTTAATAAAATGATCGGCCGATCAATTAGTTTCATAACTAATTTTGAATTTTGTTCCCCATTAGACTTACCAAAGTTAAACGATCGTAAGTGAGATTCGTTGACCAAACCTTAAAGATCAAGATTGAATTGGATGTTCAAAAGAAAATAAATCTCAAGGAATGGTAAACCAGTGACTATACTTTAAGAGAAGATTTTCGATTTCAAATTTATGGCTATTATAATTTCTGATAGAATTTCTTTCATAGTAATTGTGATTATTTGCAATGCCTTCGTGCCGCTTTCGATCGTCTGCAAACCATAAATGAGTCTAATTTTAAATTAAATTTATTATAATGAAACATACAACTCTCATTCAATGATCGGGAGATATTTCACTTCAAATCTGCTCACTGTGTTCTAGTAGAATGTTTTTATTATTTATGATCGAGAGCGATCGCGGCAATGAACTTGATTATTAACAGTAAAAATGATGTTGCTATTACGTGGGTGGTTAGAAACGATTTGAGATAGCGCAAACAAATTTGTTCAATACAACGAAACTGAATTAAAGCCGATCGTTCATTTTAAATATTATAAAAATATTAAGCGGTCTCATGAGATGTAATGTATAAGGACGAGATTCAAATGGTTTTCTTACCTTTGGAATGATGGAATAGTTTTGCGTGGAGCAAAACATGCGACGAGATCGTTTGAATATTATGATGTATTTTGAAATTTTTTGAAGAGATCATCGGAGATCATGATCATAAATTATAACCAAATCCCTGTGGGGTGGTATTCACAGTCTTATAAATGTTACTACCAATGTTAAATTATATTTAATATGATGAAACGTGCTAGTGAGATCCAGATGTCTAAAAAAATCTGTTCATTGTGTTCTACTAAATTTATTTATTAATTTTGATCGTGAGGTGATACTAAACGATCTGAGATAGCGCAAAAAAATTGTCAACCCAACGAAACTGAACTAAAACCGACCGTATTTAAACATTAAAAAAATATTAAGCGGTCTCATTAGTATGAAATTTAAATGGTTTTCTCGCCTATGGAATGATAAATTAGTTTCTCGTGAATTAAGTTAACGATCTTAAAAAACTGATCAATTTTCCAATTTCAAAAATCCTGCAGATCACAATTTTTTCGGATCGTAAGTTGGGGTATCTAACTAACTTGAATGAGCTTTTCGATCATAAATTATCAACAGTTTCCATGGAAGGTTGTTTTATTACGATCACGATCTTAGAATATTAAACTAATAAATCAGTACAACTCGATCATATGATCACCTATCAACAAATTTATATCGTACATATTTTATATATCAAACGCTATCAAATAAAACACTTTCGCCTACATTACGGTACTCGATCGATAATTTTATGTTCAGGAAGTAAACTGTTGGTTGATTTAAAAATAATAAAAAAGTAATGTCAATGAATTTCTTTTCTTGTGTATATAATCTTATATTGAATCAATACTACTTTCTATACCAAAGAAATGGTTATCATTCTGCTTTTGCAAAGTCACAATGGTCACAAAAAATCATTGGAGTACGCGAGTATGTATTAAGCTCGCTCATACTCTTCGATCAGTACAAAACAACAAAATATTCTATTATAAATATTAAATCTTGTTAATTAGTTTTCATGCTTAATTTGAAACTTGTTTTGTGCGGAATCTAGTTCTTCTCAATTTCATTTCGTTAACGAAAATAATCTTATACGTACTGCATTTTCTCTATATAAGAAGAAATCTCAATTGGTACGACTTGAATACAAAATAGCTAGCAAATTTTTTTTACATAGGTTTTAGATTAGAATATAATGGAGATCTAGGACAACTCTCACTACATATTCTGCAAACAGTTTCGATTAATTTAATTAACTTTCTTTGCAATTGGATGACTTGTTAAAATGCTTAATTGCTAACAGATTTGTGTTTCATAACCGAATTATCGAATCATCGCAAGTGTGATCGCATGATATTTACATATTTATAATACTTGATCGATGGATGGTGCATATATTATTTGATCTTGGTCTCATTGAAGTGTAACTTGATCGTAATACGTCGATCGATAATCAATAAATTTTTATGGATTATGATCGAAACCATTTACCAATAGATTAATCATTGCGTTAAAAATTGTAATGTTTTAAATATTTTTCCAGATATCAACATTTGTAATCCAAACAACCGCATCACAAATAAATGCTGAAAAACATTCAAATAACGACACAAACTTATCGAAAATCGAGCCGAACTCGTTTGAGATAAACGAAAATGAAACGATACGAACGAAGCGACATCCTGCATTGCTATTAAAAACAAGACCAATCCGACTGAAGCGATTACCAATCACTACAGTGTATAGGAGGCATCCTCCACCTGGACATCCGCCATCGTCAAAATATGGGCCGCCATCTCAACCGCCGAATTTATCACCTCCAAAAATAAGGTATGGTCCGAATAAACATAATCCAGGACATCCAATAGATATAGACTATTCACCACCTAGTGATTTTTTGGAGTCGTATCATAAGCCGCACTCGTCCATATCGGAAACCTCGTCGCACCACGATTTGTTGAATGGTTATCAGGAAACAGATTTAGTAGACACAAACTTATTTGATTCTTACGAATCGTATAAGACTCCAATACATTTTAGTAGTAATTCACAAAGTAGTAATTATGAGTATTATCCGTCACATCAACCTAGTATACCATTAAGTAACAATTATAATAGTGACAGTAGTAGTAGTAGTAGTTATGGAAGTAGCAGTAGTAGTGGCAGTAAATTAAAATTTCCATCCCACCAGCCAGAAAATTACCATGAAAATTTAAATTCCGATAGCTACAGTGGATCGTATTACTCAATTCCTAGTACATCATATGGTGTACCCAGTAACACGTACAGCGATGCTCATGTTCAGCAACCACAAGAATACCAATATTCATCCTATGTGCCTCAGCACCAATCACCATCGCAGGGAAGTTACAATTATCAACCGGCACCGGTGCAACATAATCCGGCACCCGCACAACATATTCAGTCAGCTGTATCCTACAGCCCACCTGCAGATACCTATAATTATCAACCACCACAACAGACACCAATATCATATAAACCACCACCAAATTATCAGCAAAACAACCAACAAGGTACGTATAATTTTGCAGAACCGCCGCAACCGAATAAACAGCATCAACCACCACCTCAGCAAGTTGCTCCATCAAATCCTGTTTACTCGAATTCGGTGACATCTTATAATCCACCAGCAAATTATCCGGTACAACACCAACCGTCGACGAAACTGCAAGGCGCATATAATACTCCAATTCCGAAATATACAAACAAAAAACGACCATCTAATCGAGCTACGACCAAGCAGACCCCAAATGATAATATAATCAGCGTACAAACCGAAAAATATGATTTCCAGCTGGATGAAAGTGATAATAGCGGCAGTTTGTATGATACATCGATCTCATCGTACGACGTCCCGCTCCATTATAATTACGCTAAAGATCATAAGTCACAAAAATCATATCCCCCAAATGAAAATTTTGAGCCGACAAAGCCGAAGAAAGTGCCATCGCCACCAATGTTGCCAAACATTTATGATCAAGACGAATTTAACTCGTTTAAGAAGTCGAGAAATGAACCATCCAAAACGAGGCAACCCGAGCTACAAGATTTTTCGCAATTTTTTGACACAGCCGTATTTAAACCGCATTCAACGCAGAAGCCTAAGAAACGATCGAAACATTCATCGAGCCGACCACCAATTACAAACCTAAACGCATTTGCTTCGTATGCAGAAAGCCATCCAACCACTGAACATTATTATAGCGAACCAACGACGACCGTTCATAGTACATCAACAGCAGTAAATTCGCGATTTCGTCGCCGAAAGCCTACTACTCGGCCACCCTATCTAAGCAGTAGCAGCAGTGTCGAAACGGCGAAGCACAATTTAAACACAGATGATTTACGAGACGCATACGGATCACCAACACGTGTACGCTCAACCGTTATACGAAGTGATGCCATTGCCAAGTTCGAGTCAATGAAAAGTAAGAACCGATTACCACCCACCAAACCGAGTGAAACGAAAAACAAATCAACGAATAATACGATAAAATATCATAGCAGCTATTCAACGAAACCAAAAGAGACGGAAAAATATGATGTTGTATCGATTGAAAAATCCCATAGTTACTATGCTGGTACGATGGCTCCAAGTTTAGCGGTGAACGTCGCATCCAAACGTCATTACGATGTTGCGGACGGTGGCAAAGACAAAGTAAAATATGACGATGATGAAGATGATACGGAGAGCGATTCAAAAGCGTTTAATGTTTTCTCATCAGGATTTTATGTGTCGGATGGTTCCGTTGCCGATGCCAATGATGGTGATGAAAGTGATTTTAACTCAGATTACTATGATAATGAGGATGATTTTGATACGACGTATAATAAACGAAGTGGTGAAAACACACGGAAGCCAATTTGGAGTGGAGGAAGTTTACCAAAAAACCATAAATTTACGTCGAAGGATTTGACAGTGCACACATAGTGACATTTGAGAATTTACATATAGTTTATAATACTAGCAATTGTTGATATTTTTTTAATTCTTGTAGAATTTTTAAAAACTACGCACGTATTTTTAGGAAATAAAAAAATTATATTTTGTTAAAAGTTAAGAAACAGCTCGGGTTATTTATTTATGCGATCCAGAATTGTTACGAGAGCATTAGGGTAAGTTGGGCTCCATCGAAATTCAAACCCCGAAAAGAAACGCGTTTACAAACAATGGTTCAACGGAAATTCGTGAATAATATTACATCATTTTACAGAAAGTAATAATCCACCGAAAAATAAAATTCAACAAAAATATGGCAATTTTAGTAAATTTAGAATTACCCAGATAGCCTATCAGCCTTTACCAGATGTTTCAAAACTGCTGCAGACGAACTGTAGCAGTTTTGAAAAAAGTGGGAAGATAACAAATAGACACCAATAATTTCGGAACCAAACATAATGGTTAAATTCAATTTGAAAACAAAAACATCGTCGGCTCCGATAGTCATCGCACACGAGCACACAACTCTATGCTGGTCAAGAATGAGGTGATTTCAAAACACCTAAAACAAAGTCCTTGTTGGCCGTATGTAAGAAATAGGAATAGTTGGTTCAAGGGATTCAAAATGCAAATTACCCCACAGAACAGCCTATTGATATATTGGGTGTGTGAATAGGACTCCACCCGTTTTCATTAAAATAAAACACATTTATGGTTTAGAAAATGAAAGAATTATTTATAGAAAGTCTGCTCCATCTGCAGCAACAACTTTTCCCCATTTTTCAGGCAATTTACGGATTCAATCTTTGAAGAAATCCTGGTCTTTGGAGGCGATCCAATCAATAAGTCAATTTTCGAACTCTGCGCGAGAACTGAACCGCTGTTCAGAAAGAGACGACTGCATCGATCGGAATAAGTAATAATCTGAAGGAACTGAGCCTGGTGAATACGGCGGATGGGGTAAAACTTCCCAGTTCTGTTCTTTTAAATAATTTTTCACAACGTTTGCAAAATGTGGTTTTGCATTGTCGTGTTAAAAAATTAATTTGTTGTGTCTATTCACCCATTTTGGTCGTTTTACCTCTATAACTCGCTTCAAACGTATTAGTTGTCGTTGATAGACATCGCCATTGATAGTTTCACCTGATTCTAGCAGTTCATAAAATACCACACCTTTCTGATCCCACCAGATATAAAGCATAACCTTATTGTAATGAATATCTCGCTTTGATTGCAATGGACCAGCTTCACCAGGTTTCACCCAAGATTTTGTGCTTTGGGCATTCTCATAATAAATCAATTTTTCATCTCCAGTAATTATTCGATGTAGAAAACCTTTTCTTTGTTGTCTTTAAATCAGTATTTCACAAATGGTTTTCGACGTTCGAGGTATTTTTGTTTGAATCCATGTGGAACCCAGTTGCTAGCTTTTTGAACCATTCCGATTGTTTGTAAACGTTTTGCAACAGTTGATCGATCAACATTTAATGCTACAGCCAATTCTGATTGTGTATGAGAAGAATCTTCAGCCAATAACGTTTCCGATTCAGCATTTTGGGTGGTTTTCCATGCTCTTTGCCTTCAATGCCAAAATCATCATTTCTTTGCACGTTGTATTCGATGGAGAATGCTCACCGTAAATTTCCACAAGCAAACGATAAGTTTCCACTGCACTTTTCTTTGCAATAAAATAATGTAATAAAACTTCCCGCAAATGATGTTTATTTGGAATAAAATTTGACATTTATAAATAATATTATACCAATATTGCCCGTTTATAGTACACGTAAGCAGTACTAGTAACGACACCTATTGGGAAAGTCTTATTCACGCACCCAATAACATAAACAGTTTTAGACCAGTTTGCAGTTTTTGGCCCGCTTCGGAACGGTTTAGGACTTAATGACATTAACGTTGATCCACTGACGATACATAAAGTAATAATAGGTAGGGGGAAAAGTTCGTGGCTTTTTTCCCGGTAGATGGCTTTACTTTCATATATCTCAGTAACCATTGATCGTATCGGGCAATTCTGTGTGTTTGAAAGGTGACATTTTAACTTGTACTTTGACATACAAAACATTAAAATCGGTGAAGTGAATAAAAAGTTACAACACTTTAAACATGGAGATAAATAATGAAAAAAATCGAAATAATTTACAATTTTATTACGACAAAGGTAAAAACGCGGCTCAGGCTTGCGAAAAAATTTGTGCTGTTTATGGAGATGGTGCTTTAGCAAAATCAGCAGCAAAGAAACGGTTCAAGTACTTTCGTTCTAGAAATATGGATGTCAAATATGCACCTCGCTCTGGATGACCAACCATTGAAAAAGTCGATGAAATCATGCAGAAAATTGAAGAAGACCGGCATATAAGCAGCCATGCAATTGGTAAAGAACTAAATATTGATCACAAAACAGTTTTAAACCATTTGAAAATGGCTGGATACAAAAAAAAACTTGACGTTTGGTACCACATGAATAAACAGTTAAAAATTTAATGAACCGGATTTCTATCTGCGAAACGCTCATGAAACGGAACGAAATCGAGCCATTTTTAAAGCGAATGATTACTGGTGATGAAAAGTGGATAAGATACGACAAAGTTGTGCGAAAAAGATCATGGACGAAACGAGGTGAAGCTTCTTAAACGGTATCAAAGAAAGGATTGACGCCAAGAAAAGTAATGCTGTGTGTTTGGTGGGATTGGAAAGGAATCGTGCATTATGAGGTGCTGCCACTGGGCCAAACGGTTGATTCTAATCTTTCAATTCAGTTGTGAATGCGTTGTGCTCCATCATGATAACGCTAGACCACACATCTCATTGATGACCCGGCAGAAACTGAGAGAGCTTGGTTGGGAAGTTTTGATGCACTCACCATATAGTTCTGACCTTGCACCATCGGACTACTATTTATTCCGGTCCATGCAGAACCATCTTAATGGTTTTACATTAAATTCAAAAGAGGCATGCGAAAATGAGTTGTTTCGATTTTTCGCCTCTAAACTACAGAAGTTTTACAGTAATGGGATCATGGCTCTATCAGAAAAATGGCAAAAGGTCATCGATCAAAATGGTACATAATTGGTTTAATAAAGTTCATTTGAAATAAGAAAATTCTTTGTTTCAATGTCACCCAAAAAAGGCCACGAACTTTTTCCCTAACCCTTTATTATGATTTTACGAAAACTAAACTTTCCATCGTACTATGAGTGCGTGTAAAATCTTTTAGCTTCCACGATACTGATATCCAAATTCCAAGGTGTTAACGCAGTCGGTTCTAGTTTAAAATTTTTCAAAGAGAGGAGGAACATAAAACCATATAAATTACATAAAGAGACTTGCATTAGTTTTGGGAGGATCAACATATAAACTTTTCCCATGACGCAGCTCGGATTCAAGTGTACGTTCTGCTTTAATTCACATACAATCCCTAAACTTGGAGAGAATGCAATAACCAGAACATCGACATAAATTGAACCTGTGTCAAACCAATGAAATTTACAAAATAGTCCAAATCAATCTGGAGAGAGCGAGAGTTCAATAAACTAATCATGCATTATTAATCCGAAATCAAAGATGATTAATATAACCGTTGCGGCGGCTAAATCCTTTCATGGCCACAAGATTACAAATTAATATAGTGGTGAGACCGCACGAGTTACCAACTTTTTAAGAAGAGGTTACTAAGAAGAAAAGGTACTTATAATATGTGGCGGAAACTGTAGGGTTCGGTGTTAGTTGAGTGAGTAAAACCGGTTCCCTTGAAATTTTTAGGAGTTATTTACAATTTATATAAGAGAGCCCTCGAGGGAGGCTCGAGGGTCTTCTTTCTGATAGTAATAATGTCTATATTGAGGAAACTTACGAATGAGTTGTTAATTGGGTGAAAGTTCATGTAACCACTTGAACTGATTTTATTCAACTCACGCTTATTAATAACATTAAAAGGAGATTTAAATTTCATGACTATAAATATTTAACATATGTAATTCAAAATATTCGATGGGTCGACAATTTCTACAAGTGAATTGCTTATATAAGGTGATATTGGCATTAATGCACAATCAACCTTATATTTATGATTATATGTTTGTCTTCTTTGATATTGTCAAACTGTAATTGGAGTTGTTGCACCAAGATATCACATTGTATCGATTGCATATTGTTACATGCTCTTGAAAGCAACAGGAGATTCATTATCAGGTTTGGTGACTTCGTCCCAGTAACTCTTCAAGTTATATCGAATGATTAGATTCCAGTATGCAGCAAGCAACTGCACCTCTCCTCCATTATTGAAATATATGCCTCCTGTATCTTATTCATGCATCTGCAACTTGGTGGGTTGAGTTTTAACAAATATATTGGCTTCCTTTCTTCTTCAGTTGATGGGCTCACACTTACATCTGCTAAGGCTGACACTAAGCCACTAAGTTACCCTCCGTTACGTTTGGGTGTCTGATCTTCCACTTGGTCCGGTGTTGAAACTAAGTTAAATATTCTTGGTACTATTTTTTCCAGAACTATTGGTGCATTTGATTTACTAACTGCAATCTGGCCAATAACCGGGAACTTTATTTAACAAATTATTTTCTGGGGGAGTCAGTAACAGGTAAAAAATGTCCCGAAGTTAGAAGATCTATATTATCTGCATCATTGGATATAGGACATAGAGGACGTGAATTGAGACATGCTTAGATCATGCATAGCTTTATGGATAATTCCTCATATGTAAACGTTTGGTTTCCAACGACTCGGCATAAGTGATGTTTCAGTGATTTTAGTGCAGCCTCCCATAATCCTCGGAAATGTGGAGCGCTTGGAGGTATAAAGTGTTATGTAATGGTCTGCATAGAAAAATGATCCTGGATAATCTTCTCCCAGCGCCGTTGGTTTTGGATGACAAGTTTGTTTGCCTTAATGAAGTTCGTACCGTTATCACTGTATATGAGGACAATATTTCCCCGTTGCGATGTAAATCTTTTGAATGTTGCCAAGAAGGCGTTTGTGGTTAAATCAGAGACCACTTCAAGATGAACTGCCTTTGTTGAAAGGCATATAAATACCGCAATGTATCCCTTGTAGGCCTTATTGCCTTTGCCTTTTGTGATGTATCTTAAATCTGCTGGTATAATCGACATCCGTGTGTGTAAACGGCCGCGTCGACCATTTTATCTAGGAAGTTTTCCGGAGAAATGCTAATGTTAATGCATTGGTGCCATGTAGCGTGGACGCATGTGCCAAGTTAATAATTAGGTTCAAAACGCCTTGAACTGCTCTTACGATTGTGGTTAATGCAGTTCTGAGTTCTAATGCTCGAATTTCATCAGAACATGCTGATTTTTTTACTGATATTAGATACGAATCGGAGGAGATGAGCGATTATTCGTATCAATTTTAAATAATCTGATTTGCAGTCAATGAGGTTGATCATGGCATTCTCAGATGCAGCCTCCTTATTGAGAACGTGAAGATAGTTGTGGCCCGTTTTAGATCAATATTTCCATGGTTTCATTTGTTACAGGTTTCTTGATTATTCAGGTTCGGTCCACCATTATTTCAGAGCACTTAATTTTGATAATGAAATCCCACGGGCTGCATGGTCCGCTGGGTTTTGGGATGAGGCTATGTGTTTTCATCCCCCGATTTTAGTGGTGTTTTGAATTTCTGATACCCGATTAGAGACGAACGTTTTCCATTTTGTCCTGGTTTTTGTAGCCAAGCCAAAACAATGGTAGAATCTGTCCATGCATAAATATTAACCGGTTGCACTTCTAGAGTTTTGATCACTTAGTTAATTAAACGTGACAGAAGAAATGATTCGCAAAGTTCCAGACGTGGTAACGTTTGCTTAACTCGGGTAGATGCTACTTTGGTTTTGGCCGTCAGTAGCCGTGTGATCATTGTTTTATCAGATAATTCAATTCGACTGCACATGACAGAGGCATACGCCATTTCTGACGCATTACAGAACCCGTGTAAGCAGAGGCTTTGTTTGGCTGAATATATGGTTCCTATCCAAGCTCTTTAGGATCTATTTTCTAATCGCCTTGATAACCTCGATAGTTAGATTCAAGTTTTCAATTCTCACCAACATTTGAAAAAACGCTATCCAAACTCGAAGTATACTCGGAAGTCGAGAACATAATCACTAGCATTGCTTTGGTAATCAAGTTCCCCGTCCTACTTGGGAGGAGAATCCGTAACATCTAGACGGTATTAGCTATCTAATTGGATTATTCAAGGATAACATGATCTGTAAGGTGACCATATAGTTTTTCGAGTTGGAACCATATTTATATAAATACATTAGAAATACAAATACACATCATTTAACTGAGCTGAGGATCTAATATGCATGCAACTTCTCATTATTGCCTAATTTTGAAAAAAAAGAACTCTTCACAATGCATATTAGGTATGTGATGTTAGCCCTCAAATATTAAATTTGAGAAATGAGATACGTCATAGTTTTATACAGATTTTGTCCAGTTTTACGAACTCATCCTCTTTAGGTTTGCCAATTTTCCAAAAACCTCAAAAATTAGTGAATTCGAACCAGCATCCCAAATAGCGAATTCAAAGAGAGTAGCGTTATGCCTGTTTTACCCATGTTTTATCTACCCGTTAAAAATTTCGCTCTAAAAATTAAAAAAATTAATAAGTTTCCCCCCTAAAAATTTACTCTCTAAAAGCGCTAAAAGAATTGAGGGAAATTTGAGCCAACACTCTGAAACATTTATGGTGCTAAATATATAAATGTTGTACAAAGCACTCACAAATGTCAATTTAAATAAATTAGTTATGGTTTAAAATTATCCATGTTATGTGGCTGAATTTTACCCATCCTATGTACAGAACAATACAATTTTACGTATACTTTTGATTGAAAATTTTGAATGGCAAAATTCATTCAAATCCAACTAATTAACATTTGAGAGTGCTTTGTACAACCTATGTAAGGAATATTAAAATTTCCACTTTGAATTAAATTATTAGAATATTCGCAAGTCATACTTATTTTGTCAATTTGAACTTTTTTTAAATTGAGAGTAAACGAACTTATAATGTAACTCAAAAGTTTACGTAGACATTTTGATACTCCGTACAAAGCTTTATAGCGCTGGGCAAAATTAATTATTAGATGGACAAAATTGATGACCAGGTGGACATTTCTAAAATAAACTTCATTTATTTAAATTGACAATTAATAGTGATTTATGAACATAAATGGATTAAACTCAAAAGATTAAGTAGAAATTTTAATACCCCGTATTACATATGTTTAAGAAGTCGGGCAAAGTTAATAATTGGGTGGGCAAATTTCCACCACAATTCTCTTATAATGCTGAATTATAACTCATTTAAATTGACAATAAATTGCGCTTAATTTAACACATTGGTTTATGTAGATATTTTGATTATTTTTTGGACAACTCTAAAATATAACTCATTTATTTAAAACGATATTTAATGGTGCTTTACGAATTTTCTAATACGATAACTCAAAAGTTTACGTAAAATTTTATTTTTCTGTACAGTGGCGGCTATATAAATTATTTGGTGAGCTAAATCAACCCACATAATATGAATAATTTTAAGACATAACCAATTTATTTAAAACGAGATTTGAAATTGGTTTGTGCAATAGCCATATATTTAACAAAAAAACTCACATCGCTTTTGAAAGTCCTGGCACAAATTTCACAAATTTGTGAAGGCAGCACTGGGAAATATGTGGGTAAAACTATGACATAACTATTTTCTTCATCTTCTATAGCGGCTTGTTTCTTTAACTACAAGAAACACCGCACAATATGAGCAATTACAAACGGACAATTATCCGTAAACTTAATTATTCATCAACGGATAATTCTCCGTATAAATAATCGTTTCAAAAGAAAGTACAACAACAACACCGTGTACAGACAAATTGTTTTAAGTTAAACACAATCGAACGACTCAACACAAAAAAACTACATATTTTCTGTGTCGGTAAAATAACAAAAATATTGTGCGAAATTTTTTTATTAAGTGTATGAACCGAAACCATTCCATTTTTGCATAAAAAAACATGACAAATAACGGTGATAATAAAAACAAGGTATATGATGACGGAAATCGGCAGCAAAACGATCAAGCCCAATCTGAGATAGCCACGTCAAGACATTTGACGGATCATCAGCCGAGATAATATTCGACACGAACAAGATCACCGACGACAAACAAATGTTTGCACACACAGTGCTGTCTGAAATAGTTTCCGAGATCATACTTCGCGACATTTCCACATTATACACTTGACAAATTGTGTATCCCAAAGTGAAGTATCCAACAAATTATATTTTCGTGCATATTTCGATTACTAATTAATTAAATTCATGCAGACACCAGATTAATGGATATTTGGAACTGAAATATAAATGGTCGATTTAATATGTGGTGCATGATGCTTCAAAACGCACGGTATTTTTATCCAATCTTTTAATATCTGAGCTTCCACTACTTGTGAGGGGCCATCAATATCAGTGAAATGCCAGATGCTCAAGACATTGACGGTTGAAATTTTTCAATCCTCATCATATTCATCATTATGTCATGTGTCATCTAACGAAAATCAATATTCAATACTCATCATCCGCAAAATCAATTGAGACCCTCACAGATATTGGAGACCGAAAATATACATCGCGAATATTAACGGTCTAAGCTAAGATTTAGTCTAATTCATAAAATAATGATTTCCAAATACCAAATTAAGGTGATCCCTTTTTCACATTTTTTAATGTAATGTTCGTCTTTCATTGTTGATCTAACCGCCGCCTAGGACAAACATGGTGAATTGTGTCGATACATCGTTTCGACATAATTTTAGCTTTTTACAATTACTAGCTTTCCTTTTCTAAGTTTTCTCTATGCCTTAATACCATCGCATTACAACAACAAAAACTATGGAATATTATTGACATGGCCGCAAATTTACTTGCGACCTCCACAAATGTAGGAGACATCAAATATGAGCACGTGATGTTTCTAACAAAAAATAATAGGAATACGTAATGACTCCAACTGGGAAAGCGACGAAAATAGGAATCCCATTGGATTCATAAGGACATCTGTACTTTGAAATTGAAATATTTTAGTATTCGTGTTTTACACTGTTAATATTTTATAAAGCAAATTAGTGAAAATTTGATCAAAAATTATAATTAATTAATAATTTATAATTTTCTATATGATTCTTTTTATTGAAAAGCCGTGGACGAATTTGCAACACCAATTGCCTTAATTAAATAAGAAATATCGTCTTATTTTAATATCATCTTATATCATCTTATTTCGATCGCTTTGTTTAGTATCGCAATTTAATAACTTTGTGTATCAAAATAAAAGAGATCATAAATATTGAATGCCATTGATTATCACTTAATTGTCCTTTTTAATTAAACCTTGTGCTATCGACAAATTGAAAATAATAAATTCTTCTTACCTTTTTATCAACGAAATTGGTCCACTGCTTACTGGTACTGTACATTTGAAAATTATGGAAAAATACTGGACCCGATGACGGGGGTGGTAGATCTGGCACTGTCGAGCTTAGACTAAATACATTTCTAGATTTCTCTAAAAGTGCCTTCAATACCGGCATCAAGAATGAATACTGTTCGGAATTTCCAACATCTATTGCATTTTCAAGCGCCTTACTGATTGAGTAAATTAAATAACCAATCTCCTGTGGTTCTTGATTATTTCGATTTTGTAAAATACCATGAAGTTTGGCAGTGGCCATTGCTACTATATCTGGATCGGAATTATGCGAACATTTTAATAATAACCCCATACATAAGCGTGTCATTTCCTGCCAATCATCGGTACTAGTATTTTGAAATACCATAAGCGCATCTAGTATCGCAAGGACACCATCTAGTAGTTTGGTCGAGCATTTTTTCGAATCATCCTCGTTCGGATCTAGCACCGCGAGATCGTACACCATTCGTAATAATTGAGCTGCATTCTGTTGGTGTTGTAAATTTTGCGGGCCAGTTTCACCGAGATCGATAAGCGAGGCTTGCACACCCATTTCTAGTATACGTAGACGTAGCGTTAAATGGGAACAGTAGAGTTCGTTATTTAAACCGAGCAGATTTATGCACGCCATAACTTGGCCACGTTCCCTCCAATTATCACCAGCACTGTTCTCTACTCCGCGCCATAGTACCGTGAACAGTATATTCGTGACGAGGTATACAAGTTGCTCTTCCTTATCGACCGTTGAATCGGAATACTGGAATTGTAATGTGCGATCATGTAATTCGGGTGTTAAGCTACCGAAATCTTTATTCGATGGTGTTTGTGGATATGAATACGATGAACTTTGTTCATCACCACTCGATACAGATGAGGTACGGGTTCGTGTAATTTTTATTGAGGTATTATCTTCTGGAATATCGACGCTATGTCCACCCATCGCAAGACTTTCCAGTGTGTCGTGAATATCGTGGGTTTTTTGGCGAATTACTGAATACACTGATGTAAAATTATCGACCACCTTCTCCGATACTGTGTCCGCAATCTCTTTAATTTCGCTTTCAATGACATTCGCTGCCTCATTTACGCTCGCTTGAATACGCTCGGTTAATATTAGGCCACTATCTTTGAGGTGTTGGTAATTAAGCTCCATTGATTTTTCGTCGAAGGTAATCAAATCCTGAGAACCTTCATTACTTGCAAATGTAAGATCATTATTTTCTAATCCTGACATCGGATCTTTATCGTCACAGGCATTCTCGATTGTCGATTTAATAAGGAGGCGAGCGATTGACTCTTGCCATCCGATTATTTTCGCCAAAATACTCGGGGAATTTAGTTTTGTGAACGTCGTGGTTAGTAATCGTCGAGAAATTTCTAATTTAAGTGTGATGTCAGCTAAACTCAAATGATGAATTAAGTACAAGGTTCCACTATATCCGACTTCTGAATCAGAAGACAGCGTCTGATCGAGCAGCATTAGGATTATCGTAGGATCTAATGTTAGAGGTAACATGTACGAAAAGAGTCCTGGATATATACTGTGGTTATCAAGCGAACCGTCATACAACCTCAACGATGATTTATGTCGATTTGACACCCGCTTAGTATTCAGCAAACAATTTATAAAATTCAGCAAAGCTCTATGCAGCTCCACATCACAATTCTTGTCGACAAGAAGCGCGTACAGCAGTTCTGCAGTTTTTGGTTCGTGCATGAGTAAAAATATCTGATCCTTGCACGATTTGTTATCCATGTGACTTGTCAACATCTCGAGTATCTCGATGACTAGAATTTCAGTCTTAACCGACGCAATAAATGATAAAATCGCAGTCACTTCCTTAATATTTAACTCCTTCTGTATGTAATACTTAATGATACCGAGAAGAGATACCCGTATGGTTTTTGCATCGTCACTGGATAAATTTTCTGGCTTGGCGTAATACTGTCTAATGATGTCTAGAAAAAATTGGATTCCATGTTTCTTCCGAAAATATTTCCGATCGTCTTTGATGAGCGTACAAATATACTGAATATGCCCGATTGTTATCTGGAATTGGGTTCGTGCCCAAATTTTAAAATTAAAAATTATATTCGTATATAAGTTATCGAGTAGTTCAAGATTTCCGATCGGTATTTGGTTTTGAATCGACTCGACAAGAAGCTGGATCGCCATGAGCACATTGACATCGATTAGATTCGTATTGCATTGGACTAGAAGCGATCCAATTATTGAAACGGCATCATTTTTTAGTAAATTTTCTTGGTTTATGTCGTTCCCTGAGACAAAATTTCGCAACAGGCACATGAAACATGAAACGGGATTTTGGCTTAGTTTCCACTCGGTGAATGCTGATGCAGGTAAAAGTTCCCAGTCAACCATATCGTCACCAACGGGTGATAGACTATCCTTACGAATTATTTGTGGTTCGGGCATGATAAACATTTCCTTCCCTTCATTGTTTACAATGTATTCGAGTAGAGGTAAAAGTGAACTGGTACCGCCTATGCTATTTATCGATTCCTGTATGGCTACGGTTTTACTATATTTGGCAGAGAAATAACCATTATATTTATTCCCGGGTGCCAAATCAACACAATATCCATCATAGCATCCATTCGACGAAAAACAAAATATAAATCGAGATCCCAGATCACTCTGCTCGTAGTCATTGGCCAAAACTGCGGATAAATTCGAACCAGCATCAAACAGTGACTTAATATTTATGCTTGGCTCAGCCAACACTACCAGACCTATTTGTCCTTTCAAACAACAAGGCTCTCCGAACACACTATCCTGCATTCCAGCCGGATAAGCTTTAACATTCGGATCCATTGAGGAGGTATTTCGCATTGGAAGACTTAAGTAGCTTGGCACTTGAGACACCAAACTCGGAAGAAAAGTTTTATCCAGCAGACTAGGAAGCATACCACGCTGCGGAGATTGAGGTGGTGGATGATCAATTTCATCATGCAATGATTTCGATGAGATTGATGTACGTCGAACCGGTTGAAACAGCGTGCCAATAGTGCAATAGTAAAAGGGCTGTGGAAGAAAACCTATTATTACACCAAGTCTATAGAACAATGACGAGAGTAGACTTACCTCTGTAAATGTTTGGAATTTAATAGTTGCGCCCAGCTTTTGAGCGGAATCAATAAAAATGTTTACTTGATTATAGCTGAAAGGCCGCTTTGGTGGGGTCACACTAACCGTGAGAGAGTGCCATTTGCCATCTAGCATTACCGTGGAATGTACAGTTGCGGTCAAATATTCCTTTTTAGTAGAAATTCCAACGACTATATTACCATTTTTTTGAATAAAAAATTCGTATCCAGTTCCATTGACACTCCGTAAGCTGAAATAAGAATTTCATTTATTTGTATGATATAAAAACAATTTTCGGTTAAGTTACTCACTTAAAAAGTTGCCTCCGATAATTATGACCCTCTGCATCACCGTTCTGCTCAGTGTCTGCTAACTGATCCAGCCTCAACCAAATATGAAAAATAAAACCATGCGATCCAGATGTAACCCACTTTCGTATTTCGGGTACCGTAATCCCATCCATCTCATACTGAATATCCAAGTACTCTTTACACATCGGACCTACTGCAAGATTATGGTACGAGATGTTGCTGATCGCAATCAACAGCGGCTTACGATATTCAAATTTAACCTCCTCGCGAAGTAATCCAAACAAATTCTTCAACTCAATCGGATGAATATTGTGCTTCCCCAGCTCCTCAATGCACCGAATCAATTCGATACAACATTTGGCGGCAATGTTTTTAAACTGCTCAATTGTCTTACAAATACAATTGATCACTTTGTGATGGCAGGCGGTTGTCTTGCACAGAAGGTTAGTGGTAAAAATTGTATATAAACTTGAACTTAAATAGATTTGCTCGGATTCGTTCATTTCAGTCAGCCATTCGATCAGCGAGATTATCACTTCACCATTTGTGATGGTAGATTTTTCAGTGTTATAGGATACATTTATAAATTCTTTGATAAGCTTGAGCGATGGTCGACCGTGCAATTTAACACCCGAAAAAAGTTGAGATGTCGAATCCGGTTGTGATAGCATATTTGTTATTAGATTGGATGATTTGCTTAATATCGTTAATGTACTAATGAGGGTTGAATCTAAATTCTGTAAATCAATTTGCCATTGCTGAAATTAAATTAAAATATATGGAATTATGCCGTTCCAAAGGTTTACACCGAAGTAGACTACTTACATTAATTTTATTTGGAATACTGACTAGAATTGGCAAAAAATTTGCCTCATAAATAGTATTACAGATATGATTATGACTACTTGGCTCGCACAGCAGCTCACCAATATTGTTAATTGATAGCGCTAATGCTTTAACATCAATACATGATTCACCGCTCTCATCATCTTCACCAATTTCAAATTGGCTTTCAAATTGCCGCTCCACAAATCGTTCGGTTTTCAGAAGTTGCTTTATCGAATCTAAATACAGTTGCAGAATTGTCAATAGCTCAATTTGCCGATGTTCGGGACTTGAACGCTGCAGAACGATATTCATGATGACGAAACAATTGAGGCCGATGCGACGTATTTCATTGCAGCATTCCCACTTTGAGAATAAATTTATCAGGATTGATACAGTGGCGGGACATATTGCTCGAAGACCATTTTGCTGTAATAATTAGAAATTGGTAAATTATTTTTGTACTTCATTTAAATTATAGGACTCAAGCATAGAATGATAAGATGTAAAAATTTGTTAACGGAAAACATGCATGATTATTAAAGGGTTAATGTTTATAGAGGTTTACAACACTACATCAATTAAGGATATTGTTAGTACATATTAGGGGCGCTAATCATTCCTAATATTAAGATATTTAACGTTACTTGAATATTTGTAGACGTTTACCACTTGACTTTTGATAGAAATTTATGTTCTGCTACACAGTTTATTATTCACAAACTTTTGGAGCGCAGAGTTCGTTAAGTAAGAAATAGAAAATTACTCACAAGGCCGTTCTTACTGTTGCATTCGTTCGATACAAGTCCAATGAATCGGCTGCTAAGGAATAAGCGACATAACCCGACTATTTTCAAAAGTAACGAGATACAATCCAATTGGTGTTATGGAATTAGCAAGAGTAGTGATAGTTCTTGAAATTTCTTCATAAATTTTATTTCTGTTTAATTGGATGAATTCTACACAGGTTTTGTATTTAGTGTAATTGAGGGACTCGTAGTATCACAGAATTCTATTGTAATTTTCACAAGCAGGAACCACACACAATGTATTGGAGGTATTGGAAACTCATACATAAAATGGCGAGGCAATAAACGCATCGGAGCTCATTCTGCCAGAAACAGAGAGCAATAAACCAATTGCTGTAAAGGTGATACAATGATCTTGTGGAATTAGTGTGTATCAATCAATGAGGTCCTGGAATCTGTTCACGCTGAGCGGGTTTATGAAATTATCGCCCATCCAGTTGAATTTTGGTTTTAATATTTAGGGCAAATTTGTCATGCATATCATTGCGGCCATATCAGTTTAATTAGATCATCTGGATAGTATCTCAAAAACTCCCCCAAGTAACCAGGATGTTCAGTTATTACTGATTAAAGGGCTATAGCCCTATAGCCCTTTAATCAGTAATAACTGCCCCCCATACCCTATAGGCTACATAGGAAAATTAAGGCCACATTTCGATTAAAATTCGCTCCGTAAATTTTTTAATTGTTTTCAGCTGTGTAAATTTACAAGAGCTCAAAAGCAAAAAAATAAATGCATAAAATGAAATTAAATAATTTTAATTTTTTGTAAAAATGAAACAAAACAAATTCAGCTAATAAAAAAATACAAAAGCAGAAATTCTCTTTGACGATAATGCTGCTTTTGAAGATGAGTAAAAAAACTGATATTTTCTGCTTTAGAATTTGATTAATCCACTCTAGAAGCGAGGATAAATTACTTAATTTGAATATACATCCTAGCTATGTTTTTATCATCAAGAATCTACAAAACATGCTGATACGAACCCTGCAAAGTCGCATTAAGCGGCTTCTACGCCGACCACTTTATGGCCGGGTCGGGCAAAATCATCAAATTAATCGTAATCAAGAGGCAAATGGTGGCCACCTCTGGCTTCGAATTCCGGAAATCGCCTTTGCACAACCAACAGCTTCATCATGAGACACTAAAAGTGCATCAAAGCCAACTCGAGCTAAATTGTGACGATTCGTGAAAATTCTTGAACCGCCCGATTGTTTTGGATTTAACATCATTTTAACATTAATCTCATATTCGTGCATTAACCACTTGATTCTCTCGTTACTAAAGCTGGCAGTGAAGCTAATTTAAAAAAACGTTTAAACATAAATTTCAAATTGACCAGGTTAGAATCAAAATGAACACAAAATGGTGCTAAATTAATAGTGGTAATGTCGAATGCTACTAAACAGGTGACTGATGGAAATTCTCTTTTAAAATGATAAAATATAAAATAGCCAATTCATTGATTGAAATAAATTCATTTTCTAACTTTAAGGCAGAAAATTTTATTAACATCATAAATTGAGTCGTTTGACTGGGCCGATCACCGAGCTATTTTAGACGCCTTCGATAACAAGGCGATATCTGTCTGGCAGCATTCAAAAATGTTTCTTGTAATACACCACCTGAACCATAAAAGATGCATTAAAATAACAGAAGCCTCGGCTGTTGTTTATGAACCTTTCTTACAAGATGGTTTAAGGTAAACCAGAATAGTATCACAAAAATTATAAGCGATTTTATTTGCTGACGAATGCGCCTTGGCATTAAAATTCAAATTTTGTCAAATAAATGAACAAGGAATTGAAATTGGTTATCTTTGTAAAAAGTTTATGTTTAAATCAAAATCAAAATCAAATTTTGATCTTTTTGAATACTGCTGAGCTGAGTCAGCTCAGAATTTCTCCTAAGAGCCAATCCAACTTTCTGTATTTATTGTTTAATTCTTCTCTTTCCTTTTTGACATGCTCTTTCCATTTTAGTTTCGCGTCTAGAGACATATCTAGATCTTGTACTGTGTTTGCATAGGGAATTTACTGAGAGTCCAGTTCTACTGGTATCCAGTTGACTTTTTTGTTGGTGAAGTTTACGTGAACAGATTATGTTTCAATAAGTTTTATTCGCCATCTCTTTCGTCCAAGTACTGGCAATATTCTTAGCTTTGTGCAACTTGCTTGTGGATTCTTCTATGGTATCACCGACCGCTAAGATGGCCGTATCATCCGCAATCATTGCTATGTTTGTCTCCTCTATCGTTGGTATGTCCGAGGTATATAGAACATATGCAGTTGGTCCTAGAACATTACCTTGTGACACTCCTACTGATATGTTTCTTATTTCCGAGTATTCGCCGTTTAATTTATCACGAAAGTGTCGACTAGATATGTAAGATTTGAGTATTTCCATAAAACTGCTTTGGTAAATCTCTTTGTAATTTGTATTCCAAGCCTTTACGCCATGCTCTGTCAAAGGCCTGTGCTACATCCACGAAGATACTTGAACATACTTTTTTTTAAATTGATGTGGAGGAATGAAATTCCTTTCTTCTATTATTGGTTTGAGTCTTTTACTCGAATTATTGGCTTCTCGAATATTTTTGAAATTGTTGGAAGTAAAGAAATCGGTCTATACGAATTTTTGTCATTTAGTGGTTTGTTGGGTTTAGGCATCATGATTTCTTCAGCGACTTTCCATTGATTTGGAACGTGGTTAAGTCTGAATGCTGCATTAATTATTTGGAGGAGTATACGTATTTTTATCAGGAAGAGCTTTTATTATTTGTCCTGTAATTAAGACATATCCGGGAGATATCTTTGCAATTAGGTTAAGTTTCATTTCCTTTTTTAATTCTTCTAATTTATCTGGTGATATATTGTAGTTATCCATTTTATTTACTGGTGGTATGTTTTTATCTACTTTTGTCTAGGAAAAGTGTTCTCGAGGTGGAATTTGAAGTTTAGATCGTTTTAAACTTTGTCGCTTCCCAAAGAGAATATTCGGTATCTTTTCTCAGTAAAGCCACTTAGCCACTTAATGGATTCGTTCTTGATTTCTTTATTTTCTCTTGATAAATAACATTTCGACGCATTTCCTTTGAACTAGAGGGGGTACTACTCCACACCGTTTCTTGTATGCTAATGTTGAGTTGTTCTGATTCTTCTTCTAGCTGAATCGGATTTTTAATTGGCACCTGAAGATTAGTATTATCTTCAACTAGTTTCTGGAATTTCTCCCAGTAGGTTTTGTTATTAATTAGCCAAAGTGTACTAGTTTTCTTAACAATCGTTGCACTGATTGTCATAATAACAGGCGTGTGAGGCCTATAAGAAGGCCAATAAATCTCGAGAGTGAAATTCGCAACTGCATAGTCGTCCTGCTACAAATAGCTCTCTTTCTTTTTTAGAGTTTACTCTTGTAGACCAGTGGGTATATTTTGCATTAAAATCACCTCCGAATATGAAACTTGATTCAGGTGATTTAAATAACGTGTGTCTTCCTTAATTAAGTTATATCTTGGGGTAATATTTTGACGATACACTATATTCTTTGTTGTTATTTGTAAATACTTTTAAGGGGATTATTTGCATAAATAGATCTTCAATTTTAAGATCAATAGTGTTTGATGTTTTCCTTTATAGCCACCGATGATCCTTCTCTTGCCCTTTCTGCTGTATGAATGGCGTGGTAATAGCTGTATCCAAAAATTTTAAAGATATGAAGTTGAAGTAAAATGGGATTCTGATAGTAGGTAAACATCTATTTTTTCAGTATTTAGCCAGTTAAAAATACTAATACTAATACAATTACAACAAAGGAAGTAGAGTCATTCGGAAAATGAGCAACCTGTAAGTTGGATAATAAATTGTCATCACATTGGTCATGGACGCCAGCAAAGCAAAATTGGATCAAGCTTTGTTGCGTTTGAAATTTAATTCAGCCGATGTAAACATTTTCCAGCAAAGTTTTCCGTTGGAGGGACTTTCCACCGCTAGTCCAGCTGTACCTTCGCATCCTGATAAATTAATGCCGGTTTTAAACTATTATGATGAAATTTTGTTTGCAAAGGTTTATTAGCTATTTCGTACCCAATGATAATGTTTCTAGAATTGAATTTAGAGTTAAACTTGAAGATGCATTTAGTTAACTTACACGTTGAATTTAGTGATGCTGCATTAAAGCAGATTCTAAGATGCATTTTGAAGCAAGTTGTTAAATTTGGCTATGCTGAATAGAACTCACCTATTGCTTAACAAGTAATTGTATAATTTGGTTCGTAAGTTTATATTGTTCTTGTTAAATGTATTTTAAGTGGAACTCTGGTCTTCCTACTTTTATGAGTTTTGGTGGCACATAATTCTTTTCTTTTTCTGTTCAATATCTCAAAAACCCCACAGGTTACAAATAAGTACGATTGAGTTTCTAATAGCTACGATCATACTGAGATAAAATGTTTCGTTTAGGATTCGCTCTATAATTTTTTGTTTTTTGCGATTATACTCGTTTAACCCGAGTTCACTTAAACAGTGCAGCAAAACAGCATGTATGTTTGAATCTAAATTCAATCCTAGAAACCAAATGTGATTTAATGGACGGATTAAGGAACTTTACCGACGGATTTAGCTGAGTTAGATTTCAGCATTTAGTCCAAAACTCACTTTAGAATCTAAATCTAATACTCCTATATTGTAGGGTGGCTATCCATGGGTTTGTTTTTAAATCACATAGGCTGTGGCAACACTTTTTTGGTCGAATGTCGTTGCTTGAAATTTTGATAGCTCGCCAGCCTGATATTCCGCGTCACGAAACAATCATGGTTTCGCATGAGGAGCGTTTCGAAATGTTGAAAACTTATTTTCAAAGTCAGTGTTGTGTAGCCGAAACCGTGCGAATTTTGAAAGGAAATGGGTCCGCTGTAATGGAATTGGTGAAGAATGCAGGTGAAAACGGCTTGCTACTGGATGCAAGAAGTGGTCCCCGAGCTCGCATAGTGCACACGCCCGAGGATATTGCGGTTGTGGTCCATAGCGTAGGACAGAATCCATTGACTCCAACTCGATGCCGATCAGCTTCATAATGACAATGATTTTGGTTGAAAATTATCTTTTCAGACGAAGCGCATTTCCATCTCGAGGGCTATGTAAACAAGCAGAACTGCCGGATTTGGGGGTTCGGAACGGCCACACGTAAACGTAAAGGAGCCATTGCATCTACTAAGAGTGACTGTGCATTTTGGAGTGGTGGCATACTTGAACCATTTTTCTTCGAAAACGCTGCTGGAATCGATCTCATGCGCGCCAAATTTGATAACCGAATAATCAGCCGCGTAGGCTGGCATGTCATATGGCCTGTAAGAGCTGCGATTTGACGCCTTTGGACTTTTTTCTATGAGGTTTCGTTAAGGATATATGTTACGCGGATAATTCAGAGGAAATTCTAGCATAAAACATAACATTGCGACAGTTATTCGCGAAATAAGCGCCGAAATCATCGAAAAAGTTTTTAAAAACTGGACTCACAGGATGGCTTACTGTAAAGCCATCCGAGAGAGCTACATGAACGAAATTCTTTTTGCTCTTAAATCGAAGACTCCAATCTGCACAAGAAAAAAAAAGGTTTCCACAAAATAAAGATGTATACTCATTTTATAACGTTTTTACTAATATTTTAAGGTTTCACGATTCCCCTTGTGACCCGAGTTCCTTGAATTCAGTATTCAATCAATTTAACAAATTAAGGAACACTTCTAAGATATTATTCCGCTGTTCTTGTAAAAAATGCATCTATTAAATGTTTATAAATTTAAAAATTGTTTGCTGGTTTAAAATACCAGCAGAAAAAAAACTATTTTAAGGCTATGCTGCTCCTAGTGATGAGTAGCATTTTCTTTCCGCTTGAAATTTTCTGCTATCAAACAGAATGCTAAACCAACTACTAACGTACGTACGAATAGTCTTGTGAATTTTATTTTACGTTGTGGAAATCATGCTTTGCTGCAGACTACGGCTTTGTATCATATATATTTAAGATGTAACATTTTGCAGCAATTATTACCCTTTTTTGGGCCATCAGAAAATTTTCAGGGATGATGCCAAGGATTCATATCCTGACCAGACATTACGAGGTATTACTTGAAAAAGACTTATAATTTTTCTGGTGCTAACTAAATTGATGGTTTTAACCAATTAAAAGTAGTTTAGAGATTGATAAAGTTTAGTTCATTTAGCACGTTTGGATTAAATTTTAAACACAGCCCGTTTTGTACCATCTATGAATGACTGGTATGAACTAGTCAATTTAGAGGCATGCAGCTTCAGAGCAAGAGTAAGATGAGTTAAATTATTCAAAGTTTTCATTTGACAAAATCAATTAGATAAATGTTTATAAATATTTCTGCAACTTTTAAAATATAAGTAGACATAAAATTCTGTTTTGTGGCAGTGCTGCCCATAGCGGTGAGTAGCTAAAACGATATATTATTGCACGAAATTATGTCCCAACAAATGTGGTCTCTTCGAAGTGTATAATTAACTGGTATAAATAATCCAACCATAATAATAGATTTAATCTACACTCTTAATATTGTTTTAACAAAAATATTCTATGCTTCATCGAGCTTGAGCTGACGGTATATACATTTTTCTAAAATGTATAAAGAAGGTATTAAGTGAACTAGATGTGGGAGCTTTTCAAATTATAGCTTCGATATAAAATAATTTCGATTTGGAAATGCCGAATTTTGTTGAGCGGCCAGGGATAACTACTTGTATTCACAAATTAACGTTTTTTAAAATAATTCTGTGGGCTTTTATTTCGCCAAACCAGCATTGTGCGCTTGGACGATATTGTAATGTCATTAATTATGACCACTTTTTAGAAAAATAAGATAAGTCATTTCGGCGGTTTATTGATTTTTATTAGTGTAGAAAGCCTACAGGATCGCTTAACAAGCAAGTGTATAATACATTTTATATGCTTATTCCGAATATCAGAGACGACGTGTGTAATATTTTATTAAAATGGTTCAGCCCATCATACCACCTTAAATCTATTTCGGAAGCTCTCCTTGAACCTTACAATCTGCCAAACAAAATGTGTGACATATCCGAAAAAGCAATAATATACATTCAATTTAATAAAATTTTGGATTAAATAAATTACAACACTAGATTATTATTTATACGTTTATTAGTTACGATAGTTTTCTATATATAGATATACGACAATAAACATGCAAAAGCAAAATTACTCTACCGCATCATAATAAAAAAAAAAATAATTTTTACATTTTCATGATTTTAGTTTTTAGTATTTTAGTTTAGGTTACAGTTTTGTTTAGGATTTTTGTTTTGTTTGTTTTATAATTAACTCACCGATTCTATATTTTGCATAAGACTTCCTTCACCACTTTTACTATATAAATTGTGATTAGTTGACAGAATTATCTGAAAGTTTTCAGTTTATTTTAACTCATTTTGTACACTTTTCTATTGATTTATTTGAATATTGATTATAAAAAATGTATTTGAAAATAAAAATTATATGGTTTTTGTCTATTTATTAATGAAAAAAGCAAAAAATAAACACAATTTTCGAGCAGAAGTGAGGTGATTCGCGCTTACCCCTGGTATTAACAGTTCCTATTTTATTTTATCAAACTATAAGCATTAGAATTTTGGCGCCAAAATGTAAAAGATTTACAATTTTTTATACAAATTGGTTTTACAGAAATAATGTTTCTAATTTTTCAAAATATTTCAAGGAAACGTAAAAATACTGCCTCCTAGCAAAACGATTGAATGAACAGCTACACAATTCGAAGATCAACCACTTTATTACCCTTCCATGAAGATGCATCAACAGTTGCCCAGGTACTAAAAACGCTTTCTGAATTGATTACAAATTAATTACAAATTTGATACAATCAAAAATTATTTAACTGTGTGAAGTTCGTCATACATTCTACAAATTAAGCACAAATGACTCAAAAGTGTAAAAGTTAAGATAAAAAATGGTGGGATGAATATGTTGTGGGCAAATCCCGATTTTCTTATACGACAAATGTACATAGATCTCGAATACAGCACACTTAATTTCTAAATCGAAATTTGAACCTACCGGATTTTTGATAAAAACTGCCTTGTACTAGATTGCTCACTGAGTTTTGTCGTTCGATAAGAGATGGCGCTATTGGGTTCGTCGTTTTATTTTTCTAAAAATGATACTACTTTTTTATGAACACGTGTGAAGTTTCATGTAGATCTGTCAACTCATTCGTATATTAACAGCTGTTCAAAGTTGACGTGTCACAGCATTTTTTTACAATGGAAAAAATTGAATATTGTGCAGTGATAAATTCTTATTTTTGGAAGGTGTAGCACCAAAATAAATTGATGAACGATTGTTAAAAGTATATAAGGATTTTTACCTTCAATTAGAAGAATAGAAAGATCGGTTGATGAATTTAAGCGTGGTCGTACAAGCCTTGAAGATGATTCGTGAAAAATTACATCAACACCAGAAATCGTAGCAAAAATACAGCATACGGTTTTTGAAGATCGTCGATTGACCGAGGGAGATTTAATAGAAGACCTAGGGATCTCATTAGGTAGTGTGAGCAATATTTTCACTGAAGTTTTGGGTTTCAGAAAGCAGTGTGCACAATGGGTGTCGCATTCGTTAACAATGGAACAAAGACACATTCGAATGCGACTTTCTTGTCACATTTGGAGCGTTTTAGAAAGGATAAAAAGGATTTTGTGTCGTTTCATCACTATGGATGAGACTTGGGTCTACCACCATAATCCTGAATCAACACAAGAGGCTAGGAGTGGTTAGCATCAGGTTTTTGGGATGCAAAAAGAATTTTGTTCGTGGATTACCTCCAAACTGCTGAAACAATAAACTCAGTTTATTATTGTAATCTTTTGAACCAGCTGGATGTAAAAATTCGTGAGAAAGAATCTTTTATAGGAAGGGTAGGTTTATAGAAGAAAAAAAAATTTTCATCAAGACAACGCACCCTCTCACACAGCTCAAAAAACCATCGCAAAAATCAGTGAACTAAAGTACGAATTGTTGCAAAATACATCTTATTCACCAGAATAACCCACATCTAAAAAAATTCATTTGTGGGAAACGATTTTCATCGAATGAAGAGGTAATAGCACTCGTGGGAGCGTATTTCGACAGTCTTCCAGATTCTCACTTCAGGGATGGAATCCATAAATTAGACGATCAGTGGAACAAGTATATTGAAGTTCAGGGAGATTATATTATATTGTATTTTGAAACATAAAATCGTGCTTTTCTTATCGATTAAGAGAAATATCTGAGTTGTTCTCCTGAACCCATAAATTTATAAATTATTTTTGTTGGGTACAGTTTGAGTTTAAAAGTCCGCGTCTTTTACAGCCGTTTTGGGAGTGCTCTATTCTCGACAAGTTTAACCATTCTACTCTATAAACTCTAGCGACGCACTTTTCAAAGACACTTTTTTGTAATGTCACTGTGGGATTCTTCAACCGAAATACGATTTAAGAACGTCAATTTAAGAAAACGTTGACAAGAAACTAAAATACAAAAGAAGAGCTAAACATCAAGATTCCCAGAAAAGAATTTGTTATACGAAAGCAATTGAAAGTTAGATAAAAGTTTGAGTCGTGGTCGGTTGAAATTCACTGATAGCTTGATACTTTGGAAAGGACAATAAAGCAATAGGACAGTACTTTGAAGGAGGGATCTTCTTTGTAACTGGTACTTTTTCGCAATAATAAAGTTAAATCCATTAACTCGCGCCTAGTTTTGTTTGTTTTTAAATATTTTTATTTTATGTTATAGGGAAAATTTAATTAAAAACAGTTTACCCATAATTTCCAACCAAATTTATGAAAACTAACTCAGGACATTGCCGGTAGAGAGCCAGGAATTGATTGGTATGCAAATACGAAGTTTTTATACTAGGTTGGATCGAATGGTAAAGAAAAAATGTATAAATAAATTTAGTTTAGTAAAGAATTGTTTAGTTTTTATGAGATTACGACGTACGAATATAACAACTAAAAATGAAAACGCCCATCGTCTTTAGATGAAGTAAGTTGACCAATCATTGGAACAAGAAAATTGGTTAAGAGAGTGTATCACTAGGAATGTTTACTACATTGTTTCGCGAATTGATAAATGCGAATTTTGACAGTTCTTATTTAGCATTCGTTCAACATATATTAAAGCCTCCAAAGCCTGGTGGCTTTACATCTAACGGTTTTGCACTGTTTTTTGTGCGATTATCTAAGAGAACCTTTTGTGCCAATAATATAGAATTACATGAGAAACTTAAACAAAACATTCTGACGAAATAAATGAAATCCCGGCTGAAATGTGTGATAGCGTGATGAAAAATGTTACAAAAAGGACCCACATTTGCAAGACGAGTATTTATCTGACGTTGTGTTCCACTTCTAATTTCCAACATTCAATAAAACTTTTATCAGCTTCGTGTAGTAGATAATGGGTGTGATCAGCCCTATAGTAGGCTTATCAATTGGAAAATACAATTTATTTAGCAGTTTTACCTAAGACTTCTATAGTATTTGTAAACCCTAACCAATTAAACTGCATGAACCATAAAATCATCGAAGACTAAGAATTCAGCAGAGGAGAAAGACTGATAATTTTATCAATGTACATTGATAAGATATTAAACTGGAAACAAATATTTACTTTCGTTTGGGGGTGGCTAAAGGGGGAAAGTAAATAAGAAATGCGATCGAATTTATGCTTTCAAATCTTAAGCAATAAATTTCGGTTCAAAAAGTTAATGTCATCTCAAACAAATAGAAGTTTCCCTCTGGTTCTTATGACTAAAAGAATTAGGGTTTGTTGAATGGATTTGCACTGTTTTACATCAATTTTTTTACGCAATTGGCAATGGCGTAAAGAAAGCTGATAAAATTTGTATTATGGGTGGAATTGGGATGTTAATTTGAGTTTTGGAAAAAGTTTTTGAGATTGCTAACTGAAATTTGCAAATTCTAACCGTGATTGCCCTTGATCAATTTAGTTTGTGCCTATGAATGAGGTTAACATGTAGTTTTCGAATTTGTTTAGGCTGAAAGTACTGAGGCCAGGATTCTAACATAAATTTTCAAAAGCTAGAAAATTAAATAGAATGGTTTTTAATTGATTCTGTTCAGATTTAAATTATAGGATCAGATTGAAATTCTAATATGAATTTTGGCTGAAAACCGTTTAAATCGGACTGAGCCACCATAATTCGAAAGAGGATATACTTTTACAGATCAGTACGATAAAATAAACATGGATATTACGAAACTTGTCGCGTTTATTAATTCGAAGATGGGAATTGAATAACACTAAGTCGCTTAAGATAGTATGTTACTAATGGTCAACTAAGTAACTTGAAAGTTGCTATTCCATTGCAATAAATTTATAACAATTCTGGTTCTACCGCTAATACGTTACCTGTTTTTATATTAAATAAAATACGACACGCTTGATGCAACATTCACTAATGCCATTGGTGATAATTGCTTATTAAGTCGTTTTCTTTTAAACATTTGTAAATGTAGGCACATTTTTCTGTAAAACCATATAAGAAAAAATTGCATTTCTCACAAATCTAGTACCAATTTAAATTTATCCCTAAAAATCAAACTAAGCATGTATAAATTTGTTGTGTATAAGTGTAATTAAAAGCGTAAAAAAATTTTACGCGATAAATTTTTTTGCGTTTTCTAGTAATATGTCAGAAGCGCGATAATACAAAATAATTCGTGAAACCGCATTCCACGCGATGATTCACCAGCTGATTAAATTTATTTACTAATATCGCAATTAATCGTAAGCAATTTAAACTACAAGAGAGCCGTAAAACCACCACCAATTTATCTCAGATTCATCTCTTACGTTGTTGGATTTTATTACAATAAAAGCTAAAAGTTATATTTAGAAGAATTTAGTAAGACTTCCCAACACCGTTTTAAGTATATTTTATTTAGTTTTTATGTAGAAAGATAGTTTAAAATGTGTTTTTGTAGTAAGCGACAAAATAAACAAAACTCGAAAATGGTTAATAACAAGAAAAAATTACGATTACCTGCGATCCTGATATAATTGCACCTAAAACATGAATTAAATTTCCACCAATATCGACCAAATTCAAAATGAGATCCGATTGAAAGCAGTCATAGATAAATGGCACAATTTCCACATGTAATGGCATCACAAAATAATTCAATTTCTTAAATTCGGCAAAATCTTTACGCAAAAAATTACGCCACGTCAAATACGGATCGTAAATCACTTCCAAAAATTGACAAAACGATTTGATAAAAATGCTCTCCTCGTACGTGATCTGCTTACGTGCGTAAACATTTTTGATAACACGCGCTGCAATCGCGATCGAATTACTAATGTATTCGGTTTTGTAAATTGTTGCAATGTTATCAAAGTGGCGGCATATTATAATCAAGCACTTGAGTAGTAGATCAGTTTCTAAAATTTTTTCCGACGATAGATCAGCATTTTCAATTTGATCGCGGGCCACAAATAGAAATTTCCCGATTGCAGGTAGTAGTTCGTCTGGTAGGCGATTTAAATGCGGCCCAAAATCCGGTTTGATCTCATTCCATTTTGGTGGATTGTCAAAATCCAGTGTCAATTGATTCTCCCATATCGAAACGAAACCGTTTATGAATTGCCGAAAAAATGTTTCTTCATTCTGGAAATAAAAAAAAACACACAAACAATTATTAGTTAATGTATTGAGCACAGTAAATTGATATGTTTTTATTTTAATGCATTTATAAGTACCTAGAACCATAGTAAAAGAAAACGACTTATGGAATGTGATTTAAAAAATGAAAAATGTTATGTACATTCATTGTTGGGTATGTACTCGCATTACATAAGTACCCTTTGTAAAATCGATCATTTTCAATTTTCTTGCTTCAAGGCTAAAAAAAAGTTATTTTTATGATTTCACACTGGAAGCAATGTTATAATTTTGTCTTTTCCTTTTAGAGTCGTAATTTTTCAGGCAAGCAAATCAGATTATTTCCTATTAGCTACGGCTTAACAGAAAATGTTTTATATATACGAATTTCATCTTCATACTTTTAAATCTTGTTTTACGCTTTTATGGATATTTAGATAATAATGCACGCGACCACATAGGGCAGCAGAAAGCGACGCTGAACCTAAAATTGTTTGGTCTGGTGATGAAGTAAGATAAAGTCAGACAGTACAAGGAACTAAACACAAAAAAATCTAGTGAACCCCAGAAAAACTGGTCGGGATTTAGTTGGACTTGGAGAACACACTATAGTAATATGCAATTGAACTGACATCGCTCTTTTATTCATCCAGGTGAAAAAATGATTCCAATAATCAAATTTTTCGAAATGGAATTTAAAAAAATGTTATTATAGCGTCAACGGAATCTGAAGCAACCTTTTCCGGGTGACACCATTATCCATGAAGTTAAGCTAAAATTTTCGTAATAATATGGGCGTATTTGTTGCCCTTCTATAGGGAGTTTGTGTTAAGTTAACAATCCAACTAATTAATGTCAAGAACCCCAAAGTCTCAGATAAATTTGGAATCACAGCAAAGAGCTCGACCACAAATCGTTTTAAAACTTGAAATATCGAAAGTATCCCGCTTAAATCGTATGGATAGCCTCCATTTACTCTTCGGCCAGACATAACACAATAAGCTCGATCACCACTGCACACTAAAAAATGTTGAACCTTTATCATACTTTTAGTGAAGATAAACTCGATCAAACCAAGAATGCTTTGATCGAAGGTCTGGAAAGCAAAATCCCCAATACAACGTTAATATAATGGGCGCTTTCAGGCCAACCAACAGTTGGCAATATGTGGAGTAAAATCACAGCCAACGTTATGAATATTTTGAATCCTATGAAATTTTCAAATCAAATTGGCGATGATTTCACTAATCATGATGCCAACAGTTTGCGGACTTATTTCCTGATAACAATGTGAACCCGAAACAAATAAACGAAATGCATCTAATATTTGTACATCAGAGATTGGTTCCGACGTATAAAAGAAAATAGCCACAGACGGAGTACCGACGACGTAGGAGTGCGATTCGCGATTCGTAATGACCGAAGAACTACCGATGGATACTAATATTGTTCTTGAATTTAAATAGATTCTGTCAAAAAAGTATCGGGAATTGGTCATTTAAAAAGCCCGTTTAAAAGGATAGTAAACATTTTTTTTGTCGTTGAGTTGGCACAACTATTCTCTATCTTAGCGTGAAGTTTGAGCGTGATCCGTCATTTAGTTTGTTTACAGTGCTCGATGTTTTTCGATGATATTTGTTGAGTTTTGGCCAGAAATTCATTCACTATGATAGTCTTGTGGGATGGTGCGTTCTCGTGGTGCAAAATCCATGAGTTTTATTTCCACAAACCTGGCTTTTTTGACGAATTTGCTCTCTCAAACGCCGCATAACGCCCAGATAATATTCTTTATTTATCGTCTGACCTTCTGGCAAGAGTTCCGAGTGCACAAAACCGCGATAACCAAAGAAAACAGTCAACATTACGTTGAATTTTGATCGACTTTGACGTAGTTTTATCGATTTCGGCTCAGTTGGTGGGGATCATTCCGAAGCTTGTTGTCTGTTTGCATGTCGAACTCGTAAAGCCATGCCTCATCACAAGTTATAATGCGTTTTATGAATGTGGGGTCGGCAGTGACTCGTTCTAGCATGCCTGGCCGTTACGCGACTGAGTTTTGCAGAAATTTCAGGTCTTTCGGAACTAGTCGAGCGGCAACGCGTTTCCTGTCTAAACTCTCGACTATCTCTCTCAAACCTAATTTGAGACAAATTCTTTGTTTGATATTTTTATTCATTAAAAAATTCGCAAAACACGCTTGAGATGAACTGACAAAATAGAGCACTGAAAACAACAACAAACTAAATGACAGATCGCGCTCAAACTTCACGTGAAAATAGAGGACAGTTGTGCAAACCTAGCGACCAAATTTGTACAATCCCTTTAAGCGGGCTTTTTAAATGACCAATTCTCGTTATTTTTTTGACAGAATGTATAACGCAGCCTTTTTCCAATCCAGTCTAATACGAACGTTGAGATGATTACATCACCTCCTCCATCGTGTGAAATGCGCAAGTTCGGTTACTGAAATCGGTTAAATTACAATTATCGCGGAATAGCTATGCTGAACACAGGCTTACTGGACAACCCAGTTTCAGTAGAGTTATTTGTAATGAACGAATTTTGGGAAAGTATCAATTGCTGTGTTCCTTTATTCTCTATCCGGAGCGACCTATTGTGAGCTGAATGGGAAAATATCTATTCGACCTTTATCTATTACCCGCTTATAAGCAACTGCATCTAGCTTCACTTGATTATGTGACATTTCGAATTGTCAACTAGACTTTTGTGCCTTTCAACCTAACATTTTAACGTCACAAAGGGTTTCTATTAATAATTGATATGAGAAATTTTTCATACGTAAAATCACAACGAAAGAATTGTATGTCATTCAAACATTTTCTATAGATTGGAGAACGTCCCAAAAACTTCCAATTTAATTTCAATTTTATTAAACAAGCTGTTTAATGATCGATTCTGTATGACGTTATAAACAACAATTCGGCTTGCTGCGTTTTCAATTTTTAAAATAAGGAAAAATTTACTTTTTGAAATTTCCCAGCACGTAGAAATTGATAGCGGCTCCGTATAAATAAATATAGCTGAGCAGAATAAATTTTACCTTTCTTTATCTTTGTTTTGGATCAGTTAAATTAAAAAATGCAGTTTAGTCTTTAAAAATACTGATTGAACCAGTAAGTAGCAAGTTGCAATCAATACATCGATCGGGCGCTAAAAATAACACGGTGTGTGTTTTTCACCCAATTAGATCCGTAACCTTCTGCTTCAACTTCAAAAAAAAAAAAATGCAGCACAAGCACGTCATTTGCATGAGAAGGCATACAGCAAACATGCACCATCGAAAACTACCGTGAAGCTGAAGATTGGCTTAAACACTTCAGAAGTGGCGATTTCGATATTGAGGACAAAGCGCTTCCGAAGACCAAAAACATTTGAAGACATCGACTGCAAGCGTTATTGGAGGAAAATGATACGCAAACTTAAGATCAACTTGCGGAGGCATTATCTTTAGGAAAATTCAGAAAGAGAGAAAATGGGTGCCGCATGAATTGACTGAGAGACAGATGGAAAATCGAAGAGCGAAATCTTGTTTTCACGGCATGAAAGAAAGAGCTTCCTGCATTGAATTGTTACGGGAGATGGGAGGTTGATCATTTTTAAGAATCCCAAACGCAAAAAGTCGTGGCTTTCACCTGGCGAAGCATCAACATCGACATCACGGCCAAATCGCTTCGGAAAGAAGACAATGAGCTGCTGAAACAGGACGAAACTATCAATGGGCAACGCTACCGACAACAACTCATCAATCTGAACCATGCATTGCTCGAAAAACGGCCAGAATGGGACACGAGACACGAACGAGTGATATTGCAGCACGCACAACGCTCCATGCCATCGCACCTCCATTGTCCAGGACACCATCAAAACCATGAGGTGGGATCTTCTATCGCACTCGCCTTATTCGTCAGATCTGGCTGGCTCTCTCGGATTATCACTTGTTCCGGACGATGACGCATGGCTTGACAGGGCTACGCTTGGCCAGTTTCGAAGAAGTGCAAAGTTGGTTGGGTGAATGGTCTCTCATGGATATGGCAAAAAATGTGAAGATAGGGAAGGACAACACTTTGAATAAACCATTTTTTATATTTCTATTTTGGAAATTTGGGATTTGGAAATTTCCATTTTTCGGAAATTTAGTTGCACACCTAGTATTTGAATTTTTTCGCCATTCTTCTCATATTTTTAAGTTCGAGAATTGAAAAGCGTTTAGGATCAGTACCTGAAGGGGTCCAATACCCTTGTCATGTCTCTACGAAATGGAGTAAGTAAAAATTATATTTATAGTCAACGCCAATTAAACCTTATTGCATTGTTCCTAAAATGTTTCAATCGGGCCAAATAATCTGTTGAAATCTCAATAAACGTATCGTAAGGCAAATCTGTGGAAACTGCTCTTCACTTCTTTATTTTCCTTACTGAGTAATTCCTAGATTATAAGGAACTATTTTTTAGAACTTGGTCATTAATGAAATGTTACTGAACCCTTCATGTGCGGGTTCTAAGTCGTTTCGTATGCGGACAATGTTGCTATCGGCGTCCTTTCAATATTCTAGCACGCTCAGTGCGCTCTACTCTCAAATTAGGCCAATAGCTTTATCCTTACAAGACTAGGTTTGTAATTTTCTGTAGGAAGTACAAAATTCTCTCGATTGACTTACCACCCACTGGAAACGTCATCAGCTTGACTTTCACAAACAAAGGGAAGTAGTTGGGTCTTATTTTAGTATTTTAGACAGCCAAGTAAACTGAAAAAAGCCACTACTTATAGCGCTTAACTCTTGCAAAAGTGCCATTGGGAAAAGATCGGGTTCGGATACCGCTGGCTCTACACGTGGGGTATCCTTTTGCGATGAAAAATAATGTATAATGTGTGAGGTAAATTCTAATATCTGAAAGGTACATTCATAATTTTACGCGCAATTAGACATCGATTAAAGCTAAAGCGGGAGTAGGAAAGAAACTATGGAGTGTGGATGCAGACCAAACTGTGTCTGTGCTGTTTATACTTGAAAACCATCAGAAACTGACCTAAACAAATATAAAAACGCATTTACTACAATTTTTCTCTTAGAATATTGGAACACAGCTGTTTGTAGACATACCTTTAACCTGATATTTTATAATAAATAACGAAATCATAAAGAGAAAATATCATGAACTAATGACTCAACATACATCAGTTGGCTGGATTGCAAGCGGCCTTCTAGAAAATAACGAGGATTAAACAATAACAAATCCTCGATGTTAGAGAACAAAGGCAATTGAAGAATAATTAAAATTATTAGCGAATAGCAGTTGAAAGTTGAAACCATTTTCAGGAAAACATGGATCACAATCTAGATACAAGATACAAGTGAGGATTCATTTCCAGACAGAAATCATAATTAGCACACTATGGGAATAAAGGAAGACCGACGTAGCAACACAATTACAGCTGAAAAGGAAAATTGCAAAGACCACTAGATAAACTGCAAGAAGATACGTGCTGACGTTCTTCTCTTAAGATAGCCCGTTCCCTTATCGCATCGAGCCTTATAACAACTGGCACGATATGGTAGCAATGCTTACCCAGAGCAGCCAGAATTATTTAACCCCAAATTAAGCAGTCACCAATAACCATATTCTCGACTAAATTTATGGTACAAAAAGCTTGGATAATTGGAACAGATAGAATGACGAAATGTGACGCCAAATGAGAGTTTTGCGAACATTAACGTGGCTCAACTTCATCGACAGTGAATTATAGTGAAAAGTAAAAACTTTGGTCATACAAGTTACTGTCGAGTAACGCTGCTTCTTTACTAGATGCATGGAGAAGTAGAATAGGATGAATTGAATCTAATCCAGAAAACGACGACATATAACAAATTAGATCACACGCCTGTGAGAGCAGGGGAAATTCAATAATCTTAGATAAACACAACATAATAATGGCTAAAATTATCGAAGATGCTAATCAAGATACTTTTCAAGGTGGCATTAATTAACCTTAGCATATTTAAGAAAATAAGTTCACCAAGGCTATCCACAGCGAAATAGTAAACTTTTTACATACTCAAGAAGTGAACACTTTCTCGAAAAGATGCAAGGACCCGTTGAACTATTCCAAATGCCTTTCTACTTTCTAACTCATTTAGGTAATTGCATTTTACTGAAATTGAAAAGCATGGGACGCATTATTACAAACAGATAGGCCTTAAAAATTCCTAAAGCCCGGAGATGAACACTTTTCCTTCGAAAATTAAATTCTTAAAATCATCATAAAATATTCAGCAAACCAGAAGGATGGATGTTAAACTTCGTCACAGTTCTTTTGACGTCATAGGTCCTACGCCGTTGGCCCAGGGATTCAGCTCGTGCGACTATTTTATGTACGTTTCATAGTTTTATTCGTTTGTATAAGAATATGTATTCTACCGAAGGATTTGTTCCTATAGCGGCGACTTCGGGCTCGCGAATAGGTGACACTAGCAACTGCTTCATACCATTCGTCTTAGTAAGAAAAGCAAATCATCATAGGAACATTATTTACTGTAACAGTTAATCTTAAACTTCTGTTTACACTCATTCTCAGTCTCATTTATACATATTAAAGTGACTCCATTAGTACAATGCCGATTGTAGCGAAAGATCTCAAATAAAAATCACCTTAAATAATCGGATAATCTATCCCTTATCACCCACATAAACTTCATTCGTACGAGCAACAAGCATTGTCAAAAGGCCAGTCAATTACATTTTTAAGCCTCACGCTTATCTTATCTGGAAATTATGAAAAGATACCAATTTATTTGTAATATTAGCAACCAAACTACATATTCGGTTACGAATACAGACGTCAGCCGAAGCAACCATATCCCACTGCAAAACACTTGTCTATTTGTTATGTCTACAAATTTAACTTGCACTTGCATCGTCATCAATTCGAAACAGCTCAACACAAATATTCCACCGGATATATGAGTATAAAACCGCACAATAATATCAATCTCAATTTAGTTCGTAATTCAACAATTACTTTATTGTGGTGGTGAATCAATATATCGTGCCATTGCCCCCCAAAATAAATTAAAAAATCGCTAAATTCGTTCCATTACCGAATTGTGTGATGAAATCATCGAACTGTATGGTAGACCGCGTATACAAAAATAGACGAAGAGCGAAACGATAATTTATTCACCAGCCAATGTTTTCGTGGAAATCATTTTTCCATTACACACGTACGGGGACCACGAAATAACTATATACGTCATAATTACAGGTTACCTTTGTTGTGTATTGCACCCACAAATTGTAAATGTCTTTCTTCGTTTCCATTTTTTTCTATGACATGCCCACTATTCACTTTGCACGTCCACAGAACACCACCGTTTTGGGGCACAAAATCACACAAATATATTTTATATAATTTACCACTACACTATGCACTCACTATAAACGATTTATTTAAACACATTTTTTATTATTTGAACACTATAATACACTGCACAAATACACTAATTAGTTTTATTACAAATAGATAAATTTTTCTTGGAAATTTTAACCAAGAGGAAAAACTTTTTTTTATCGAAATTATTTACTTTTTCACTTTGACAGATGACGTTTGGTAAGAAGTGTGTGTGTGCGTTTTGTGTGTTCTTCGGATTTTTTGACGTTACAATAGTATGGTACACTAAAGTAAATTGTACTAGATTTGGAAAAATCGTTTAGTGGAATTCTAGTATGCCGATGGGTTTTTGAATTGTGTAGGAGTAGATTAAGGTTCGGATCTTTGCTATTGTAATTTACGATGGCAGTTTAAAATACTCCATTTACCTGGCATTGAGACGCTAAACTTAGTAGTTAAATTTTAGTTACTTTAGAAATTGTGATATAATTGTAATCAACCAACCAATCACAACTTTGCAGACCAGAAAATTTAAGTTTATGCCGTCCGTGGGAAGTTCCGTTTCCGCATCCGTGATTTAGTCTTTTGTCTTTTGAGATGTTCTTAGAATTAGTCGGAAAGTTTTCGTTTGTGATTACCAACTTGAAAGCCTTGGTTCCGTCAGGTGCTTTAACGATTGAGCCTGTTTCTCGTATGATACTTGGGCCTACGACCGCGCTTAATCCGGGATATAATTTTGTATACCGTTGGGGTGGGTGGGTATGGGTTTTATATGGGTTTTGGAGCTGGAGTAGTCTAATCGGCTACTTTTGCTTTTTGTTTTAAAAGACCTTCATCGTTTTAATTTAACACTGCGGAGGATGTGGAGACAAGATAACACGTTAATTTTGCTGGTCTAGAAATTTCTGTAGTAGTCCATAGTCTCGTGATTGTGGTCCTAGATATATAAGATTATATCCAAGGTTAGAAGTTCGGTCCGCAAAGCCTATTGTAGAAGTTAGACTGCCTCAACTTGTTGAGTGAGTTCCTTGTTGTCGCCCAAAATTTTCATTGTCAATTACCACAGAGAGCTTACATCTTCAAAATTTTTTAGATCCCATAGAAGAGCTCAAAAATCCCCAGCGTATTTTTTAATCGTTTAAAATAATGCCATAGGAATCTATTTCTTCTCCACCTCTACAAAAACCATTCAGGTCACTCATTACGAAGTTACTCAAATATGTGTACATTTTGTTTGCTTATGTCGGACAGGAACAGAGAAAATAGAGTACAGACTCTTTTCTTTCCTCTAAATCCTAGCCTTTTCCCGAGTTCCCCTAAAATGCAGTACCCTGTGAGTATTCCTACGACAGTTCAAAAATCACGTCTTCAAAGGGAAATTAACGTTTTCGTGCGTCTGGGTATGGTGAGGTGGTCGTCAACTTTATTATATGGAGCAGTCGAGTAAATTAGGACTGAAAGTTACCGTAGGTTTAATTGAAATTCTTTCATGTGCAAGCTCCGGATCACAAGGTGTATCTGGAAAATTACAACTATTTGATGGTTCAATTCTCACTAATGGAATATTATCAGTTGTTTTATCAGCACTGCCTGGTGAATATATCTGTGTTGGCGTTGCACTAATTTCAAGATATGAACACCAAGACGTAATAGAACATGAGAACGTGTATTTAAAATTTTAAAGACAAATCCTTGATTGTCAACTATATTTCGAGTATGTGTAAGGGGTCGTGGCTCTCTCCATTCCGATTCAAACTGGGAAAATTGGTCAGTTAAAATTGACTCAGGAATATCGAAACGAGCAATCCCCCCTTTTAATGCAACTTCCGGCCTTCATGGGAAGCGATCAGTACGTACGGGCGAATTATACCCGTCGAGGTTTGACAGATAATAGTTCTATGGGAACTTGGTAATGGAACTTCTTGGAATTTTAATGGCATATTATTTTCCATAATGCTTTCCATACTGCTTCCATAACGCTCTTATGTCAGACACATACGGGATACCATGGAACAGTTGTGAACTGTTCTATAATGTCCAAGTGATCGAATCACCTTGGGGGACGCATTAGTCGGGATTTTCTTGAAGGCAAATATTAACAATTTATTATCCGTAAACAGTGTAATGGCGCACTCTTCAAACAGGTACCGAAAGTGTTTGAAAGCTATGTAGAGGCTGCCAAAAGCTCACGGCCATAAGCGCTAAAACTCAGTTGCGGCTGCCAATTTCCGAATGTTTTTGTTGAAAATGGCGCCCAGGGCACCATAACAGTTAGTGGAACTTCCAGTTTGGGGTGAACGAGAAGGGTAGCCTCAGTTAATTGTGTTTTACAATTATTAAACGCCTGTACCTTTTTCAGAAGTCGGCCTAATACTCTACGCATTTATTGGATGCCCAAAAAATTTATTTCATCCTTTGCAAATAAACACTTGTCAACTTTAATAACGAGCGCTTTCGACCAGGAGATCGTCGATTTATACAAAACAAAGATCTAAACCACTAAGGATGGAGTGCCTAAATCATTGTAACAATTGGGCTGCGTTTGGCAGGCCAAACGTCATCGACGTGACCTTGGGATTTGATGGTACGCTCGTACCAGGTCAATTGCTGTGAATATTGGATATCCATATGGAAAATGGGCCACTCCGATTGGTATGGGGCATTTATCAGGCTGCATTATATGATTAAGAGCTCGGTAGTCACAGGTCAGATGAAGTGGATTTGAACATGCATTTTGCGATGATCTGCAAATACCTTGCGCTTGTAAATTCAAACTCTTTCTTTCCAATGCTAAGTTTTTCCGGAGAAAAGCGGTTTGCTTTAGCAGACACTAAAACTTGAGGAAATCCGTGTAATTTTTTTAAACTAATTGAGAAGTGATTATCTCAGCACCTCCTGAATTATAATCAATCGAGGTGAGGGAACTTACCAAGACTTTAGAAATTCGACAATTTGGGAAAATCAATTTAAGTGGTCTACCAGACCCTTCAGTTTAATATCCATTACAGACCATACCTGTTGAAGAAGTCTCCCCTGTTTTACGAAATACCCGTTTAAGACGGCATCTAATGCCGTTCTTATTCTGTTTAGCCGCATATATCATTAGGGAACGTTTGGTTTGGTTGTCATAACACGTCGCCAAATGTGGTGACTAAATTAATTTTTTAAATACTTGCCTGTATTGCATTTCATTGCAAACGGTTACGCTTGGTCGCGAATTCGAGCATTGTGACCTATAGAACGGTTTGCTGACTTTCCGTTTTTAATATTCTTGCTACTACTGGAACCCTCCAAAAGCCTAGTTTCAACAGAGGCTTCCAAAACTCTGTCCGCCAATTGCACCATTTGCTCTAAATTTTCTGTATGCTCATCCAAAACCGTTCGTACCTTTGTGAGCAATTTTATATCCAACAATACTTGCAAGGTTTCTATCGGAAAAGCATTCGATGCAGTCGATGAGTTTCCCATTCTAGTTATTAATGCCTGTTTCAAAGGGTCATATGAATCGTTGCCGGGATTTTTTCCACCATTTTCAGTACTGTCCCGGCCTTAGTATTATACTCCCAAAATATGATATATATACCATACCTAATAGGGTTAAATGTCTAGAGACATTTCCACCTTCGAAATTTAGGAAGAGCTCTGTCTTGACCGGGTTGTTGCTCGACCCACGCCTTATGTCTCATTTTATGTCTCATTTTGCAATTTCTTCATAATCGTCTTCAAGTATTTCCTTAAGACAGTTATCGCTACATGGTCCGCATTACAGACCACCCGTTACTCTTCCCTCTTAAGTTCCATTATAGTAATCCATTGTGTAGAATGTTCCAGTGAAGGGGTGGAGGGCAAAACACCGCCTTGAGAAGACTTGAACTTAATCGGATTTATACGTCTAACAATCTTTCCCTAGTTATGGGTCTTAGGTATTTTAGGTGGCCATATGAAACAATTTTCCCACTTTCGTGATAAATACCAGGTCCATTCCCTAGATTTCCGCTGTTCTACATTTTTGTGAGCAATACTCTTGGTGTGTAAAGTATAGGATTGCCGATAAATACAAAGATCCATCGAATCCTCAAAGTTTCCCGAGAAAAGAGTTTCGACAAAAAGTCGATAGATTTTAGCGAATCAAAAATGACTAGGATTGGATTGGTTGGATTAGTAACTAGAATCTTCCTTAGATGGGAGGTCTTGGAGACCCCTTACATTTTATCATAGAAGAGCTTCCAAGACCTCCTTTCTGCCTTTTCTTTATTGTAGATTGTAAGATTCTCCTTGTAATAGATCCAATCCTGAATACTTCTATCTTTATTAAAGGTTCTTATATCCACACTATCTGGTACGGCCCTAGTTCCGTCGAACACAGGGCTAGCTGTATCTGGAGAATGGTTGCAGGTGCTTACAATACCATCTACCACACAATCAAGTTTATGCTCCTTTGGTTTTGAAGGCACCAAAGTTCGGTGGAGCTTCCTGAGTTTTTCCTAAAAATCTTGAGGAGCACCAGGTGTAATATTCAAAAGCTTTTTAACTGGATTGGGTCTAGTACAAAGTTAAACACCCATTTCAGCTGTAGTAACCTCTTCGAAATATCTTAGAACAAAGCACTTTTAAGGCAATTTGGAGTTTACAAAATACACTGTTAAATTTTTATAAACGTTGTTACTGGTTTTAGGACAACTTTCAATTTCATCTGATGCTTGTTTATTCAAATCAACTCTTCTAAGATATTCCATCGAGCTGTAAATAATAATTTTGATGAAGCAATTAAATTTTGCATCACAAAATTTACTTTTAAATAAAATTCAAAACTGTTTGACTGGCAAATAACAGGACATCGTTTATTTATGGGTCTTATGGGTCTATTTTTTATTGAACTCGAGTAAACAGGCCTACTCCGGGTATTGTACTCCGAGCAATGGTTGTACTGAGCAAATTAATCCAATGTACATAAAGTAATAAATTGTTTGTTGCTTTGCATTTTTTTTACTTTGAAGAGTGCGTACACTGAAATTCATTTTAGAGTAAAATTTTAAGAACCAAGTATGCGTGGTGTTCACAAATAAAAACGTAGTGTGCAGAGTAAAACTACTCAGGTTGAATAAAAAAACACAAACTATTTTTTGACAGCGCAGGCAGCTCGGGTTGTATTAATAACTAGAGCCTATATCGAATTACGTATGTAGCCAAGATACGTTAGCAGTTGTTACAAATTCAAATTATCAAAAAATTGTGCAACCTGCAATAAAAATATCAACAGCGTCAATAAAAAATTTGCAATAGAGACTCGACGTAACAAAAGGGCTTGCTGTAGAATTTTTTCGAGGATAAAATAAAATAAAACTAATTAACTAACGTATTCTTTATATTTATTGGCTAGTTTCTTTTAAATTGATTAATTAGATCTTTTTACTATAAATATTTAATCTGAAATGCGGTATCATCAGAATGAGAGAGTTGTTGGAAACGTAGATAGCAAGAAATGGACGATGTGCTTCTTGTAATCCTCATAAAGACCATTTTCTAGTTACATGGCTTTTTTATTCTCTCAAAGTTTTTATCAGATATATTTTAACAGTGTATTTACTAATTATTTTTTTTAAATTGTTAGAAACGACACTGGTCTCCCAATTGGTGGGAGCGATTTCTCTTTTCGGTTAGCCGGTTGTTATTCTACAGCTAGTTGTTTCTTGATGATTAACTGGCTTCTAGAAACCTCTTTTGAAGTTGATTGTAAAGCTTCGGCCATTTCTGGAGAGAGTTAAGCTTTCATTTTCTTACTTGGTCTTTTATGCCGTCCGTTTTATTTCGTTCTTTAAAATTGTAAATTATTTTTTCAAATTAGTTGTAAATTCTTTTATTTCTCTTAGTTGTTCACGGGCCCAGCCTTTTTATTCTCCTACTGAAAGATATTTTGGTGATTTTGATAATTTGTAGCTTTGCCCCAATGGGTTATGATGATGATTGGCCCACATCAAAATCCTTGGGGCCAGCCTCCAAAGGGTGTGGATTTAGCAACATATCTGCTGTTGTACCACTTGGGTTGTTACATTCCGTAATTGTTGTACTCATTACTTGTTTTTGACAAGTTATACCAAAGACGTTTGGTAGTACTTTGCTACAGCCAAAGCAGTACAAAGCCCCCGCGACGTTTGCGCGTTTACCTAGATGTACAAGTAGGCATCCAAAGCCCTCTGAGTGATCTAGTCTTAGGGCCAACGAAAAAGTATTTACGTACACCTTGAGTCTAATTATTCCGCTTGAACGATATTACCTCACTTTCTTAGTGCGTGTAATTATAGCCACCAATGAATGGAAGACGTTCAACATAAATTTGTCTCGGCTGCATGATGACTAAATTTAATATACAGTGTGTAGGAAACAAGTTGCACTTACCATTACGCAGCACCTAATTCTCGAGTATACAAATACAAAACTCATATATTTTTTAAAATTTTTTCTTTTAAATTTTTATTTGAAAGCTTTCACAACATTTTTTATTCATCATTTTTTTTTTTTGGTTTTTCTTAATGTTTAGCATCGAAAAAGCGAGCTTTCTGTTTTATGAAAATTATCAAAATACATAATAACGAACCATAACTTTAAAATGAATATTGTTTTTTGTTAGGGGTTGTTTTGGTTTGTTTCAAACATAAATTAATACAACAAAAAAAAAAAAATGTAATGTTTTTATATTTTGGGCGCCCAACATGGGGCATTTTTAATTTAATACCTAATATACTTTTCCAAAAAAATATTACTCTAGTTAGGAATATATAGGTGAAATTAGTACGTTGATCATATGGCATATGAAAAATCAGCTGTGATGCCAGTGATTTTTCACGATTTATACAGCTAAAAATTATAAAGCTCCATAACGATATACACTAAAAATAAATATTGAAACAAATCCTTATTGTGTATAATGTAAGTGTAACTGTATTTGTGATTAATATTTACAATTATGTTTTTAATTTTTATTAATTAATTAATTATATTTTTGTTTTGTTTTTCTCTCTCTATATATAATTTTTAGTTTTCAATAAATTTTCTAGCTTTTATTTTGTTTTTTTTTTCTCGTATTTTCTAAAAACATATTTTTGTTCTGTCTTTTGTTTAATATAATTGCGGTTTTAATGAAAAAAATCAAAAAATTGTTAATTATTAATTATACACGACAAATTAAAATTAAAAAAATTATTTATTTTATATTAAGTATTTATTTATTACAACTTATATTCATAAGAAAATATGTTTTTTTATATTAAAAGTTAATTATTTAATTTTTATCATTGGGCAACGTAAAATATTCTTATGTATGTTTATGGTTTATGTATATGTATGTGTGTAGGTGTGTTGAGTTTTTTAACGATTGGGATATACCTAAAATGTATATAAATTGTTTCCATTAATAGAAAATCTCAACGATAAATGCACATTAATAATGTGTAGCTGCGCTATAAAATCTGGCATTACGAAATAAATTATTATTTGCGTGTGATGATCTGGCCAATGATGTATAGACTTGTTCCAAATGTTTCGACATATCTACTACATCAAGTAGGCAATATTCCAAGCGTTAATATTCGTCGTCGCGCAGATAAATAAATCCAAATTAATTTAATGTCAACTACTGTCAATGTATGCCAGCCAGAACTGGCACAGACCAGACGGCACCATATAGAAACTATTCGTACCACTATCAAAATATTCAGCCGGAACCACAGAAAAACAGCAGCAAGCAGATTTAAAGACATACGCACTATGAACATTATCCGTTTGGGATGGTTCCACAACAATAAAGTTCCAACTGGAACCGTAGTTATGTCAGATGGAACTGGATTTTCATCAGTTGGAACCATCCTGCACTTGCTTAAAAAGCCTTTAGAATTTTTATGCAACAAAGCCAGAAGAAACCACTGCAATTTCAGCCGGAAGTATGAACGCTTAAAAGCCATTTGGAAATATAAAAGTCAGTGGAAACTACTACAATGCCAGCCGGAACCAAATACAGTTAGTGAAACGCATCCTATTCATTGTACAATTAGCACGATCCATGCCCATTCACTTCATACGATACCTACCGATCGCGCTTGATATGGTTCTGGATATTTTAGATACATATTCGCAGTTAACAAAATCCAAGAACGCATCGTACTCACTTTGTAAAGGTGCGGATGGTTTCTCCCACTTTGGTTTCAGTGGTTAATCCGGTTGTTCATATAAAGAACATCCAAAATACATTGAGCTAATTGTGTTCCGAATGGTTCCTTGGTAATAATTTGCTTTGGTTGGCTTCTTAGGCCTTCAGAAAAGGTTAAGTGTTACATAACAATCAAAATTGCATTGACCAGAGCACGGGATGGTACTTGCAAACATCTGTTTTCGACTAGTTTTTATAGTTCCGGTTTCGACATTTACTTAAAATGTTTCTGGCAGAACTTTTCTATTTGTGTTGTCATTCTGTTGGTTCTTGTTGATTTTGTTACGATTCTGGCTGAAGCTTGTATAGCTTCGGCTGGCGTGCTACTTAAGCAGGTTATTTCAGACGTTTGAATAGATGAAACCTCAAAATTTTGAGGATGGACATTTTAAAATGATCTGTATATTGTTGCCAAACTTTTTGCCAAGTTCCAATAACTTCTTAGTGGGTAAATTCGTTCTAAGGAGAAATTAATTCCGAATGATGGTTCTTAATCTGGCGGTTCAAATTTGTTAGCCACAGAAGCAATTTTTACAAATTTTGCAAAAATACGAAACGAGGCTCACCCAATTGTGCTGTATCTTGGTTGACATGGCAAGTAGAGTTTGGGTTTTTTGCAATGATTTAGTTCGTTAAATACAATTTAACATAATTTTGAGTTTTGGGAGTTGGTAAAGTAGTTCCTACACAAGAACAATCCACTAAAAGTTCATGTAATGAAGTAATTAATGCAAAATGGTGGATAAATTGGTCGGAAAGAAATTAAAGTAACCTGAAACAAAATCAGTTAAGAATGAGTGGTGGTTTACGGACATCCTGTAGAAATAAGTAGGTCACCCCAGATGTAAAACAAAGTCAAGGAATTCATAAAAATTGTAAGAGGTCAGCCATACAGGAAGTACTGAGTTTAATTAACTTAAATTGGAGGAGCTTCTTCATAGGAGCTAAAATAAGCAAACATGGTCGCTCAGTAGACGCTAGATTATTTCTATATTGTAAGGATTTCACAATAATGGTGTCGAAAATGATTATTACGGAAAACGGCTTTACTGGTGGTGTTAAAAAACAATTTCCACGTACATCACTTCCAATTTATAATCAGCGTCCGAAGCATTTGATCAATACAAGTCAACATTAAAATTTGCATACGTACGCTTTTGGAATGACAGTAAACGAAATGTTATCAGAGCGTAGACAGCTGGAATTGCAATGGAATACAAATTCCGTTGCGCCCATTTAAATTCCCAGTTGAATACAAAATAGGACTTTTTTGTGGAAGTTCGTAATGTAACATTCCTCCTCGATATCCTCGATAGAATATCGCATAATCTCTTCCAAATGCAGATAGAAATTAAGTGAAATTCAGATGTTACATTCGTTATTGGCATGAAAGCTAAAATTGTATCACCCAAAAAGGGTTCTAAACTGGAATTCTCGGTGGTTGGTAATGATATGTGATATTTCTTTGAATATCATCACATCGTGATGTTCAAGTGAACATTGAAATTACACTGCTCATGCTCCAGATCGTAATCTGGTAATCGTTTGTAATTTCATCCCAGAAAAGTAAAATAAAACATAGGGTAACACTAAAAATGTAATGATACCAGGGCCCAGAATTTAATAAAGCAATTTCATTCAATCTCGATATTTTATTCTAGCCCAGAAATTGAAATTAAATTTTAAATATTAAAATATTAAAAAAAAAATTTAAGTTCAGAAAACTGAATTTAAGTAGCACTGAAAGCAAAGCGGGTCAGATCTTCGATTCTGGAAAGTATCTAAAATTTTCTAGTTTACATAACATCGACTGAACGTATCACAATTGTGAAAACAATTTTCAATTTTGAAAGGTCTGATAGTTTTAGTCTTGCAGTATCGATTTTTTATTATAACGAACATCAATTCGTTGTGCTTCGTCTAAGTTTATACAGGGTGCATCAAAAGTCATTATCTTTGTCTGCGAATATTTAATCTTTATGGTGAAAGAACTGCTCCAACTGCTCCAGCTTTTGCTGAATTTGGGACTGTTGAAGACGTACGGGCAGACCTCGAACTGGCACATAGGTCGAAAATATTGATGTTGTGAGACAGAGCGTCGCAGAATACCCGGAGACACCAACGAGAAGACGATTTGCCTGGTTGCAGCTTGCTAACCGCACCCTTTCGCGCTACTCCAAAATTTAAAGACTGGGGACCACGCATTGCGCTTGGAATAAGATAAAGCAGTTTTAAATCTCGTTGAGAATGATGAAAATTTTTGCAAATTTAATGACGACCGACGAGGCGCATTTCACTTGAGCGGTTTCGTAACTAAGATTTACGGCCTTTTTTCGAAAACGTTCAAGCTACAAAACTAACAATAAATGGAGATCGTTATAGGACAAGACTCCAATATTTTTTTTCATTCCATTCAATAGATTGATTAGCTCTAATTTTGTAAGGGGATCAAAGAGATCTGGTCTGGTCTGAATTAGAGACCAGCAACGGAATCTATTCTATTTGATTTGCATGTTGTGAACATAGCTATGATGGTCTGGGTCGGTAGCATAGAGTTTGCATAATCTTTAATTTTTATCATTGGGAGTCGCATTAATTAGGCCAAGTTTTAATTTGAAACCAGTCAGTGTGGTATCGAGTTTCTATGATATTCAAAAGGGTTCGGCCTGAGGGACTCACGTTAAGCAAACAATCGATCGAGTGGCAATGGGACTTACATTTAACAAGCATTTCACTGTACACCACATCGACCCTAACCACCGCAGTCCTGTCCACAACAAAACCGGTTTGAAATTAAAACTAGTCAAGAAATTAAAGCTAGTCAATACAATCTCTCTCTCTCTCTCTCTCTCTCTCTCTCTCTCTCTCTCTTTCTCTAGCTTTCACATCCCATTTCGAGATTTGCCACGGAAATACTCCTGGGTGTTGGTGACACAGTTCCTTCAATTACGTTTTTACACAGACCCAGAAGTTGTTAATTTACACAGAGAAATGAGCTTCTCTGGAATTCCTAGTTCTCGCGGTTTATACTGTCATGTGACTGTTAGAAGTCTATATTTCGTTGATATATATGGTTATTTGCTACTCCCAAGATATTTCCAAAATCATCCTCCATTGCTTTAATCGATTTAGCAGATTTTGGTAGTAGGTTCGCCATACTGAGAGAACATCAGTTATGCTTGTTCTCAACTCTCTATTCCCATCTCTGATGACTGTACTTTTTGAGTAGAAGTCTTTAGTGAGATTCCTGGCGTTAGAAAAACAATCCTTTGAGTTTACTTGTTCCTAGCACAGAGATATTCTGCTAGAGTTCTTCTAGTGTTATGAGTTAACCATTTTAACAGCTGTTGTTTATTTTCGGTGACTAGGCGGCACTAATTACCGAACCAATCATTACGGGATCTCGGAGGTCTTCTTCCGATGTTATTTTGCGCCACTGCTCCTGGATGTTAGGAGGAGTTTCTTCGGTGTTGTGCCAGTCTAAATAGTCAGTGATAGCCGATTGGTAACTCTGCAGTGATGCTTGATCTTTTAAAGCACCGACAGTTTGCACTTCTGAAGTGTCGCTTAGACAATATGATGTACAATATAACCCCGTATCGAATAAAATACATTTCTCCGATACACCAAGACATACCAGGCCGAATCCCTCTAAATATTATATAAACTAACTTGATATCACACTGACCCAAGCCATCATAACTCTGTTCACAACACACAAATTGGTTTTAAATTAATTTTTAATTTTTTTAAAAATCTATTCGCATTGACGTAAATAACAAAGTCCTTTTTAAGCTGGAAGCTTATACTCAAATTAGTCAAATCATCGATCAATAGTCGAGGTAAATCTTGAACTAAATTGAGTACCTGTTTCAAGATTGGCAGTCACTACAATTTTTAATTTACCCAAATAATTTTTTTCTAGTCGCTGGAGAAGCGATAACCATTTGGTTGTGCATCAAAATAAATAAAAATCTGGAAGCTTATAGGAACGATTCCACCGATCGGAAACGGAATTACAATAGCAAATAAAACTGTTTTAAATGTCCAAATAAACTTTGCATACTAAATTTTAATCAGTCTAATACTACGTGTAATACACCTACCAAATATAACCAAAACTCCTTGGGTATCCGTGGTTATCCGTGGTCGGATAAAACCGACGTCATAGCAGTGAAATCTACCACTGATAGACCAACAATCGGTAAATATTAAACAGTTCATAACCTTAGATTCCACGCTCGTTTTCAAACAGGGATAATGTTAAATTAAAATTCCCAACTATTAGCTCAGATACATAGTATTTTCAAAAAAATCTACCTATCTATCGATTTTATTCGCATAAAATGGTAAACTTCAAAAAAATTCCACAACTAATGATGTTTTACTGACATCTGTTAGAAAAAATACTAAAGTAGTTTAAATTCGAAAATGTTAAAAATTTACACTTTTAAATTATATTTTTTTAGTTTTAATCAAATTTGGCTAGATGTAATTGACGATTGGAAATGCAGAGAGAACACATAGGCAGTGGGTAGGGGAGTATTATGGGAATAATGTAAGCTGTGATTCCATACATAAAATGATCACTTACGAAGCAACTAAAAACGGTATAGCGGTAAATTTTAGAGTTGTGATTCATACATAAACATTGTCTAAAATCACGGTCCCAATTGTCAATTTGATTTAATTTTGTCAAATTTTGGAACTCGTCCATGTGTTCACCGATGGAATTTAAATTTTAAATGGAATATTTAAATCTAGATAACTCAAAAACAACTACAAGGAAAACGAAATATGTAACGTGAAAATAAAATATCCCAAGAATTAAGGAAAAACCAAATAATAACAAATAACCTAAAACACAGCTGACAGAATCACGAACATCTAAAATCTTATTGTCTCAAAGGATACCAGCATAAAGGTATAAACGCAATGAAATAAAGTTGGGAAATGTGTGAAATTCATTTTGTGATGAAACAATTAAGCAACTATCCAGTTTTACTAAGTCACTGATTGCTTTGAAGAAGAGAGTAGCAACCAAGATAACAACAATGGATAATAGAGGAATTTTCGAGCAAGCACGGTTAAATATCTGAGTTGGTTTGTTGAACTTGGTTCATCTGTCATTACTCAGATAATAGGAGAATAGGGTTCCTGTTTCCAGAGAAGTTTAATAATTTAAATAAACTTGTAATAGTTTATCAGTTAGCAGGTTTCAAAAATCGTGTTGGAGAAAAGTTTAACAAGCCTCATGGTCGCGACGAAAAAATATCACTTTGAAACCTGTCTTATGCGAATTTGTCGCAATTTTCCCGTGAAAAACAAATTGTTGCGAAACCTCAACATAAACCTCGGATAAATGTGAAATTTCAGTGAATTAAGGACTATATGCTTTAAAACTTGGAACATGGACTGCACCCAGCCCAAATCGCACGGATAATCTCCATCAGCTCTTCGAACAGGCATCGCAATATAGGCTCGATCTCATTGCGCTACACGAAAGACGAATAGTCGCAATAAGATCGTGGATTATAATCGTCTTGGATTCACACTTTGTCAAAGCAACAATATTAACAAGCACGTATTTCGAGTTGGTGGTTTTCTAAAAACAACCGATATCGTTCATAACTGATTTCAAACCTGTCGATAATAGGATCCGTTTACTCAGCTTTTGCGGGATTAAGGTTGTTCCAGAGGAAACCAAAGAAGCTTTCTACGAATCTCAGCATGATGTCAAAATCGTTCTGGGCTACTTTAATGCTTAAATTGGTAGTGCTAGCAAAACACATCGTGGTATCATAGGCCCAGACTCCTTACATTATTTTTCAAACAATAAGTGAGCACAGAACCAGCGTGTTTACTGTAGAGGCAGCTTCCTAATCAGACACAGGTGAGATATGCGAGGTTTGGTGCTGGAAATAAAATGGTAAGGGATAGTCAACCAATTAAATGTTTCGTCGACTGATGATATAACCAGAATAGAGCGAGTTATGACCAAAACACTAACAGTGTCTGCAACAAATGTTTACCTCGAAAACGTGCTATCAAATCTAAACAGCCGTTCTTGTCAAACAACTCTATCATCAAACGAATTAGAGTATAAAAGCTTCGAAAGTTTTATCAAAGTGAACCAAACCTTTTGCTGCATGCGCAAAAGAAACGACATTATGTGTCATGCCATGAACAAATTCAACACTGGAAAACTTGAAAAAAACTAAAGCGTCAGGCCTGGACAACATTGAAATAGAGGTACTACAAAGATCTTAGCCAAACATTGGACCAAGGAATTTTTCCAAAATCTTGGTAAAACGGCAAAATAATAATCATGAAAAACAGTGGTGATCGAAACCACACCGATCCCAAAGCTTACAGGTCAATCATGCTGCTTCCAGTCTTAGGTAGATTACTTGAAAAATTGATTACTGAAATATTGATGAGCAATCGGTTTACAAAGGACGCTATGGTGGAAATGGTCAACATAGTAAGGGACGCTCTAAAGTACGTCTTAGTATTCCTGGATGGATCTGGAGCTTTTGATAATCTGTGGTGGCCTATAATGCCTATAATGAAAGCGTTAAGAAGAATCATTAACATCTACTTCTTTGACCAGCTATCGTTGTGTCGCACGGCACGCTTTTAAAGGTTGTCCACAAGACTCAATCTTAGATCCGTACCTCAGGAATATAGTATTCAACAGTAGTATCAGCTATCGTCCTTCATCCGACTTAAAGGTTCCCTTGACATTAGGAAACCAACCATCTGGCTGTTAGTGGATGAAGAATACAAATGGTGACGTCGTTAAAGTCGTTTGTGTTTTTATGTTGAAAAGATTAGTGGAAATGGTCAACATGCAAGGGACTTAGAGCAACAGTACGTCTTAGGAGTATTCCTGGGTGGATCTGGAGCTTTTGATAATCTGTGGTGGCCTATAATGCCTATAATGAAAGCGTGTAGAAAAGTCATTAACATCTACTTCTTTGACCAGCTATCGTTGTGTCAAAGCACGACACACTTTTAAAGGTTGTCCACAAGACTCAATCTTGGATCCGTACCTCAGGAATATAGTATTCAACAGCAGTATTCCGGTCCAAGAAGTAGGAGGGCAAAATGATGCTATCTTCCAAGACCGTAATGATCCAACTTAAAGATTCCCTTGACATTAGGAAACCACCTGGCCGTTGTAGAAGAATAATATAAATGATGACGTCGTTAAGCTGGTTAGGAGTTGACTTTTCAACAGAGTATACATTTTTTATATGTTGAAAAGATTAGCTATGGACAGGTGGGGATTGAAACGAAATACTTTGGCTAAGATATACGAAATCCATAAATTATGGTTACACCGGTTGGGAGGAAATAACAAACAAAGTTCAAACACCATCGAAGAACACTAGCTAGCGTATAATGAGAAATTCTCCTTGGTATCACTAGAACGTATAGGACACAACCGAAGTGGTCACTGTCCTAGCTGGCGCCATCTCAACCGATATATTTTATCCAACGGTTTTGATACAAATAATAATTGGAATCGTTTGATTAAACGGTAAATAAATAATGAAAGTTTGAAGAAAAAACAATCCCGGGTAGCACTTTTGGTCACCAATGGGTAATTTTAAATTGCGAACAACCGAAAACAAAATTGCATTATTTCATTAAAATCGGATTCGTCGCTCAGTGATGAATTTCATCGTACAACATTAATAACAAATCTGATCTTTTATCTTTGTTTCTTAAGTAGAAGACATAAAGTTAAATCAATCCTCGACAACAATTAAATCCAATACGTTACTAAGAATAATATCGGGAACGCACTATGCCAAACATTTTACTTTGGTTAATCCTAATACTACCACAACTCCATTCTCAGCGAGTGATCACTAACTGTTTCCGTTTGGTCATCTCTACATAACAATTTATTGCGATAATTCGTTAAAATCTCGTATTTCCAAGATGTGTTCACCAATTATGACCTAACGATTACCTAACGAAATTTAATAAAAACGGTATGGTTTTCTTGTAATGAGGTGCTACCCGGGAATATTGTTTTTAAAAATTTTCATTATTTATTTACCGTTTATTTCATTTTAAACGATGAAAACTAGTGTCCAAGCCTAACAAAACGATGACTAAACCATTTTAATCATCATTTTTATCAAAACTTTTGGATGGGGTGCTAAAAAAGGCGGAGCGCGCAGGGAGTATCATTTAAATGTCCGATTTCTTATTTAAATTAAACGAGCGGAAAATTGCCAAAAAAGGAGTTCTGTTGCATTCGAAAGTTTTTAGGTTTCTTATTGGAAGCGGCCAATTTCGGTTTAGCGCAGATCATCACCTCAAACAACTTTTAATTAATTAATTTATTTAATTTATGTAATTATTTACTATGTATAGTAAGTAAGTTAAGTATGTGAAGTGAGCTTAACGTCTAATAAAATTTTTGTAATTTTTTATTTTAAATATTCTTTTGGTTTTATCTTTTTTTTGTTTGTTTTAAATAATTGTTATGGTTTTGTGTATAAATATTTCTTTTATGTTTTACTTGTAATAAATAGTTTTTTTTTATTTAATCAATTGCTAAATAATTTCCTCTTTTAAATTAATTAAATTATTATTAATAATTTTACAATTTTTTTCTTTTTTACTTTATTTTGTTATATAAAATCACAGATAGCTATTTTGAAAAGGTTTTGTTTTTTTTTTAAATTTTTTTTGGTTTTGCTTTTTAAATATTTTTTTTAATAAATATTTTTTTAAATATAAATTTATTTTTGTTAACAATCAAAATGTACAAAATATAATTAAGTTTTTTGTCCAGAACTAAATCTTTCCATACGCATCTAACTATATGGTGGTTTCGGTTTTGGGGAATGCCAGAGAAATAATTTGCAGTATAGGTAATGTATGTGTAAAGGAAAAGGTCGAAACTAAATTGGTTTAGGTAGGTACAGAAGCGGGTGCGATCAGCGTAACACGTCACACGGTGCTAATTATAAAAACAAATTTTTTATCATACCTCATTTATATCTCGCGGGTTCTCCTCGCTAAAAATGATTTAGTTCTGGGCACCAGAGAAATAAAAACAATAAAAATAGTTTATTCAGCAAATTAGTTAAAATCAATTTTTATTAATAAAAAATTGTGGGAGAGAAGTACGAACTCGTATTGTAGCAAGTTAATATTATTTGTTTTTATTAAAATTCGCTTAATATTAGTTTTTAACAATTAATTATTTAAATTTTCTTGTTTTTTTTTTATAATTGATTAAGGTGTACATTTCCGCTAAAATTTCAGCTAACTGTGTTAATTATTATAATTAATATTCTAATCATCGTTAGTTAGGTGGATTGCTCGATGGTGTTGGTAGTGTAAATCGATATGAATTAAATAAAAAACGATTTAGTTCTGGACATCAGTGAGGTTCTCGTTTCCATATAAATTTATTCTATCATGTATATTAAATATTTCGTTTTGACGGAATTGGATTGGATTTAAAAAAAAACATAAAAATTAATTAAAATATCGATATCAAATCGTTGTCTATAAATCCTTATTTTTTAATAATTACAAATAAAAAAACTTCTAAAATTTATTCAGTTAACTGAGAATTTTGGAAATATTTATTATACCTTTTGTTGTAATAATTAAAAATGTATATTTAATTTGTAGCGGCTTTTTGTTTATATTAAATATTTAATTAGCATAATTAAAATTATACATTAAAATAAATTAAAATAAAAAAATATATTTTGTTTTTATAAATTGTACAATGTTTGCATCTATTATTTAATTAAATTTATTATTAGTTTTGTGACAAACCCGTAATTTATTTTAATTTGTAATAATAATAAATTAATTGTTTTTTTGTTGGTTTTAAAGATGGAATTTTGTTTTGATAACTCAACGGAATAATAAATATTGTTTAATGCTCGTAACATATTTTTTTTTCTGGTTGTTCGTTCTATTTTCCAATGCGGAATCGTACGTTGTCCAAACCGTGAACTTGGCGCTTTAAACTGCGGCTATCGGACCAGGAGGAGTTGAGATACTGGTCGTCATTGTCTTGCTCAAGTTTCTGCAAAAAATAGAATAAAATAAATAAGGTTAGTTTAATTTTATCAGCTGTAATGCTACGAGTTTTTTTAAATTAATTTTTATCCAGTTCCTTAAAATAAATAGATGTGCTAACCAAAACCGAAAGTGCTCATTAAGGCACATTTCAAAACAGGATGTATAAAAATTGTTTAAAAATGGATTATTGGTATATTATGAAGTAACGATTTGCCTTCAGTTAAAGCAAATAAAAAATAATTTTGATTGAAGATTAACTTTAACGATTAGTTCTCGTCCTTTAAGGTGGTTAAGGTGTACTCCGCCAAGTGCTACCGTTCCAAGGTCGCTGGTTTGAGGTAGCGTGAAGTTTTCGACAAATTGACAAAAAACCTTACAAAAGCTTTAAAGTGTATAACACACACAAATATTCTGATTAAATTTTACCTACACTATTCATGTGTAGTAAGGATCAATAGTTAATGACAAGATATCGTAGAGATGCCTACGCTTAACGGCATATGGGATCATGTTAATTAGACAATTCTTAATGTTTTCTAGAAGCCAACATATTTATGCGATGAGGCAGTCAAAGATTTTTCTAAATTTTAAAATAATGTTGCTTTAGTAAAAAGTATAGTGGAGGTTCGAAGGTCAATGACAAGGCATCGTAGAGATGTCTACGCTTAACGGTATATTTTAAGTAAAAGTTCCTGATCAAGGATGCTTGTATTAGGTGGGTCTGCATTGATAGTTAATAAATAATCGCTATTTTAAGTCATTTAGGCCGTAGGGGCAGTAAAAATCAAGGGATTGTTTGGAAAATTTTGACGGTTTTACTAATTTGCTAACATAAAAATAGAGTGAGACCGATGGTAAATTTGCTGAATTACCGTTTTTTTTTACCAAAAGTAGATTTGTTAAAAAATAAATTGAATTCAAATATTTCTTAATTCTAATTTTAAAATTAAAAAAAATCTATGACTGCCCCACCGCATCAATATGTTAACTTCTATAAAACATTAAGTATTGTCTAATTAACATAATCCCATATAACGTTAAGCGTAGACATCTCTATGATGCCTTGTCATTGACCTTCGAACCGTCACTACACTTTTTACTATAGCAACATTTTAAAATTAAAAAAAAAAAATTACTGCCGCACCGTGTTCACCATGTTGGTTTCTAGAAAATATATTGAAAGATTATAGCTCATTGTTGTGGCTAAATTACCTTGCCATTGTGAACTTATTTTTATTAGCATTTTATTTCGTTTTACAAAACAACTTTTTTTTGAAAGTGTAGGTTTACACTTTGTGGGCTGTTGTAAAGTTTTTGTCATGTTTAGTTTGTCGGAAACTTCACTATAGTCTGGTTTGAGGGCAACTCGAGGCAATGATTTTATTGGGCAATTATTAATGCTACTGCAGTTGTTAGTCAATAATATCCACCGGACAAATCTGCATGATGTTAGCGGAAAATTTTTGCCGAAAAAAGTTTGGATTACAATAAAAATTGATTTCACATAATTTGCATGTTTAAAGATAACATGGACAAGGTGAAGTTAGACCAATTTGTAAATGTCTGGATCTCATGTTTATAATTAGTTGCAACATAAACACAACTCAAATTGATTGCCCCTAACACAACAAATTATAAACATGGGAACCAGACATTTATGAATTGGTCAAACTACACCTTGTCCATATTATCTTTAAACATGCAAATTATGTGAAATCAATTGTTGTTGATAATCCAATTTGTTTTCGGCGAAAATTTTCTGCTAACTTCAATAACATATGCTAATGAAGTTAGCAGTAAATTTTTGCCGAAACAAATTGGAAAAATCAATATCACATAACTCGAATATTTAAAGGTCATATGAACTGGACGAAGTTAGATCAATAGCGGAATCCCGTATTTATATTTTGTCGTGTTAGTGGCCAATAAATTTGAGTTGCGGCACTAACAGTAAACACCTGTGCCAAAAATTAGGCTATACTTTATGTAGAATCGTAGTGAAAGAAATTATCCAGCTATTTAAGGGATGCAGCTATTTACGAATTGGTCTAACTCCATCCAGTACAAATTACCACTAAACATGCGTCCAGCTTTTAATTTATTTCACTATGATGCTACATAAAATATGGCCTGATTTTTGGCACCAGGTGCTTACTGTTAGTGCCGCAACTCAAATTTATTGTCCCCTGGTGGGGCAAATCAATATTGGTGATATTGATTTTTCAAATTTTTTATCAGCGAAAATTTACTGCTAACTTCAATAACAGTTTCGGCTAATATCAACCGCACCTGATATAACATGTGTCGATAATGCAGGTTTTTTTCGGCTGAAATTCTCGGCTAACTTCAGTAGCATCAATTATTATTCTACTCGTAATTATGCGTCGGAGTTACCGGATCAAGAATTCCTCCAATACTGATCGGAAATGGGATATTATAATGGGGGGAAGGGGAATACGGAAATAACCATCATTCAAATAGTCGCCGTGGTATATACTGGAATTAACAATGGCATTAATCATCAAAACAGGGTAATTGATGACGTGTAATTTTTACGAATTCAAACAGCGATAGACAAGTTTATAACCACGAGCAAATTGTCATGCAGACAAAGTTGTAACAGTGAAGAAGAGGCCTGAAATATTTTCGGACACCCGAGGCAAAAATAAGGCAGAATAAATAAAATTACAACACAAGTACTTGTTCTCATTAATAAAACCCACCCATAGACCCCACCCTTTAGACATATGTAGCTCTAGTGAACATAAACATGAGCTGTCTATTCGTATATTGGCTCTTCGAGATTAAATACGAACTTGGCGATCAGTGCAAGTACACTCAAATAACAAGAACAAAATGATAATTCGACGCCACAAAACAACACGTTTCAGTCGACAAAGATGGATTTGGATACGCTATTAAAACAATAACAAACGGGTCAAGAAAGAACATTTCGAAAACTTATAAAACTTTTATCGAAGAGATGCGCCACCGAATCAATAATGGGGCGCCAAGTATACCAAACGAACAACAACCAGCGCTCTCTGAAACTAGCTCTCGCTGATATGGATGGACTATGAATCATGGACTACCATCGAAATCCCGGAATTAAAAATCCTGTTTTAAAAATTCCAAAAATCAACTTCCCGGAAATCAAAATCCCGAAAAACAATATCCAGGAACTTCAAATCCCGAAAATCAAAATCCTGGAAGTTAAAATCCCAGAAATCAAAATGTAATGAAAATAAACGGAGTTTGCCGGTTTTAAAACCGTCTCGGCCATTTGTTCATTCTTAAAAGAAATGGCTTTCTGAAACGGAACTCGGTTGGGATTGGATATGTTGGATGAAAAGAGGATTCTAAAGTTATTTTTGGAAGAAGTTTTGGAACATAGCTACCTGGGACGAAACACAAACATTTCTTAACCGATTACGATGAAATTAGGCATCTACGCCTCGAATTAATTGGATGAAAATGGAGTTCTAAAATGATTTTTGGATGGAGTTCTGAAATACGGCCACATGGAGCGGTACTCGATCATTTCTTAAGCCTGATGAAATTAGGCATGTCAGATGAAAATGGGATTCTAAAATGATTTTTCGAATATAGCTAGCTGTGGCGAATATATATGGATTGGGTATTTTGGATGAAAATGGAATAATCAAGTGAACTTCTGGAATAGGAGTACCTGGGACAGAACTAGGCTATTTCTTAATCAATCATGATGAAATTAGGCATGTTGGATAGGAATGGGATTCAAAAATGGTTTATAGAAGATGTTCTGGAATATGGCCACTTTGGACGGATCTCGGATCTTTCGTATCTGATTATTATGGGATTGGGAATGTTGGATGAAAATCTGATTATAAAATGGTTTTAAGGAAAGTTCTGGAATATGGAAAATGGAATATGTAAATCGGATTTTAAAATGAATTTTGGAAGAATTTCTGAAATATGACCTACAACCGATTATGATGGAATTGGGTATGTTGGATACAAATGGGATACAAAAATGATTTTTGGAAGAAGTTTTCGACTACGGTCACCTCGGACGGAACTCGGTCATTTCTTGACCGATTGTGATAGAATTTGGTATTTTGGATGTGATTAATCGAAGTGACGAAGAAAGACAGTTATTATGAACCAACATTTTCTGTGCATTGGATTCTGTACAAAAAAGGATTGCAAGTAACAATTTGTCCATATGTTAGAGAGAAGACGATTATGGCCAAGAAAGAAGTTAACTATTTGAGTCATACTGTTTCGAGCAATGCTGTGCGAACGGATCCAATTAAATTATTATCAGTAATGGATTGGCCAGCACCAAAGGATATTTAAACTGAAAAACTTCAACCTTTTGAATGAAGCACACAGCATCAAAAAGCATGTGAACAATTAAAGAAGAAATTATGTCCCGATCCTATTTTGGCGTATCCACAGGCCAGTGGGATATTTATCTTGGATACGGATGCTAGCAACACGGAAATAGGTGCAGTGTTATCATAGAAGCAAGAGGGCAAAGAGCAAGTTGTTGCATATTATATTCGATCCCTCTCTATAAAACCGAGAACAACTATTTTTCAACAGACAGAAGAACTGTTGTACTGGCAAGGAATTGTTCTTTGAACCGACAGCGCTGAAATTCCTGATGCAGTTTTAGGAACTATAGGGACAAGTATATTGCTAGGTAGATCAAACGACAACACGTTCAAACTTTCAAGGCTGAATACCGGCGGGGTATGTTGCACAACAATGTAGATGGATTATCCTGAACGCCCTGTGCAGTTCAGCGTAAGCAATGCATCAGACAGAAACTAAAGAACTGTTTCACAGATATTGCATGAATCTAGTTTGAACCAACAAATGATTGGGATAAGGAACATTTGAAAGAAGACCGGGAGGTTGATGAACAGTGAGGAAAAAAAAATTGACTCAAAGAGCCACGTTTAAAAGTTATTGGGCGCAGTGGCATTCACTAAAGATAGATGAAGGGCAGTTAGTAAGAATCTGGGAATCGGTTAACGGAGGCAACGGTTTTATTGGGTTAATTGCCGCAAGAATATTGAAAATTGGTGTAGACGATGTGTAGTGTGTGCAAGAGATCGCGATGCCGGGCGAGAGGAATAATCCAGCACCATAATGTCGAATCATCGTTTGAACGAATAGTAATGGATATTGCCCGCCAGAAACAAAAATGGTAATATTGTGAATAATATTACCATTTTTGTTTTGTTGAGCCTATAATATTGTGAATCAAGAAGCCCGGATAGACACATTCCTGAACAATAAGATTTGCGAGTATCGCTTGAATTACACTCGGATTAAGGTACACAGTAAAAAAAAAATTGAATTTTCAACATACCTTTTACCTACTTTGTCTCACAAATTTAAGTTTTAACTGTAATATCGCCCAATACTATGATTTTTACGTGTTTTTTCTTTCTCTTTTGAAGATTTTTGTATTTTTCAACTGGAATTTAAAATTACGTGAAATGTATCGTATAATTACAAACTAATTCAACCAATTTTAGTTTCCTCTTTCAATTTGAGAGAAATAATATTTAATGCGCAGATACTCAAATGATAATGTTACGTTTTTAATCAAATGTTACTTGCATCGAATTGATATTTTGTACCGAATTGATACTTTCGAGCCTTTGGATATTTTTATCAATTCTTACGATATATTTTTTTATAATTTTAATCAAACACTGAAACACGTAAAATTATAAAATTTACCTACAATTTATTACATAACTTTACTAGTAAATTTACTGTATAAACCATTTAATTTTCAATTAAAATTTATTTTTCAATTTTTCATGTAATTTTACGTGAAAAGGTTCGGCAACTTTGCCCACATGAAAATTCACGTAAAATTCAATGCATTTTTTTTACTGTGTAGAACTTCGAGTCATCCGTGTTAGAACTTACAAGAACTGTGCAAAATTCTTAAAGTGGAGTACACTAGGAGCCACTACATTCATAATCAGATGGAATGATAGAAAGGTTTAACAGGACACTGGCTGGAAGAATATCTCAGGTAAACAGAAAATTCATTTGCCATGGTGTTGTTTGGAAGAGGGCCCCGTCTACCGTGTGATATTAAGTTTGGGTTACCGGAAAATGAACCAATCGCACAACATGAATACGTATTGTATGGATCTAAGATGGAGAACTAATAGTGTTCATAATGAGTAAGAAGCAACATCGCGAAGACCACCGTTAAAACGAAAACGAAAAATTGCCAGAGTAGATAGTGAGAGATTTACAGAAGAAGATTTATTTTTGGTTATATACGAGTAAATTAAAGTTTGCTACATTGATAGATTACGACGTTACAATATAAAGAAAGTGGACGAGTCCGTTCGACGAACAAATTTAAGGTTGGGATAGTCTGGCGAATGAGAATGTACTCTATATGGAAATTTTACTTGGTGGTCGAATGGCTAAAGTATAATACCAAAAGTTACCATCCCTAAGGTCTCAAGTTCGATTCCAGTCCAGAGTCCATAATTTTATTGGGTGGCTATTATTCTTAACATACATCTTTGTTGCGGTAAAAAGTACTTTTCCAGTAATAATCGGGAATAAGATTTTAGAATGGCCTTCCTTCTGGATGGGAATTTAGAATTAAAGGAAAGTTAGGAAGTAACAACGGAGTTAATCATAAGACACGGGACTTGACGTAAATATTCGCGAACTCAGCTACACACAAGTGATTTTCAATTCCAATACGCGTACATCAGATGCGCAATAAATGGAATAATCTCGAACTGTGATGGATAAATATACAAGCATAAGCAAATTGCTTTGCAGACACACACAGTTGTAATTTAACAGTGAACAATGCATTTTAAGAAGTAATAAGTTACACTAACTAAACGTAAAAGTGAACAGTAAAAGTGAAATAGTGAATATTGGGCGCTTTTCGATCGATCATGATTAGTGACATCATCGCCAATTTGGTTTGAAATTATTAATGAGTTCAATATTTTTAGAGCGTTAGCCGTGATTTTACTCAACATCTTGCCAACTGTTTGTTAGAGATGTTCGTAAAGAAGATAAAGGTGTTCGTGAATAAGGTTTGTAAATTTAATCGTATTTTATTTGTAAGTCCATTACTAATCCGTATTTAACGCCCGAAATTCGTAACAATATATTGGTAAAAGGGTGAAACGTGTTTTTTAACTTTAACGGTTTAACGGTAACTAATTTAAAAAATCAGTGATAATATTTTTACTCAGAATTGTATGATCTTTCACCCCTTTCAATATAGTACCGTGAGTCGCGGACACCCTGTATATGAACTTAAACAATAATCAATTAAAATCGTTAAATAATTCATATGAATTGCTCGAGTATGCTCAATTATCTGTCGAAAGTAGCTTCTCAATAAATATTCCTAAAGTTTCTTAAGATCACATTGGCTTTGGACTTGATACTAACTTTTACGACTTAAATCATTAAATTGTAATTAAGAACCAATCAATTCAGCCATGTACTCAAAATGCTTTTCAGTAAATCAATGTATACTGAAGTGTCTAGGAACCGTTGCAATATTTCATGTTATGTGACAGTAGCAACATAGGCATTCTTTTGAAATTCTCGGAGTAACCGATTTCCGACTTAATTTTTAAAAACTTTTACCATAGGTTGTGTTTGTGGTTTCGCAGTGTATGAAGCTCACTAAACTGCTATAGTGGAGAAAACACCTAAGTTTTAGCTGGCATTTACAGGTTGTTTAAAAATTAATAATTTCATCTTTTCATAAAACTGCTGTCTTGTTACCGAAATTCAACAGATTATTGACTGCTTCCTTTCTAGGAAGTAATTGCGATAGTACAAAATATACTGTTGCAAACGAGTAATCAAATGGGAATAATAATTAAAATGGCTGAAACCTTTATTTCGGTTGCCAAAAATGTTCGCCCTGGGCGCGTACAAAAGCAAACAGCAAAAGATTAAATTACTGAGTTATATTCGAGACGCATGTAAAATATAAATAATTAAATGGATGAGGGGCCTCGAGATTTTTTTTTGTCCAAAATGAAATTGATACCTACTTGGAAAATGAAAAAAACATTTCGTGGGATTGCTATATACAGTACGTTTCATAACTATATATCCAATCATTTGTTGATGTTTTTAAATATATGATTAAAAAAAATTAAAAAATGTTAATGGCAAATATTAGATAAGTTCAAAATTCAGCAAAATATAAAGAAACCGTTGCAAGATTCAATTGTTCAATTTAATTTTTTAAATTTCTTTGTTCCTATACGAAAATCAATAAAATAAATTTAAGAAAAATACATTATTATGCCGTTGGTCGTCCTTTGTTTTGGTAGAAGGTGGTTTTCTAGGACGTTATCCGATTTGTTAAAAGAAAGACCTTCTTACCTGGCATTGCCTTTCTACAACACTTATATATTCGGAAGATTAATACTAAAAAATTGTAAAATTTATAAGTGTGAGCGAGACAAATGATCAAAAGGCTACTATGGTAATATTGTAGTTATGAAACAAAGGAAATTTGAAACTGTTGTTGTCGATAAATAATCGAAGTAAGTAACAGTTTTTGTTGACATTTTAATTTCAAAATTGTTATAAATCAATTATTTAAAAAAACGATTGGATATATAGTTATGAAACGTACTGTATAAGGATTAAATCATGTACGCTAAACTGAATCTGGTAAATTGAAAAACAGATTTTTGTTGTATGTTTTCGGAAAATTAATTGCGTGCGCATTTCAAAATGTTGTATATTGTGTTTACATTGGAACATTTATTTTGTACTAATTATATACGTAAAGCAATCAACGACCTATGTAAATCTAGTGCGACAATAAATTAACATGCGATTTTTAGAATAAAGTTCTAAATTATTGTATTTTCGACATAAATCGACATAAATCAATTATCAGCTGTCCAGTAACCGGTTATTTTTATTTGCCACCCCGCTAAATAGCACCATATATAGATTCTGTCAGACAAACGAATAATTGCTTTTTTATTAATCTCGTTTCAAGACGGCCTGGTTAGCAGCAATAACATAAAAAAAATATTTTGCCCTAAAAAATATCAACCAGTGCATACATAATTAAAATAGAAATGAAATCGTCGCGGCGCCATGCGATCGAAATAAGGAAAGGGTCATGTAACTTTGCTATAGGAATATTAATTATTTATGTAGTCACTACTGGCTTGTTAATTCCAAAACTAGAACTGGAAATTAACTTATCATTAATTCTAATATAATAATATCTAGGCTTGTATATGAGTAGTAACTGGTACATACCAGATTATCGTGGAATATTGCGTAAATCTGTTCCGTGCTTCGTCTTCTTTGAAAATGAACATTCCAACATAAAATCATAATGTTATTCTGTTGTAGGAACATCATTTTTGTTTGTTATTTAGGATTTGATAAGAGCATATACAGGCGTCCCTCGTATAACACGGTACTTGAAATACACGATTTCAAAAAATCGAATATGCATTGGAAATTTGAATTTTTTTCAATTACGATCAATAAGGGGAACCCCCAAATTTATTGCTACAGAAAAATCTCTCATTTCATTTTCAGAAGTGACAGTATGAGTTTCGTTCTTTGTAAATGAAGTTGATAAAGTTTTTGCTTGCTTTGTTTTTAACATTTTGGAAAGTACTTAGTGAAAAGTGAAAAAAGTACATAGTGAATAATAGCCTTCTTTTGCAAGTTAATAAGTGCATAATAATTTTAAACTTATTGATTATAGTAAATCTAATTTTGGATCCTAAATTTAGACAATGTCTGACAAGATCAAGAAGCGAAAATTTAAACGAAAATTTCGTTCACTCGAGAAGACATTGGAGTTTTAGATCGTATAAATTGCAGAGAAAAGCCTACATCGATCGCAAAATCATTAAATTTAAACGAAGCTACTATTCGAAGATGAAATGAAGCGAAGTTAAAAAAATGTTATTTGGTTGTTCGCAAGGTGCGAAACTTGTATCCTGCAGAACAAGCTTCAGCAGATGTAGAGGCTGCCGAAAAATTTATAATGGTAATACCACGAATTATTGAAGCGGAAGAATATTCAGCAGATCAAATTTTCAACGCCGATGAGCCAGCTTTATATTGGAAGACAGCCTCGAACTTTTATTTCAAAAATTGAGAAGCAAATGCCAGATTATAGCCTTGTAAAGATCGTGTTATCGGAAAATTTTGTAAAAAAACCAATGATAATAAATCGTTCCTTAAATCCCAGAGCATTGAAAAACGTCGATAAGTCTCATCTACCAGTCCTCTGACGATCAAATAAAATGAGCTGGATGATGCAAAATTTGTTTAAAGACTGGTTTAAAATTGGTTTATTCTTGAGTAGAAAAGTTTTTGAAGAAAAAAAATTTGTGCTTTAATAGTTTAATTGCTCATTGATAATGTAAGTGTAGCCATAGTAGAGAGTTCTAACGCAAATATTGGGCTTTTTCCTCCAAATTGTACATCATTGATCCAACCATTAGATCAAAGAAAGAGTTTTCTATTTTAGATTATGTCGAAATATATTTTTGGCTTGCAAGGAATTAAAACAGCCCCTTCAAGCGTGTTGGAAACCTTTGTTACCCCAAATAGTGCAGAGAGGTCCTGTCCCATTTGAGGAAGCAGAATTTAACAGAATGATATCGGTGAATTCTAATTTAGAAAGGGATGGATTTTTTGACATGAACATTGATGATGTTCGGGAACTATTTGAAGAACAAACTTTGATTGAGAAATAACCAATTGAATTACTGAATACCTCCGATGATTCCTAAAACATTTGTAATACTACAACGGTTCATTTAAATTTAATTGATCTGCAAGAAGGAATACGAAAACATTTTCGTTGGAAAAGATCCTTTAGTAGTACGTAGCGGAACATTTAAAAGAGAATTGAAAAGTGTCTTCCAAGTGATTATTTTAACAAGGATTTCATTAATCAGATTTGATTATTTTAATAAAATGTTACTGATATATTTATGCTATTATGCATATTTGGTTGATTACTCAATAGTAATTCGTCAAAATAAAAATAAAGTAAAAATCGCACGAACATAGTTGCTGATTGTTAGATTTGCTTTCTTCTACGTAGCGCAGCCTATTGCGAGGCAACAAAATTAGAAATTGAGGCATGAGTAGGAATTCTGATCGTAAAGTAGAATACATATCACAGAATTCTGCCCATGTCTTTCCTGCACAAGACTTTCCCTTATTTATAACGGGTGTCCGCCGGGAAGGTATACTACTTTGTTTTGCCGCCATTTAGGCGAATATTAGTATTTACAGTTCATACTTGACCGTCGTGAAGTAGACACGTGGCAAATTTATTATGGAAAAATATTCGATAAACCATCGTGTCAATAGGATGTTACAGTTCGCCCATGACAACCCCGATTTTCATGAAAAAATCATAATGAGTGACGAGGCACATTTTCATTTAAATGGATATGTGAATAAACAGAATAGTCGGTTCTGGGCAATGGAAAACCCTCACATTATTCATCAGTCACCTTTACATCCATTAAAAGTGACAGTCTGGTGTGCAATTTGGTCAGGAGGAATCATTGGACCTTACTTCTTTGAAAATGAAAACGGCGTAACGGTAACTGTGAATGGGGAGCGATATCGTGATATGATTGAAAACTTTTTAACGCCACAACTGCATACTTTGGGCTTGATTAACATGTGGTATCAAAAAGACGGTGCCACATCGCATACAGCCAGGATTACAATGGAACCCGTTGATCAATTTCAATATTGGAAGACCACTTTGGTATCGAAGGTACTGCAATCTGGTTTTCACAGACAGGGCAAGTAGAGCAAAATATATTCTGATCGAATTATAAACTTAATATTTCATCAGATACGAGTCCATAGCAATCTGCAGCTTTAGTTTCTCAATCTATCTCGTATATAAAAGTGAATTCTTGTCAGTCAGACTGTCTGTTTGTTTCGAATGGGCGTTTCAGGTGCTCAATCCATCGTCATGAAAGTTGTGTCATGTAAGTTACATGTCTAGAACCAACCTTACGATATTTTTAAAGCGGTTGATCCTTGCGATCTAACCGTCTCCTGGATCAAAGGGACCATCGTTATAAGTTTAAACACCATTCTCTCAATCGCATTGGAACTTTGCATATGGATTTTATACCAAAATGAGTTGGTTTTCGTAATATTTATTAAGGATTAGTAGGTTTAGGTTGATTGTTGATTTTTTTAAAACTCCGTTTTATTGAAATTAATTACAGAAATTCCTTCACGTCTCCTTTTATTCGAATTTACGAAGGAAGCATGAAGATCACACTCAAAAATTGCATTAAAAATTATTAATCAAAGCTGTCAAGAAATTGTATGTTATAATAATTTGATTGTTCGTTACTCCACTTCTATCTAAAATATATGGAGCCCATATAAAAGTTAAAGTAGGATGTTTAGTAAGTTCCACGTCGTTTTTGTTTGGCTGACATTTTGTTTTGAATGATATTTGTCAGTTCGCAGTTGACAGTCGTAGATAATGGTCGATAATGATTTGTTATGGAGCATCGAACGCCGCAACAACGCGTTGATAATCATGTGTCGAGCAAGTCAACTATTCAGTGTGTAATAAATAATTTCCAAACACTGGGAGATAAAGTAAAGAATGGGGGACAATTAAGCTAACGTACACCAGAAAAGATTGATGCGCAGTGAGAGGAGTATTGCTGAATGTCCAGGTGTCTCTTATCGATGCCGTGCGCAAGAATTGGGATTATCTCCACCGAATTTTATTTTATTATTTTATAAAATTCAATTGATACAAGAGCTACAAGAAAATGATCTTAAGCGACGGCGAGATTGGAGTACTTGATTTTTCCAGCTCGGTATAGACGACCACCATTTTTGGCAAAAAATCATTATGAATGACGAAGCACATTTCGACTTGGCTGACTTTGTTAATAAACAGAATAGCCGCTATTGGGGCATTGAAAACCCTCAATTGATACACAAAAGACCACTGTATGGTGCGCCATTTGGGATGGCGGTATCATTGGGCCCTATTTTTTTGAGGATGCTAGAAGCAATGCTGTAACAGGTCTTGGTGACCGCTATCGAGACATGTTGGAAAACTTTGTTGTATCCGAATTGGATCAATTAGATTTACAGAACATGTGGTTCCAACAAGAGGCTACGCGATCACACACAGCTCGTCCTACGATGCAAATTTTGCGAGAAATTTTTCCCGGCCGAGTAATGTCAAAAAGGTGATATCGACTGGCCTCCACGATCCCCTGATTTGACCAGTCGCAATTTCTTCCTATGGAGGTAGTTGAAGAGAAATAGACACGCTCGAAATTTGTTAGGTTATAGCATCCATGTTGTTAAATCAACATCGGCTAAATTTGTTGTGAATTGTGTAGTTTATGGCAAATCACCATGAAGGTTATACTCGTAGCGTTGAACAACGTGTGCAAATCATCAAACTGTATTTTCAAAATTAGTGCATCGTGCATTCGTGCATTCGTGCAGAAACGTTCCGCGCTTTACGTGACTTTTATCCACGCTAACCGCCCTGCCGGAAGTTGACTCAAATATCGACAAAAAATCATCTTTAGCGATGAGGCCCATTTTGGATGAAGGAATACGTAAACAAGCAAAATTGTCGGATTTGGGGCGATACCAATCGACACTAGTACCAAATGCATCCCGAAAAAGTCACTATTTGGTGCGGATTTTAGTCTGGCGGAATCATCGGTCTGTACTTTTCAAAATGAAACTGGCATTGTCATACCGTCAACGGCAAGCACGACAGATCGATGATAAGCAACTTGTTGTGGCCTAAATTGGATGATATGGATACCGACAACATGTGGTTGACAGCACTACATGCCACACAGCGCATGCCACGAGGAACATTTTTCACGAGTGATTTGAGGACAAGGTTATCTTGAGGACATGGTCTAACGCTTTTAAACTTCTTTCTTTGGCGTTATCTTAAATCGCAGATCTATGCGAATAAACCGTCAATAATCGGTGCCCTCAAAGTCAACATAACGAACGCCATCTAACAAATTCAGCCAGATATATGCGACAGTCGACGAAAATTGGACCTCCCGACGAAATATTCTACACTTAATGTCATAAAAAATTCTGTCAAATAAAAAAAATTGAGTGGATATCTCACACACAACTTTTTTATTTACATTTAAAAATCCAGCATCCTTATTGAAAGACCCTTTAGTAGGTATAAATAGTTGTCCTTGTTTATTCAGGATACAATTCTGGAAATATAATGATACTGATTTTTATTTCCTATTGTGACAGAACTTCTTTACTAACATTGTTTACATGTTGTTAGTGATGTTTCCATTAATTACGGTTTTATCAACAACGGACATAGCAATAGTAGATACTTATTACCTTCAACCAAAAAGACCGGGTTTTTTAAATTTTCTACAAACAAACCTATTACATTGGAGTACGCCATGGAAATTTCATTTTCGGTAGAGTAATGGCCATTGTTACGAATCCTACTCCACACAGGTATATCACTTAGTGGTCGAGTGATTAAGGCGTACACCACTAAGTGTTATCAACCCAAAGGTCGCGAGTTCGAATCCAGTTGAATACTATATAATTTTATTAAGCGTTTATTCTTCTTCACATCAACGATGTTGTTGGAGCAAGTATGCCTTCCCCCAGTGTGTACTGATTGAGAATTGGATTTTATAATGGTATTCCAAGTTGAGGAGAATATCCCCAACAGTTAGAGCAGCATTATCAAGCTTCTGGTAAACGATGGAAATAACCCATACCGACCACTGCCACCTAGCCGGCAATATGCTGCACCACTGAAACAGCTACCAGAAGTCTGTTAACGTTTGATTAGTGTTTTTTTTGTTTAGCTCATAAACACATAGTAACCGTTACCATTATCACAGCCCTGACTCGATTTGTTATCAGAATGGGAACATCAATGCCGATACTTAGTGCTAATACACAAATTTCATCGATACTCACTCTCATTTGAAATTATTTGCGTTGCTTTTCAAATTTGATGACACCAACCAGAGAGTTAGTAATAACTTTTAGAGGTGCGATAATGGGTGACGGTCGTTTTATCGTGAACAATTTATAGTGTTTCAATTTAACGGGAACATTTTACCGTATAACAGTTTATCTTGGACACAATTTACCGTGGACACAATTTATCGTGTGGACAATTTATCGTATGCCAGTTTATCGTAGTTTGTAAAACTGACCGTATAACAAAATTATGTGTAAGTAAAAAATTAGAAGTGTCTTCGGTTTATAAAAGTATATTGAATTTGGCCTTTATGAATCGATTAAAATGAGATTGAATATATTGGGTGGACTTGAGATTCTTAAATGTTTTTTGGTAGAAGCTCTAAAATATGGCCGCCTGGGATGGAACTCGGCCATTTCTTAACCGATATTGATGGGATTTTGTATTTTGAATGGAAATAGGATTCATTTTTTGGACGAAATTCTTGAATGTGGCCATATGGGGAGGAACATGGCCATTTTTTAACCGATTATGATGAAATTGGTTATGTTGGATGCAAATGGGATTCTAGAAAAATTTTGGAAAAAGTTCTGGAATATGGCTCTCTGGGATGGAACTCGATAATTTCTTAACAAATTATGATGGGATTGAGTATGTTAAATGGGATGCTAAAGTAATTTTTGGAGGAAGTTCTGAAATATGGTCACCTGGAACGGAGTTCGATAATTTGTTTTCCGGGTATGTTAGACGGAATGGGTATGTTAGACGGAAATTGGATTCTTAAATGGTTTTTGGAAGAATTTTGGAATATGGGGGAGGCACTCGTTAATTTCTTAAACAATTATGTTGGGGTTAAGTATGTTGGATGAAAATGGGGTTCTTAAATGATATTTGGAAGAAGTTCTGAAATTTGGCTTCCTGGGACTGAATTCGGTAATTTGTTAACCGATTATGTTGGGATTGGGTATGTTGGATGGAAATGGGATTCTTAAAAGGTTTTTGGTTCTGGAAAATGGCGACTTGAGAGGGAACTTGGTAATTTCTTTACTGATATTGATAATATTTTGTATGTTGGATGGAAATGGGATTATTAAATGATTTTTGGAAGAAGTTCTTGAATATGGCCATCTGGGAAGGTACTTGGCCTATTCTTAACCGATTATGATAAGATTGGGTATGTTGGATGGAAATGGGATTCTAGAATGATTTTTGGAGAAGTTTTGGAATATGGGCACCTTACCACTAAACCGCGACGAAATTATGAAATGGCTGAATTAGTATTATCGAAATATTCGCAGTTAACATGATTATGATGTGCTTCAATAATCAAATGGACAGTTTGAACGTTTATGATGATGAAAGGGTTATTGTACGTTGTATATATGTTTTTCTGCAACTACTTAGCACCACGTTTTTTACTGATATATATAGTTCTAGTGAAATGTCATTCATTTATGAATGCGTTTATATAGGAAACACGTGCCTGCAACCAACGGATTGTAGAATAAAATTAGAAGAATGTTTCATATCCCTTTGTTGTTTAAAAACATAACGTACGGAGTTCGAACTGATGGTGCCGCGATATACCTCGTGAGCGCCTCTGATTTGAACATTTAAATCATCCAGTAATATTTTAACGCCGTATTGTAGTATTTTGCTCATGACTCGAAATATCAAAGTGAAGCCCAAGAAACCTGAGTACGCAAACATGATGGCTAATAGATATGAAGTTAATTACGAATTGATGAAGTTAGTTATGAGTAACCCAACTCCAATTTCAGGCTTGTTCGCTATTGCTTGTACAAAGTGCTTTTCGTATGTTCCGGTTATAATCGACGAAGCTATTACCAATTTTTCCTCTGGTGCCAAAATATCAAATTTTTATTGAAATACTTGTTCAAACTGTAGGTGGAAACTTTCCTTTTTGATTGTTTCATTTTAGAATGTTCAAAGAAAACAGAACTTTTGTTCGTTATGAAGTTTTCGTACTTTATTAAAAATGAGAATGTTTGATAGTAATCGCATTGGAACTCGCCAATCCGTTATTTTTGTAAAATTGTAAGATTTTCAGTTCTATATCGCCAATCTATTTAAATTATATTTGAAGGTAATACGAGGGCGAAAATTCCTTGATTAATACGCTCGCTAGGTAACTCTAAATGAATTAGGTGATCTATTGAAAAAAATTCAAGAGAAATTCTGCTTCTGCTTATTGACACTACATGTTAGGGCAAGTTATTGGTGCCGCAAAACCAATACCTTATCAGCTTCTGCTCTTCAGGTTAGGGGCGATGTAAGCAGGCGTCTTTCGTGGGCTCATGATGTAAACAAGTTTCTGACAAAACTGGATGCCTTAACATCTATCACCAGTCGGTCTCATGTGGCAATATTCCATTAGTTCTTCCAAAAATCATTTAAGAATCCCATTTTCATCCAACATACCCAATCCCAACATAATCGGTTAAAAAATTAACGAATTCCGCCTCAGGTGGCCAAATTTAAGAGATTTTTATAAAAACCATTTAAAAACCATATTCCAAAACTTCTTCCAAAAATCATTTGAGAATTCCATTTCCATCCAACATACTCAATTTCCTTATAATCAGGTAAGAAATGGCCGAATTCTTATACAAAATACATTATGAAAAAAGTTTTATGTTTTAAGATTAATTGGGATATACGATAAACTATCCTCACGATAAACTGTTCTACGGTAAATTGTTCCACGATAAACTGTTCTACGATAAATTGTTCACGATAAACTGACAGTAAATCGCCTATAATATACAATATATTTGTATTTCATATCACCAACCTAACAATACCATGGATTTTTATGTAGGCCACATCAAATACTCTCCACATGAAGAAACAATAAACAACAACATAACAGAAACCATGATATGTAGCAGCTGACAGTCGTTTACAACATGTTCTCAGCTGCAAAAGTTCAGAAAGCAATTACATTGTCTTGTGTACTATGTAAACAAAGATTGTAAATCTCCGATCTCAAGATAACATACTATGATGTGGACAACATTCAACTTGTGGTGTCCATAACTAAAGTTATTTATAAAAACATAATAAATAGCAACACAATATCGTTATAAACCGATTAGGACACCAGAACCAGAAAAATAAATTAGGGCCAATTTGCTTTTTGTTATGCTACCGAAATTCCACTTCCCTAGCTCGTACATACCAATTTGGTTGGTACACAAAAGCACCAAATATAAATTAATTATGAAAACATTTTGTTTCAATTTTTTATTTATCGATTTATAATTACTGTTTTATGTAACCTTTTGTATAAAAATATGTTTTATGTACATAAATAGAGTAAGAAGAGCAACATTAATTTTGTTACTGTCGTATATTGTTTCAACGGTGGATAGTATCGGGTAGGTCTATATATAGCGGAAAATGAGAGAAAATCAATGTAAAAAAAAGGATCGAGTCGAGCGAAATCATAAAAAGGTAACGACATTATTAACTATTATGGGCATTTTTATTGCTGGTTATGTTTCCCGAGACTTTTTAAATCCCTTAAGAATTAAAAAAACAAAATAATTAATACAATTATATTTGAGCATGCGAGTATTAAGGGTTAGTCTAGCTAGCAGTATGTGTTTGTTTTATGGTTAATGTGATTTAACAATTATATACAAAATTCAACCGGTATCTAAAAATTAATTTTCTGGCACTCCCGAAGTATTAGATTAAAGCACACTGTAGAACTAGAATAGCACTTAGATATCAGTGGCTAATGTGTTTACCAAATAACTTTAAACGGTTCATGCCTCCATCATCTGCCTCTGGATACATCATCCAGTGAACAAAGTGCAAAATTGTGAATAGTGAAAAGTGTAAAACAATGTTTAGAAGAAGAGGAAAGGAACAAATCATGAATTTATTGAACTGAATACTGATAAAGCAAACTAAGTTGAGAAAAATCTGATTTATCTCTAAATAAACACATTTCAACCCTAGTAATTGAGAGCGAAGAGACTGGTAGCTCATTAAACTAAATTCTTCTAAATTAAAGAAATGCGTAGACAAATGCTAGGCTCAGTAAGGTGCGAAATTAGCAAAGGAACTGGGAATTTTTGATAAAATTAGCAAAAATAAGAACTTCAAATGAAAGAATTTAGGAAAAACATCGTTTAAATCGCAAGCAGTGAATTGCGTTGAGTAAAATACATAATTAGCTATTCAAGCTTAATGTAAAGCTCTGGCAGATATTTAAAATGTGTTTACAGAGGACAATTTCATCATTTCATCAAATTCAATGAGCAAGTTAAAATCTATGATTCCTTCCATGTATTCAACCGTGCCCTATAAATAACTTTGGCTGCATATAAGAATTGTGTAACAAAACCGTTCTCATTTATATTGAAGGTAAAACCTTTATCACATATATGTAAATTAAAATTGCGATACAATTATCGCACGATTTGCATCACGACCAAAATCATAATTCCCAACCAATGACTCATTCTCGGATCGTATACGTACAGGCGAGATAAAATAGCGCTTAACAGATAAAAACATGTAGTGTTAGTGTACTCCTACGTATATAAAATTGAAGTTTTGCCAATAAATTTAATTTGAACGTAGGACCTAAATTTTTATATGGCTTGGTCATGTGCCAGCTCGTAATTATTAATTCTTATTTCATTTTCAAGGACGAGGAAAACTTTAAAACTAAAATGCGATAATTATTTTATATAAATAAAAATTATACAACTTTTCTTTAATTTTCTGAAAATGATGTAATCGACAAAAGTAATTTACTTAAACGGAAAATTTAAGTGCTGGTATGCGCGACACACGACAGGCGAAAATGTTATTAATTATTGTAAAACTGCAATTCAAATTTCCGAATAAAACGCAATGCAATTTTTGAAGAGCTGGGCAAAAGGCTGGTTGCGTGTCAGATTTGAAATATGTAAATGACCAAAAGCACTTATTACACTTTTCTATGTGCTTATTGCCAACTGTTTTTTTTAAATATAAAATTATTTTGTTCTTAATACTCGGGGAAACTATTGTACAGCATTATCCGTTTTTATGTTATGAAAGGTGTGTTCTGACGACATCTTAATTTTTATTTAGATATTAAATTTTATAAAAATTTCATATTGTATGATTTTTTTGGAAATAAAAATTTCTATAGATTGTAATTAGCGATTGGAGTGACATTTTGCTGAAAATTTTAAATCATTTGCTAAAACAACTGCCACTATTACAGATTTATTCAGTAATAAATGGCTTTCACGTACCAGAACATAAGTCATGCGGATTGCTGTTGAAAATTTCATGACTGGGTATCATATGGTACCATTAATCAAAGACGTTGGTCTATAATTAATTTCAAGAAAATCTTATCCGAACAAAAATCTTCTACAGAAAAATTAAATCCGTCATCGATGTATTCTTAAGCTGATTGAACATTCTTTTATGAATTTATCATCGTTACGACAAGTAACTTAAAGATTATTGCTTTTACAATGCCACATATGTAGTTAATCAGGAAAAACAATTTAATAGGCATACTAGGGTGTTCCGAAGCTTAACTCAAAAAATTAAAAACGGCAATCGATGCATTTTTAAGCGAGTCTAACTACTTTGTGATACAATGCTTAATGTTACTTAGAAAAAAATCTAATGGGCATGGAAAGATCATCGGATGTAAGTTCTTGTATAAGAAATTAAAAAGGTTGTTGATGTCCAACAGTCTTTATTGCGACAGGTAAACGCGTCGCAATTTAGGAATACATCGGTGTTATTTTGAAATTCTTGTAGGAACTTGGGAATACTTTGTCAGCCACATTAAATATTCAACTGTGCGTGGCAATGTGACGTAATGCATCAAAAGATACTTTTCGAAACGAAGATAAATCCTAAAAATGTCGTTAGGACTCCTTAGGAATAAACCGATAATTTTTTTTACTACTATTCTGTTTTCCAGTGTATTATTAATTGACCGAATCAAAAAAATTGAACCAGAATAGCGATTCTGACCCAAATTGACTAAAAACTGAATTTGTATCTGTTGCTTTAGCCGTTCATTGAACAAATAAAAGAAAAAATGAAATTCCCAGATAAAAAATGGCGGGACGAATATGTTGTGGCCAACACCTCACTTTCTTTTACCATGAACATAAACAATCATAGATTTAGAATAGGCACTTGATTTCTAAAGCGAAAAATTAAACTCACTGGACTTTTTTTTAAAACATGTCTTATAAAATCAAAAAATGCTGCCACTTCCGGTACACAAATGTCCACCAAATTTCGTAAGGATCTTTCAATTTATGAAAAATGAGTTATGAAACATTAAAAGAAGATTACACATCGATGACATCAAAATGACAACTGCGATAGAAGAAAAATCATTTAAAAATGCATAAGCAGAGACGCTGCCAAATTCACACTCTCTGAAGGCTGGTTCAATGGATTCCAATTGGATTGGACCAATAATGGTTTAACCCAATTGATTGAAGCTGCAAATTATTAAGATCGCCAAGATCTTCAACTGGAAAAATCTTTCAGCACGACAAGGAAAATACTGAACTCCGTGAATAATTAAGAGAAATTACAACTAAATTGAAAGAAACATTTGCAATGTCAACACTCACCAGAAAGGGCAAAACTTTACCATCAACTTCAAAATTGGTTTCTAGAAATCAGTTAATCATCAAGAAACAACTAGCTGTAGATCAACAACCAGTACCAAAAGAGAAATCATCTCCACCAATAAATGTCGTTGGAATATCAAATATCAAGAAGCCACATCGCTCAAACCACAGCGGATGTGAAATAGCTAAGAAGCTACAAAGATTAAGAAATAAAACGCGAAAACAAAATCCAGGAATACCGGAAAAAATTAACCAAACTTTCACCAAAGAGCAACCAAAATCTCATGCTAGTAAAATGGGAGAACCAAAACTATACTCGCAAGTGGTAAATGCTAAACCAGTTATTTCGAAGGGCTCTGCCGAAGGTACAACAGTGCTCCAAAGGATACTAAGAAGCATGGAAGCTCATTACATTTGCCTAGCTAATCAAGAGAAATGCCTTGCAGCATTAAGCAACAGGTTAGATAAGCAAGACTCTCTAAATGAAATCCCATCCATTCTCTATTAAAATAATACAAACAACCACAAATAAAACATTAAGAATAGTAACCTGGAATTCAAATGGGCTAATGCCACATATTCCAGAAATAAAGAAATGTTCCTAAATGCCGAAAAAATAGATATATGCCTTAGTATCGAAAACACATTTTACTTCAACTTCATATCTTAATATGAGTAGAACTGTTACCACGCCATTCATCCCGCAGGAAAGGCAACAGGAGGGTCGTCGATGGTTATAAAAGAAAACATCAAGATTCAATTCAATTAAGGAAGACTATTGCACATTATTGAAATCACTTGGATCAAGTTTCATAATCGGAAATGATTTTAATCCAAAAAATAACTACTGGGGATCAAGAGTAAACTCTAAAAAAGGAAGAGAGCTATATTCTGACGGATAGAAACAAAACACCCGAAATCATAGACTTCTTTATCACCAAAGGTATATAGACGAAAACTACATATACCTAGAAAGCAGCGAGAGGATTATGTCGGATCACACGCCTGTTATTATGACAATTAGTGCAATGATTGTTAAGAAAACTAATCCATCTTGGTTAACTAATACTAAAACCTGATGGGAAAAATTCCAGGAACTAGTTGAGGTATGCCAATACTAATTTAGGTATGCCAATTAAAAATCCGATACAGAGTAGACTTTTCTCAACAACAGTATGCAAGAAGGGGCGTGGAGTAGTACTCCCTCAAGGTCAAAGGGAATGCGCCGAAATGCTATTTATCCTCTGGAAGTTAGGGAACTGATTGCAGCAAAATGAGTCGAGCCCCATAATATATAACACTCTAAACTTTTTTCTCCAATAAACTAGTTCCTAATTAAAGGAAATAACAACGAACCCATTAATAAATACTTAAGTGGCTTTACTGAGAAAAAAATATTCTCACAAAAAGTTTAAAACGACCTAAATTACCATTATTATCCACAAGCTAGATGATTTTGATATACGCCCAGTAACTCTCAAAGAATTAAAAGAAGTAAAAAGCAACATGAATGTTATAAAAGCCCCAGGATATGACGTGATTACTTGCCAAATAATCAAGGCTCTACCAGGTAAAGGATTTCGTAAGCATAATCAATGCAATGCAAGCTTTCGGTTAAAATATGTTCCGTGGCGATGGAAAGTAGCAGAAGTAATCATGATAGCAAAACGTGATAAACCACCTAACGATAAAAAAAATCATACAGGCCAGTTTCATTGCTGCCAATTATGTCAAAACTCTTTGAAAAATTATTACTAAAAAGACTTATAATAATTGAGGACCAACAACTAATTCCTCCACATCAATTTAGATTCAGGGTAAAGCACACCACAATTGAACAAGTGCATAGAATCACCAACGTTATTGAAAGAACGTTAGAACCCAAAAAAGTATTCTCCAGCATATTTCTGGACGTCGCCCTAGCATTCGATAAAGTTTGGCACAGTGGACTGGAATTCAAGCTGCACAGAGATCTGCCGAGGCATTCTATGCCATACTAAGATCTTATTTATCCAATAGACATTTTCGTGTGAAATATGAGGATGAATACTCCGAACTAAAGAAAATCTCTGCCGGTATCCCACAGGGGAGTGTCTTAGGACCAATCCTGTATTTATTATATACAATGGATATTCCAACAACAGATGAGGGAACCATAGCCACCTTTGCAGATGAGATGGAGCAAACTCCAGAAAATTACCAATGCGGTTTGTAACTGGACTAAGTGCTGAAGAATCATGCTTAATGAGACGAAATTCACGCATATTAACTTTACATATCAAAAGGCTTCCCATCTACAGATAGTAATTAACTCACGACCGGTGCCATATGCAAACAAAGCTAAATATCTGGGCATGACTTTCGATGCCAAGCTCAAGCGGAGAGAGCACGTCAAAAAGAAAAAATAAGAACTTAATATTAAGTTCAGAAAAATGTATTGGCTCATAGGTAGAGGCTCTGAGCTTACAATATACAACAAGCTGCTGCTATATCGGCAAATACTGAAGCCGATATGAACCTACAGTATACAATTCTGGGGATGTACTAAGCAAACAAACGCCAAAATGATACAGATGTTTCAAAATAAGGTTCTCCGTAGCATCGTAACTGCTCCGGGTTTCACAAGAAATGGAGACCTTCAAAGGGATTTACAGATGGAATAAGGCTCCAGGAACATGGAAACCCCTACTATATTCGCCATATGATGGATAACCCTGTCGTTGAAAGAAGGCTTCAAAGAACGACGCCACTTGACATAGTAAACATACCAAATTAAAATTATATTTTAAATAGGTTTAATTAATTTTGGGACTAACCATTGGGTTTCACCCCAACAAATCAGAATTATTTAAGAAATGTAAAATTTGGAAATGTGAAAGATAAATTGCTAGATGAGCACAGCCTCAGTTGTAATTAATAAAGAAAAACAAATTAACCTTGCAATTGATTTAATTTCAATTCTTTAGAGAAAAATTGAAGACATATTTGGAGAAATACAAAGTTTTAGTTGAACCAGAGGTTCTGAGAGACCATTAATATTGGCATGAGACTTTCTTTGTAATTTATTGCAGATATCTTATCAATGGGTTTTATAATTTCATTAATTTATTTTCTTTCGTTTACCACTGGCACCTATGAAAATACCTATATAGGTTTGAAATGCTTAGGTCAAACAAAGAGGATCCACTATAAACAATTTGTTTTTTTTTTAGGATAAATCAATTTTCAAATCACCCAAAGCTTTGGTAAATTATACTTTCCAACGAAATTTTTTAGATGGCATAGACCCAAATTTTCAGAATAACATAATTGAAAATTATTTAATTGATTTACCACTCTATGCAGTATTATGCAGTTTATACTAAATCACGTAGCATGTCGCATGTCACGAGTTTGCACAATTAACTCGAAATATATACTGCAGTTAAACATGTAGAATAACCAGTCACACAAAATATATTGAAATCAATATTATATAAGAGCACGAGTCCCATATATTTTGGCGCCAGTGTATTTTACATTAAAAACTATAAAAACCTACCGATCGTCATGGAGAATTTAATTTAAAAGTAAAAAAAAATGTTACAATAAAACAATATTAGTATGTACCTGCTCTAGAAACACAAAACGGCAATGTTAATATATTTTTATGCACGCGACGACTCATCTACCTTTAGCTTTTTTATTATATACTTGGATCAATAATAAAATGTGTAGAATTTATATAAGAGGTATGGATAAGTATATAAAGAAGCTTACCCTTGAACAGATCCCGAATTTGATATAAGTCCACCATCAATACTATCCCGGCTCATTTCATCAACCATTTTAACTTTAAGCTGATGCCCAAACGAGGCTAAATCCGAATTTGGCGTTATCGGACCGGATGCTGGTATTATAGCTGAACCATTTGGCAGTGCTGTCTCAGATGTATTACAATTTAGATTTAGATTTAAATCATGTGAATCATATAAATTATTATCATCACTACCTTTATTTATATCTCCGTTTGTTACATGACCTTCGTCATCATCTTCGTCACCGCCACCATCAATTCCCTCCGCATTTTTATCAAGCAGTTGCGTCTCTTCATCCTCATTGTAAATTTTAAAATAGGCAAATGTTAAATATATTACCGAAATTATAAACGATGGTATCGGTATTGCCATAGCATAAACTAAATTTAATGTATTCTGATGCAGATCTAAATGACTTATAACGATTTTTGGATCGACTTGTGAATAAAAACACGAGAAGTTCGATCCCTTTTTAATATATTGCTTCTCCCATATCGTACAATTCAACATTGGCGGATATCCGCACCCTTTGACATTTGGATAAAGTTGAGCTTTAATGAAATGCCAAACGGAATCGTTTGGTGCGAGCCCCTGCACCTGGTCATCCACATATATTATACTATCTTCCAAATATTTTACACTTTCTGGTGCCAACAGGGCACTCATTACACCATTATCGATACTCGCCTCATCTATATACTCGTAATCATCTTTGTTATAAGACGATGGCGGTCGACTTAATTTACTATATTGTGGATTACTATACGATATATATGATGATAAGACTGATGATGTTGGTTGCGATTTTGATGATGTGCGCGGTAATGATGCGGCGTCTGATGTTTTTTGTACATCGTTATCGATTGTATTCAAAGCAGCTATTGTCTCATTTGCCAATGGTGGCTTATTAACCAATTTGTAATTTACATAAATTTGGGTGCATTCGTACAATTCTTTGGTGCAGCCCTCTTTGCACGAGGTCCACGAACAATTCGATACACCTTTCAAATGTTTTATATCGACGGTCACGCATATTGCTGGTGTTGTGTTAAATTGCATGAATATTGTTTCAAATGCCGGATCAATAACAAACGGGACAAGAAATAGAAAAGCGAATAAACTAAAAGTTCCTAGTAAAATAAAAAAGGCGGTTATATAAAAAAGTAATTTCTCCTTAAATGTTTGTGGAATTTCTGGTTCATCCGCCATTATATTATCCTTTCATATACAATTACGAGTGGCGCGGTGTTATACACTCACACGACAATAGCAGCGACCACGAATTAATTATTTTATTAATTATATCACTTTTATAAATTAATTATTTTGAATCACAGATATTCAGCACAAATCTATCTAAATTTTATACATTAATATTATTTATGTTGTTTAGAAAATTATTTTATATAAATCTACCTAAATTTTAAAAATTAAAATAAAGGTGAGTTTTATGTTCGACCATATACTCGTATTATACATTCCACATGGTAATTATTTTATTGCCTTTATTGGTGCAATACTCTTGTTGCTGTACCAAAATATGATTTAACACATAAGGAATTAACATCTTGATAAAAAATTTCGATTTATTGAATATATAAACAAAATCACTTAGTTTTTATTTTTAATATTTCTCTAAACTAATTGAACAATTTTTCAGTTGAAATTGAAAAGTGTTTTTCTATATAGTCATCGTATACACCACACCACATACAGCGAAGGTAAACAAACATATAAATAAATTATTTAATTCGATATCTTTTTTCTCTTTGGAAAATCGATTTCTTTTTACGGGAATATTTTAACTTTTCATGAAAATCGAAATGAAACTACTCTAAAATATACATAATTTATTAAGCAGACGATGTATAGTTTATTTTCCAATCGATTTTTATTATTTATAGCAATCATAACCGCGCAATCAAAATATATATCATGGCTGTCATCTAGTGTTTGAAGTGGAATGTTAGTCGGGAAGTCGAATCGGACAATGTCAGAAAATCGTTTTTTAATTTATTGGCTAAGCCCTAAAATATCGGAAGCGACTATAATAGCCTGGACAGACTGAGCATTAGATAAATTGGTGTAGCAAAATTCGGTCAAGTACTCTAGGAAATAAAATTCAATTCAGTTTGACACACTGCGAAAAACTCAAAAATCTACTAGCAAATTCAAGTTTTTCCATAGGGTGCTTGATTGATTTTTTTTTACTACTACAAATTACTTCAAATATAGAAAAACATCGTCCCTAAATCTAGCAGAACCCATCCAGATGAACAATACAATATAATTTGAATAATTATAGGCTAATGAAATTTTATGTTAAACAATTTTGGACTCCAATTAAAGGAAACCACTTCCACTTCGAAGCTAGCAGAACCAAAATCAAACATCGGATCAAAACCGAAATTAGAACGGAAAACAAGAACTATTGACATATAAATAAATTTAGGCTCATTATGTTCTAATCAAATGCCCCCTAAAAAAATTTAGCCTTTTTTCGTTCTTGACCAAGTTTTAGGTTATTTTAAAACCAGCAGAACCAAAATCATGACCCTAATGCATCAGCACTTGTAGCACAATCCAATGAAAATGGTACTGGAATTTTTTACAAATTAATTACAAATTTGTTACACAGTTAGAAAATTTTTTACTGGTCCCGTTATCATGCAATTCGTGTGTGGGCTGGCATTAGACAAAGCTACACCACAATTTTCGTATTTTTGTTAATATTTATTGTATCGTGCTGGGGGTGGTACTGGCATATTTTACAAATTAATTGGCATAGTTCAACCCCCTAAAAACTACCTCTAAGGGGTGCAATTCTTCAAAAAAAATATTTTTCGTTAAACCATGCTTCTGTGGGGGTGCTACTGTATTTTTTTAACAAATTAATTACAACATATTGGCATAGCTTAACCCCCAAAAAATTACCGCTGCAATTTTTTAAAAACCATTTTTTTCGTCACACCACGCCTTCTGCATTTCTGTGAATTTTTGTTGCATAGTGCTGGGGTACTGGATTTTTTTTTACAAATTAATTACAATGAAATAACACAATTAAACGCTTAGAAAACTACCCCGAATGGGAGCAACCGTTTAAAATCATTGGATCGTACTGAGCGTGATTCTAGAAGTTTTTACAAATAAATTACAATATAGTGGAATAGTTCAATTGCTAAAATCTGCCCCTAAAACGTGAAGCTCTTTAAAACAAGAGACATCAACAACTCTCTGTAAAAGTCGTACCTCTTAAATTTATCACAATAACCCACACGCACAAAAATCGATCATAACGTATCGAATTACCTTCCGGTGCAGAAAAAAGGTATCCCTGAATTTATTACAACAGGCCACGCCCATAAAAATGGATCAAAATGTACCGAACTTCCTTCCTATGCAAGAAATAGGTATCCATAAATTTATTACAACGACAATACATTTTGATCAATTTTTCTGGGTGTGGGCTGTTGTGATAAATTTAAGAGGTACGACCTTTCCAGAGAAACATTGTTTTAAAGAGCTTCACGTTTTAGGGGCAGATTTTGGCAATTCAACTATTCCACTACATTGTAATTTATTTTGTAAAAGCTTCCAGTATCACCCTCCGTACGATCCAATGATTTTAAATGGTTGCTCAGATTCGGGGTAGTTTTCTAGGGGTTTAATTATGCCATTTTATTGTAACTAATTTGTAAAAAAAATCCAGTACCATCCCCAGCACTGTGCAACAAAAATTTACAGAAATGCAGAAGACGAAAATATTGCACCCTTTAGGGGTGATTTTTTGGGGGTTGAGCTATGCCAATATGTTGTAATAAATTTGTTAAAAAATCCAGTACGATACAACAAATATTAACTGAAATGCCAAAAGCATGGTTTATCGAGAAATATGGGTTTAGAAGAATTTCACCCCTTAGAGGTAGTTTTTGGGAGTTTGAACTATGTCAATATTTTGTAATTAATTTGTAAAACATTCCAGTATCATACTCAACACGATGCATCAAAAATTAACAGAAATGCGATAAGCATGTTGTAACGAAAAATAGGGTTAGGGGTAGTTTTTTGGGGGTGAACTATGGCGATATGTGGTAATTAATTTGTAAAAAATACCAGTACCATTTTCATTAGATTGTGCTACAAGTGCTGGTGCAGCATTAGGATCATACCAAAATCGAAAATTGGGTCAAAACTGAAATTAGAACGCAAATCAAGATCAATGGACATACAAATAATTAAAAGCTTTTGGCCTAATTCAAATAACTATTAAAACATTTTAGGCTTCATTCGTTATTGACCAAGTTTTAGGTTATTTAATTTAAAGGTAGTTTCTTTAAATCTAAAGGGAACCCAAATCAAAAATCGAACCAAAAACCGGAATTAGAATACGTACCAAGGATCTATTGTTCAATACATTCAAATAGTTTTGGGATGATTATGGACAAACCAAATGCCTTATTAAAAAAATTTAAAGCTTCACTCGTTCTTTGTAGCAGAAACTAAAACAAAAATCGAGCCAAAACCGAAGGTCTAATTTAAGTATAACAAATATAGTCAAATAAATTTAGACTCTTTATGGTCTAATTAAATGCTCCATTACAAAATTTCTTCTTGACCAAGTTTTAGGTTATTTAATTTAAAGCTACCAGAACCCAAACGAAAGTCGGACCAAATCCGAAATTAGAACGAGAATCAAGATCAATTGACATATAAATAACTAAAGGCCTACCCAACTGCCCCATTAAAATCTTTTAGGCTCCACTCGTTCTTTACCAATCTTTAGGTCATTTAATTTAAATCTATAGCAGAATGATAATCGAAAATTGTACCAAGACCGATATTTGAACGCAAACCAAATTCTATTGACATACAAATAATTTTTGGCTCATTATGGTCCCATAAAATACTCATTAAATAATTTTGGACTCCACTCATTCTTGGTCAAGCTTCAGGTTATTTCTTTCTTTACGTATTGGTAAAATTTTCGATTTGGGTTCTGGTAGCTTTAAATAAAATAACCTATAATTTGGTCAAGAACGAAAAAAACGTAAATTTTTTTAGGGGGCATTTGATTAGGCCATAATGTGCCTACATTTATTTATATGTCAATAGGTATTGTTTTTCGTTCTAATTTCGGTTTTGGTCCGATTTTCGATTTCGGTTCTGCTAGGTTTAAATTAAATGATTTAAAGATGAATTAAGATCGAGCGAAGCCCAATATAGGAAATTTGATTGGGGGTCAATTGATCTTGTTTTGCGTTCTAATTTCAACTGTGAAGTGAAAAAGTCTAATTCGTTTTCTCGAACGAACGGACCAAACAATTTTTATTTGACGTTTAATTAGATTAAAGTTAAGCTTAAATTTTCTAATTGTTTTAAAATGGGTTTTTGATTTGGTTACTGCTAGCTTTTTCTAAAGCTAGCAGAACAAATCGTTTTAGTTCGAAGAGCTCGAGTCCAATATTTTTAATAGAACATTTCATTAGCCTATTGAACGGACGTGAAAACCAAAGATTTCACAAATCACTTTGTAATAATTGTTTTATTTTTACAAAGTATGATGAATGAGTAGATGAAAGGAAGAAATACAATATCCAGTTTCGAGCCGTTAAGATTATTCATTTGGAATAAAATCAGCCACCTCATCAGGGCTACTGAAGTAGTGTTAACTAAGTAATACTTCCTGTAAAAACAGAAGAACAACTTGTTCTTGTACATAAAAAAGGAAGAATGTCTAAAGATTAAATCAAAATACGCACATGCGCTCGGCAGCTCTGGCAAACTGCATAAGCTTTAACTAGGGCAGGGAACCCAGCTGACCTTGAATGAGAGATTTAAGAAACCCGGACCGAGCCACCTCGAAAGCTGAATAGCCCAAACAAAGTGAATGCTGTCATTGTCTTCAAGGAAGTCGTCAGGCAAGGAAATTTACACGAGCCTCATTCATTGTAAACGGATTTTAAAACGTCCTTGAATGGTTAAAATAACGATCAAGAAACTCTTAGCTGGTCTTTCTTCAAAGATAAAATGTAATTTGTAAACCTAAGATTATGTAGGTTCACAACTGAAAGATTTTACCATTCGCTTTAGCTAAAGAATCAGCTATCTCATTTCCCTTAATATCACAATGAGCCGGAACCAAAATAACCATATTGCATCATATTGCTAGTGCAAAGAAGGGCAATAAAATGTTTACAGTCCTTCACCAGTTTGGCAGTGGTCAAACATGTGAGTGCTATCAGCTCGGAGTACCGTGCAGTATAGACCAAGACTTTCATGTGATCGTAGATCATAAAACCTGCACCTGTAAATTTAGAGAGAGAGTCGTCGGCGAAAAACTCTAGCGACTCAGATACCCAGTTATTGAAGTTTTGATACATCCATGAGTCTCTCGATGGATAAACCACCGAGGAAGAATTATCGAAAGAGAATTCTGATAGATAAATCATATAGATTCTAGCCGTGCCTAGAATGAATAGTGCAGTGAGGGCAGAAACAGGATTAAATGGCGGTGGTTTTTTGAAGGCGAATTTTGCAAGGAGGCTACTATTTAAAATAGAGCGAACAGTTCGCCAATATTACTACGTCTAACAGACTAGTTTTATATGCATAAACATACACGCCCTTCTCAAGACACCACATTTCTATAACTTGAAGAGCTCGGACAAGCCGAATACATTGAGGTGCATTAAGGTGTTTATCCCCAAACAAAACAAGTCGGCAGCATATAGCTCTGAGCAGTAAAGACAGATTGCTTTAAGGAAAGTTGAAGAAAGACTAATACCACGAAATGTCCTGTGGCCGGTAAAATCCGACTTACAACCTTTCGGGATGAAAAAAACTCCACTCTTGTTCCAAGATTATGGAACAATTTCAAAAGCAATGCATGCTTGAAAGAGTAGAAGTAAGTGATCCTGAATGACAGCTCTTGGGAGATATATCTTGTAAACTGTTTCATGAATTTGAAGCAGGTCAACAGATTACACTGAACGTTCTTGCCGAGAGCTCGCCTGAAGTTTTAGAACCTCAATACAAGCAATCCAAAGTTCAATATGAAGTACAGCACTTGGGTTCCAGAGGCAGAACGGCAGATTGTTGCAAACTACACTCAAGACAGATTGAGGTGACAACCACGCAATGACTTAGTTATAACTGGAATACAACGTAGAAACAGAAAGTCTATCCACTGAATCAAGATCAGTGCTAAACTTTAATTCGGACGACGTTACAGTGCCAGTGGCGCTTGTAAAGCGAACGATGAAGAGATTGACAAACATCATATTCGGAGCAGAACGACATCAACAGTTTAAGGAGGTGTTTCAAATGCGGGAAGATTGTTTAATATACATTTGACATTGTCATCAACGATGGAATGACGGTTTTTCGGGACAGTCTGATTGCTGCGATAGACAAGTTGAAACCTGGAGAGAGGAAAAGGAAATGGGAAAATTCAGAACCATAGATGGTCCAAGAAGCAAACAAGACCAGAGGCAAGCACCCAGCTCAAGATCGGATAGTGCAGTACATGAGGACATAGTTTGTAATTAACAAGTGAACAGTGGATGTAAAGAAGTAAAAAGTAAAAATGAACAGTAAAAGTGAAATAGAGAACTGTGATAAAAAGTGAAATATTGAATTTGTTGAAGAAGTTAAAGGTGTTGGGAAAAAAGTTTGTAACTTTAAGACGCTGGTCATTGAGTGTTTTATTTGCAAACCCAATACGAAGGCCCAAAATAATAAATTCTTAGTATTATCGTATTTATTTACCCAGTTTGCAAAAGTTTTAATCTGTTCTACTAAATATCTGGATTTTTAATCTCGTTGATAGAAGCAATTCTCTTTAGTTTTAATAAGGAGCCACAGTGGTGGGCTTGTGAAAGAAAAGATAGAAAGAAAGTCTATTTAAAGTCAAAATTCTTTTGACGTATTCTACAAAATATTCTGTCATTTGAGTATCAAAAACAGTCGTGATCACCTTCCGTTTGCGGATCCTAATTGCATGTTAAATGGAAGAACTTATTTACTAACTTAATTAACCACTGCTCCACTTGTCCTATTAAAGAGATATGCTCGTAGGTGAGAAGTATGTTGATACTAAGATTATTTTGGTAAAAATATTGAAGAGCAAAGTGATTGTTTGCTATGCAGTCAAGTGTGCTAAATCAAATCCTTCAAATAGACGTAACAAATAAACCGATTTTTGATGACACGATTGCCAATATGCCACTAATCGACCTCATTTATACATAACGCAATACGAGAATAATATGATTAACGTTTTCTTTTATTTGCAGTAAACTCGACTTACAAGGTTGTACAAAGTCGTGCGAAAACGAAAAAAGTATCTGATTACGGTTTGGTGCTCTTATGAAAAGTTACATATTCGGGGGAATTATATACTTATTCGTACTGTACAAATTATATGACTGAAATTCGTCCAAAATCCTGAATTTGATTTAAATCTTTATTTTACTAGACACAGGATTACGAAATCATTTATTTTTCGTATACCAAAATGGAAATTTCATATGCGGTGATAAACATCTGATCGTTAAATGTATTAACCGTCGCGGTTACTGTTGGCGACTGGTACTAAAATTGATATCTAAAACATTCCGGTTTATGGTAAAATAAACATAAAAGCCATATTTAGGGTGTCTGAGAAATTAATAACCAGCCGACAAATTTATTGTATGTATAAATGCAAAGTAGAAAAATATCGACTGTAACCAAGAAAAGTTTTCAAGGCAATAATCAATTTCCTCCCGATTCGACAACGTCATTGTAACATGTTACCTTACAATGTAGCAATTTTATACAATGTAAAAAACTTCTATTTAATTTTACAATGCTCGATATAGATTTCTCATCCCTTCCACGACGCTGTTATATTGCTACAAAAGTAAATAGTTTCCGTTGCTTTCCATTAGAAATAAATAGCTGAGTATATTTATTTATAAACAATTATAAGATATTGGATATGAATATGTATCAATATTTAAATAACATTTCATAAAATTATCCGTATGTATAATTTAATATACCCACTTTACATATTTCCTAGAACGGGATACATGAGTATAAAAATTCCACACACATGTTGTCAATAAAAATAAAAATAAATTTAAATATCGGCAGGAACATGATTTTGTGGAATTGCCTACAGGATTCTTGGGGAGAATATTTGATTTTTCTGCAGAGAAAATTTTTTTAAAATATTTTTATATCAACTAAATAGATTCAGGGCGCCATAGTGTCTTTCTACTGTCTTCAAACTTGATTAAAATCGCTGACACAGTTATATATTAAGAACACAAATAAAATTTTTGACAATCGAAATGCAAATTTCATTTTCCACTGTATCATATAACCTTAAAACACATTTGTATATAAGCTTTGCTTAAACTTTTATAACCGTAAAGCTCCGTACAAATTATATTTTATTAGTCACCGAGGAAATAATAATATATTTTATACTAAAAGCTCGTGGTACATAAAAAAAGCTTTTTTATGTTTATTTTATTGATTTTTAACACTTTTGCTGCAAGTAATTTGAAGGAAATTTTTCAAAGGGACTGATTAATTATAGCCAGAAGCTTATTCGTCCACAATAAGTTATGATAGTAGTTTAGATAGTTTATTAGTAAAATCTAATACACGTAAACAACTGCAGTTCAGTGTAATCACTTCTCAAGATTACGTAATTGTACGTTCTCACTAACAAACCCCAAAACGAATAATTACGATCACTCATCAACCAAAGGGTATCAAGGCTTCAGCAACGAATGAGCACAAAAAGCAAAAGGAGACTGGCAGGTCATTTAGAGCGAGCGGTGAAAAATGAATCTATACCAATTTAGTGTTTCCTTAAGACAATCAAGGAGATGCTATATACGATGGCGGAAATTTGCCAGTGGAAAATAAGAAATACGCTATTCTTGTAAATTTTTTAATTATTCCGGCGGAATCAAATTTCGCAAGTTTTCCATCAATTGATAAATTGATAGGCTTTCGAAGTAAAGACACTCGGTATATAGAATTTCAAAATGTACTATCTACTCGTATCTCCTTTTCTTAACGAATTATGATGAAATTTGGTTAGTAGTATTGTATAGGGATACTAAAGTGAGTTTTGGGTAAAATTCTACGATCTGTTCATGCTGAACTAAACTTCGCCATTTCATAACCAATCTTCATGAAATTTTAGATGAGTTCTGAAGAAAATTCTAATATTTTACTATAATTGAGAGAACTCAGTTAATTCTTAATCAAAAATTATGAAATTTGCAAAGTAGGCCCATATTATAACTCTAATATGTATTATGAACAAGCTTCTGAAAGACAGCATTAGTAGGTGCTATTAGTCCACTTCTTTACAAGTAAATATAAAATTTGGTGCTTAGAGTTGCATTTGAATTTTTGATTGGAAAATTGCAAAATCCATATAAAATTATGTGTGATTACCGTTTATCATCCGCTAAGTAAGATTTTGAACTTCTGCGACCACATAATTACGTTTTAGGTTATGGTCAATAAGTCAACAACTCCTACAGGTCACCAATACAGTAACCAATACGGTTATTTTTCTAAAGGCTAAGGTCATACTGAACCTACATAAGGAAGTTGGGAGAAATTTATCGTTATAGAGTTTTCATTATAAGTTTTTCAGTTTCAGCGGCCATATAACTTCTTTTCAGGTTCTCGTCAATATTTCAGAAACTTTCACAGCTAACTAACACGAACGGATGTTTTTATAACAGCTGAGATCACACTGAGACTATATGGGAAGATCTCTGAAAATATAATATCTCTGAAACTAATACGTATGGACGATCTTCTACTAGTTCAGGTCACTGAGACTATTTGAGGAAAATTTATCGTTTAGAAATTCTTTTCAGTTTCTAGCTTATCTTAAAAACTCCCACAGTTAACCATTACGTACCGATGTTTTTCTAATAGCTAAGGTTATGGGGAGTCCATATGGGAAATTTTGAGGAATTTATCGTTTGAATTTTAACTAAAATCTTTTGAACGTCTGTGGCCACGTAAGTTATTTTGAATTTCATGCTAGCCAATATTTTGAGATATTGCCAAGAATCTGAAAAAGATTATACGAGTAATGAAAATTCTAAACGATAAATTTCACAAAATTCCCTATGTAATCTCAGTACGACCTTAGCTAATATAAAATCAACCGTACTTATTGGTTACCTGTGGGACTTTTAAAGATATGGGTCAGAAACTGAAAACACGTATATGATCAGATTAACTTAAAAAATTATATAACCTTCCCAATTCCCAATCCAAAATCCATATCCAATCTATCTATCTGTAGCTTTAACAACCCATGAAAATATTTTTCCACCTGCAGAATGGTCATCAATCCGTTTTTATCCATCGCTCTTGGCATCCAGTTTCAACATCCTATTATACAAAGCTCTTGTTTGTCGTCGCCACGCCAGCGCGGGCGGGTCTTCCTCTAAGACGTACATCGGCTGGTTGCCGTTGGAACACTTTATTAATCATACGTTAATGTGACGACCTGACAGAGTCACCCAGCCATCTAACTCAACTGGATTTGATGAAGCCGATGACATCGCTACCGCCGAAAAGATGCTTTATCTCGCGGTTAATACGAATGCGATATTCGTTTTGCGCAACTTTAATTAGACCAAACATGGAACGAATGGGCAAAACTCTTGCTTCTAAAAGCCAGCACAGGTCTTATGAGTGCTTTATAAGTGCAAGCTTGCGCGACAGTACAAGCAGTCTGATTTTTATTTTATAAGTCTGGATTTTATTTCTGCCTGCATATCATTTAGCGATTTCACTACTGATCTAAACTATATAAAGTTTTTGCTATCAAAATTTTGGTCGCCGATTCCGGGATTTGCCATAGAGTCATGCGAAATGTTGCTTAGAATTTTTTTTAGCCGCTGTTCGGCTCCAAACCAAGTATTTTTGCGTAGCGATCGAGCAATACGAAACTGTCCTTGATAACGCTAAGTCCTCGGCCAAGAAGCACATTTGCATATCCAAGCAATTGAAATTAAAACTTTTATTAAATAAAATTTAATAGAATGTACCAACTATAGCTTTTAAATTATTCTGTCGGCCTACATTTTTGACTTCTTAAATTATTTGGGTTATAATTGAGTGCCGCTCATACTTCCAACAATAATTTACAATCGAAATCAAGCACCTATACGCAATATTGTATGAAATTCTGAACTAAAATTTGTTTCGGCCTATTGATTGAACACCCACGGCAAACTGAAATGAACACCGTTGATGTAGTTAAAACTCTATCGAGCAATTTCAGGTTGCTAATCCGGAGTAGGTTTGAATTGCGCGTGAGAAATTTTGATTTCCCCCAGTGGAATTTAAAATTGAGAGCAAATAAATCAATCTAGATTACCATCTTTTTGGATAAGCTGGTCTTCAATTAAAATTATTTAGATTTACAAATCCAAGATCAATAGCATAAATTATATTATCATTAGTCAGTATTTTTTTAACAAAATTTGAACTAACATAAATTTTCGCTCACTGGGCGAAGTGGGCTCAAAAATTACTTCTCGCATATTACTCGGTAAATTAGCGTAAGTCGGCAGTTCACGTAACTTTGATTCCAGTTTTTACACAAACCCTATCAAAGTGTCGATGTAACCCACTTCGTATAAATCAGCCGTCAGGAAATTCGTAAAATTGAAGTCTCGATAAATATTTTTCCTGCATCCAGGACTGTTCTAAAGAAATTAATAATTTCAATCAACAATCATAACGATTTTATCAAAAGCATAACGAGGCTAAATCCAGCTACAAAAATTTCCTTTGCAATGTGCCAAACGTCACGTACACCTGCCAAGTTTAAAATCGATGCTTTGTGCAATACGGGCGGCATACAGATCTGACGGCCAATTTATGTGTATACAACCGATTATTTTTTCCTCTATACATCCAGCTTGATATAAATATTAAATATAGCTATAGGTAAGATTTTACCAGATTAGAAATTAGTATTTGGTGTTAGCTGTGATACAACTTTCCTTGGCAGAAGGAATATTTTATAATCCATTTTCTTCCGATCAACTGAGATTTACATTTGGCCGAGAAGTTAATCAATTGATAAGCAATCGACGATTGCTTTGTTATTTCTTTTTCACTATTTACGCTTTTATTAGAATTATGAACCGAGGAGAACTTTTCTGTGTTTTATCATTTTGTTGTGTGGTGAGTAGGCCGTTGTATACGTTTTCATTTAGATGCCTCTGCCATTACTTTAAAAATTACACTATATGAAAAGCTCTTCTTTTTAACACAGGTGTCTGACGTCTATTTTTTGGTACTAAAACAGCTAAAGTATCCTGAAATACAAATTTTTGTATTTCAGTATATACTTTAGCTGAAATGGTTTCATTAAACAAATAAGTCCTGAACATTTTGTTAATTGTTAACAGAAATAAAAAATTTCGACACTGTCGATAAATTGTTTACATTCTCTACATTATCTACGCCATTTTTTAAATTATCTACATACATTGTCTACACTTGTAGTATAATAATTAACTACGCGGTGTAGGCAATCCGGAACAAAGCTGATGAACAGTTGATCGTAAACCGATCTTCATATGGACACTTTCTCGTATTTGCGGAAACAGTAATCATTAGGGGCTGATTATGTAAGCATTACGAGTACGACTTACGACTTTCGACTAATAACTAATTTTGACAAATTTTTATTTTAAATTATTTAAATTGCGATCTGTAACGTCCTTCTTTAATTAACGATTTATTATTTCAAAATCAAATAGAAATCGGTCCTAATTTGAGATGAAGTTTTTTCGCAATAAGACGTGTAGAGACCCAATTTTTTTATTTTAATATGAAACTACAGGCCCTATGTTGCTTCTCCAGATTCTAATATATAAATTAGTTTTACGTATATCAGGAAACTGGGAGCCCCATTCATTCATTCCACATACCACTAAAAAAATGGCATGGCGGTGAAGACGATTTGGGCTGGAACAAAATAATTTTTTTAATCTGCAGACCCAAACATAGTCACAAAAATACTACCTACAAAATTGTCAGGCCAATTAATTATTTATAAAGCTGCAAACAATTATGTTTTGAGGAGGTTTTAACCTTCCAAACAATAGACGATTGGCTTCTTCGAGAATCTCAAATTTAAGAAATAGCACACCATAGGTATCATACAAAATAGTTGCTTGATGGATAATTAGAGAATATGTAATTAGGGTCCGATAACACATAAAGTGTTCCGCTACCCATTGGACAACATTTATTTAAAGAACTATTATATTCGAAGCAATTGCAACAGTTTTTCAAAAAGGCTTGGCCAAAAGTCTATTCTCTATTTTAAAGATAAAAGTTGAATTAAACTATAAATTGCAACGTTGAGGCCGTTTCTTTAGTTTTATTTGATTTAATCGATTCACTTCCTTGTTTATGATATCGATTTTTGCATTTATCCCATTTCTATTTGACAATACATAAATTATTTATGTAAGGACGATTAATCGCATAGACCTAAGCAAAATTAGTGAGCCAGTAACCTGTCAGTAAAACAAAATTAGACACATATACACCAAGTTCAATTAGGTCATAACCTCATAAAGACAAATTTAAATCTGATTTCTAGAAACTCACGTACACAGATGTAAAAATCATTTTGACCTATTTGGCAGGGCAAACAAACTACACCATTAAAAAAAAATATAAAAGGAGGGACCGATATTAGGTAAGACCTTAACACGTCTTTGCACTAGCCATATAGCTGTTGACTGTCAATATCGACACAAATACACATTCAAATCTACACATCCACAAATTACACCAGGTATAGTGTGACGAATCCACCCGAACACGTGATTTTGCTTACGTCAATATAATGTTCCTATACATATTCGTGTGTGTTCCAAACATATACACACCAATAATCTGAACACCTGCCCTTCGCCCTAACAAGCATATTTACAAGAAAATTACGACGGCGAAGACAACGACGACGACGGCATCACAAGAAACTCTTACAAACACACGAATTTATGTATGATGATAATGATGACCGACCGCATATACAAAACACAACAATAAAGTGTTCAAGAAAAGTTAAAATCTACCTAAACAGAATAAAAATCGATTTCCAAAGAAAAACTGACAGGTTATCAAGAATTAAAAGAAAAATTTCTTTCTTTTTCATTTTACTTTACATTTTTTTTTCTAATCACTTTTACAATACCACCATTATTATTATATTTTTTCACAACTATTCACCACATATTCTTATATTAAAAAAAAAATATAAAGTTAATTCTCAACAGTGAAAGCTCAACTTTTCTTTTCCAGTGAGCTTTACATAACACAACCAAATCTTATAACATATTTTTTCTTCTCATCACTAAGTTTAATCTATAAATAATTTCTATTCACACTCCCGTTTAAAATTTGGGCTGTATCAAGGCTTATTAAAATGTGTGTTTTTTAATTAATCGACATTAATTAAAATTAATCAACCAAAAATAAATTAAAAAATCATAATAATAAAAAAAACTGGCTATGATAAGTATTCTGCGACAATTTTTTTTTTTTTAACTGAATGGTCTCGGTATATTTTTAAATAGAAAATTTCAAACCCAACGGAGCAGGTCACACAATGAAACTGAAGAAAGGAAAAACAATTTTCATTTTTGTGTGCTACTTCATATGTAAATACACTTCCATGGAAATATTAGGTATGTACATATATGTGGGGTAAAATAAGGGAAAATTGTATAGAAATATATAAAACGGAAAATTGGGAATCTCCTAGAAATTCTAAATGTTTTGATTATTTTGGAAAAGCTTTTAATACGCACATATATACATAATTACGAAGAATTTTGCATATGTATATTCAATTTTATTTATTATATCCCAAATCATTAATTAAAGCATTAAAATATTTAAATTTGTGTACGAGTGTGTGTCTATTTATGTGCGTGCGCATAACATGTGTGTCAAAAGGATTTTGCTATCCTTTTCCATTTTTTCTAGTTTTCACGGGGAAAACTCTCATTGTGTGTATTTGTTGCTATGTATGCGTGCACACATGAATACGAAGGGCTCATTTTAATGAAAAGTAACAATACATATTTATAACTTAACCACTTTGGTGCAATGCAGGGTTGCCACTATTAAGTATGTATGTTGTAACTAAATATTTTCTTGTGGTCGGGGATGTTATTACCTCTACCAAAACAAGAATAAAGAGAAAGTTGAATAAAGTTATTACGGTTTATCATGATTTATGGTTTAAAACCTGATAAATGCTTTTATTTTATATATCGATATTCTCAAAACTAAAATTTGAACAAAACGCTTTTCATAGACTCAATGCAACCTAGTATATAGCCTAATTTGTTTATTTTGTGGGACTGACAGTAAGTATTGCATGGACTAGAATAGACAATATTTTGGTATCAATAAAATTGGAAACAATCAGTTTCAAAGTGGAAAAAATCATTTTCAAATTTAAAAATAAGAAAACTCACTCCTTTGTAAGCGAAATTCAATTTAGGTCAAATCTGTCCTATTTTCGCCTGCAAAAATCTGTGGCGTTTCTGTTGCTAAATCTCGTTTAATAGATGCCTTAACAGCCGACCAAGCAAGTTCTATGAGTCCTAAACATTGGACTGTACGGGCCTAATCTTAATAACCGTTGGTTTTAAATGCTCCTCTTCTTACTTCGTGATGAAGCCCCACATTACCTACGCAACCTATCATATGAACATCTACAACGGCCTATTTTTTTGAATCGTCCTTTTGTCCTTGATAAGAAAAGGATGATACTAGTTGTTCAACATATTGACGTCTTTTTCTTTTATTAATTTCATTATTCTCATTTTCAGGTTCCCTTTGAATATTGCGCACACATTCCATGGAGACATCAATCTGATGAGTCTGCTTGGGTTTCTCTTTCATTTGCTTTAAATTTATTCTAGAATTTTGTTAAAAACATTGCACTATAAAATTACGTTTGTAATTTTACTTCTTCTAAACCTACTTCGTCGCTTTTCACCCACGTTCTGTCCATTAATCCACCTATATGAAGTTGTCGTTTTCACTCTTAACGTTTTTGCGAGCGCACTCCAATCCCCACCATTGTTATACAAAGCACAAATTTGTTTCTTAATATTATCAGCTTTCTTTTTCTTAGTATACGGTATTTTAAGCACAAAAATATTAGTTTTATATATCGACAATACAAAAATAAGAATAAAACAATACTGATAACACTACAAACGAAAAGCTACACACATTGTTTCATCGTGCCCGGCTTGCTACCTGAAAATTGATTATTTCCACTTTGAAAATGATTATGCCTATATGTAAATAAACCAGCCTAAATGTCCACCTCACCTGCACGTGGTGCTCCCTGATAATTAACCAACGAGGCTCTGGCGACCGAAAAACTGCGGGACTACCGAATACTGGGAATCAAGCAAATAGTGTTCTCTCCACAAAACCACTACCAATTTCACTGATTAGGTTGGTAGCTGCTTCAATAACCAGTGAGCAAAGCAATGAGTTCACAACAAAAAGGAGTATTTTCCCTCAGGTGGTACCCCAACTGCTCAGTTGGCTAATCCACTCTCTAACGAGGCCGGCATATGAAGTTAAAAATATCTCGATATCAAGCTAGACAAACACGCGACACGACTCAGGAGGAAAATTAAAATGCTGAACTACGCAGAAGAATTAGTGAAATATAAAAAATGGCATCACAACTTAGCAATGAAATCGCTAAGTTAAGGAAAAAAACGAGAAGCTGAAGAAGACCAGATCGAAGTTTTTGAAACTCTTCTTTCTAGTTATAATGAAAGCAGCACAATTTCCTGTACTAACACTTCCATACAAATGATGAGGAACTTGCAAGAGAATCTGATTGAAAGCACAAACAAAAGAAAAGAGCAAAAAAACGAAGAGCGGAATTCTCACCAGAATTCCAACCAACGGTTAATGAAACTACCGAACCCGTGCCTGTACCTCAACAACACCAGCAACAAGAACAACGGAAGGTTGCAATGAAGTGAAAGGCACCACCGCCAATTAATGTGCGAGGCATTACAGAGTTTGCGAATATCCAAGTTATAATGAAATTGTTGTCCACAAAATACACAATATATGATTGACAGCCTCCACAAAATATTCTCGGATACGGGTGCACCCTGAGCAATGTATCGCAATACGAACGGTTGTGGTAACCAACCCTTTCGTATTAGTGGATCAATATAGCGAATAGTCAATTCAACACAATGCAATGGACCAAAACACAAATTTTCAAATTGGCTAATCCACACTCTTCGGAGGCCGATTCCATAGATTCTGGGGGAACCACTTATTGAACGTTGGTGAAATCAATTTTGAAACAGCGAATCCGTTTCAGCAGCAGTCAAATACAGCAAGAACGTATGCCAAAAGTAGAAGAAGGAGCATTTCTGCAACCGATATCTTCGGCATCGGTAGCAATGCAAATGATGGACATTCTTATCTAGAAAAATAGAATCCAGCACTAAAACAAAAAATTGAAGACATGGAGCTTCTAATCTCCAATCTTCAACAAATTCAAAAACGGAAAACAAACCCATAAACAAAGAAGCGTACAACGAAGTACAACTTAAAAGAGACCTAAAGTCGCAGAAGACTGAATACTCAATGGACCAAGAAGAGTTAGATAGCGAAACTAACTGGATGTTGAAGAAGGGAGAAGATAAAGAAAACAAGAGAAATAAAGAAAGAAAAGCTGAGTTTCCACCAGAGGTGGAAAAATCATCCGAATGGCAACCAGCTCAACAAAATGAAGCATAGCCAAAGGTATAAGCCCCACCACCGATTTTTATAGTAGGAGTAACCAACTATTCAGAAATCCAAATTGCAATGAGTACTGTTACGGAAAAAGAGTACAAAATCATTGCTCTGAACAATAATGTATGGAAGATTAACACTTCCAATCCAAACGCGTACAGAAACTTGTCAATGAAGCTGAATATGGAGAAATATCAGTGGCACAAGTACGGAAATAAAAACGATCGTCTCATAAAGGTCATAGCAAGAGGTCTACATCCAACCTGTGAAAGTAGTTCAATAATGGAGGACCTAGAAAATAAAGGATTTAGAATCCTTGATGCTGTGAACATTATTAAAAAAGAGACGTAGCGGAGAGAACCTACTAGAGTCCGTTTCAAAAAAAAGGGCTTCCCCTGTTCATGCTAACGTTTGACAAATCCAAGCAAATAGAAAAAATTTACAATATAACTGGCATACATGCGAGTAAAGATCGAAGCTATTAAAAGAGGCTGTACAAGAATATTACAATGTAAAAAATGCCAAGGATATAACCATACGCACCGATATTGCGCGCGCTAACCAAGATGTGTCAAATATGCTGGAAAGCACTCATCACAAACTTGCAAACTGTCTAAAGAAGAATCAGCAAAATGTATAAATTATAATGGGCAGCATCCAGCCAGCTACCGAGGATGTGAGTTTGCCAAGCAGTTACAGAAAATGAGGGACCGGATACGCAAACCTATGCGTAGAGAGAATTATACATATGCGCAGGCCACTTCAAATTGGAAAGAAAATGACACCAACTGTACTGAATATTTCAAAAACACTGTCCAAGCAATTTTAAATAGCCTTGAGGAACAGAATAAACTAGATAAGTTAATTCTGGATCGGCTCAATCTGCTGGAAATACCAAGTTCCAAAATAGCTAAAAATAAATAATGTCGGCAATACATAGTTCAATTCATAATTCCGGAGCAGAAACCAGACATCAAAACTACTCAACAAACGGATTAACACAACACCTAGCAGAATTAGAACTATTTTTAAATACTGAGAAAATGCATACAACATTAATAAAACATTTTACCAGCAGCTCCAATGAAGCAACCCGGGGATATACTTGTTACCATACCACACATCTAGCAGAACGGGCAAGAGGAGGGTCAGCAATATTTATTAGGGATAATATTAATCATCATGAAGAATTAAAAATAGAAAAAGAATCCATGCAAGTAACTACTGTGACGGTTAAATATGGCTGTCACATCAACTGTAATATATCTGCAATATATTGTCCCCTAAGGTATAACCTAAAGAAAGAAGAAAAACACCTTCTGGGGTTCAAGATTAACCTCTCCAAAAGGCAAAGAAATACTTGCAACTGTCCAATACTCAAACTGTGAATTTTACTCAGGAGGGAAAGCTACGTACTGGCCATCTGATCCTAACAAAATCCCAGACCTTATAGATTGTTGCATCACTAAGGGCATACCGGACCGCTACACCTTCTTAAAAAATGATGAAAGTCTAATATCTGATATTCTCCTGCTATTATGATGGTTAGTGAAAATGTAATAGATAAAACAAATTAACCACAGGTCACAAACAGCCAAACAAATTAGGAATTGTTTAAGCAGCTAGTAGAGGAAAAATAGAACTTCAAATGCCAATCAAAAGTGAAAATGAAATAGAAGAGGAACTAGACAGGCTCCTTGATGTCATACAATGGCAATGCACCCCTAAATTATCATCCAGGAAAGAAAACTCCGTTATTTACCCAATAGAAGTAAGAGAACTAATGCAGGAAAAATGAAAAGCCCGAAAGAAGTGGCACACTACGCGTGCGCCCCAAGATAAAACCACCATAAACAACCTGGCAATCAAATTTTAGGCACTCATAGATGCAGTGGAAAATGGAACAATTGGAAAATACCTTTGTTCTTCAGCTCTGTACCGACTGTTCCCTCTGGGAAGGCGAAATATAAAGCAAACCTGTTTGCTGAACATCTTGAAGAAACATTTCAACCTCTAGGTCGCCGACCAGTTACGAAAACACTGCTAATACGCCCAGAATATGTGACTTCGAAGATATCAGGTCTGTAACATTGAAAGAACTAAAAGCTGAAATTAAGAACATAAAAGCAAAGCAAGTTCCTGGTTACGATCTGATAACAGGACAAATAATAAAGGAGCTGCCTGAAAAAAGAACCCGTAAATTATTGCACATAATCAATGCGATCCTCAGGAAAAAATATATGCCAATGCAGTGGAAAGTAGCAGAAGTAATAATGATTCCAAAACCGGGCAAGACACTGAATGATAGAAAATCTTACCGGCCAATTTCACTTCTACCAACACTAGCGAAATTGTTTGAGAAGCTGTTGCTCAATATATTTATAATAACCATAGAACAAAGAAACCTTATCCCAGAATATCAGTTTGGTTTAGAGAGAAACACTCAACTATTGAGCAGGTTCATAAGCTGTTTACTCTTCAAACTACATAGAGATTTACCAAAACAATATTATATGATTTTAATATCATAGATAGAGGATCGACACTTTTAGGTGAAATATGAAGAAGAATAATCCCTGCTAGAAAAGATTTCAGTAAGAGGCTGGGTAGTGTTTTGGGACCTATTCTTTACTTGCTCTACACCAGAAATTTTCCTCAATTAAACGATGTTATCGTTGCAACTTTTGACGATGATACTGCAGTTATATTTCAGTAGGAGACACTATCGAGGAATCGAGAACGAAACTTCAAGAAGCATGTGACAAAATCATAAAATGGATAAAAATGTGGCGCATGGGGCTCAATGAATCGAAATCCACGGATGGAAATTCAGCTACAAACCTGTAATCATTAACAGTTAGTAGATTCCGTATGCAAATAAGACTAAATATCTAGGGATGACCTTAGACACCAGGCTCAAAGAAGGAGCACGGATGGAAAGAGCACGTTAAAAAGAAAAAAGATGAACTTAATATCAAATATCGAAAAATGTTTTGGCTGCTCGGGAAAAGTTCCGTATTGTCAACCAAAAATAAATTGCTATTATATCAGCAGGAGCAAAAGCCGGTATGGACTTACGAAATTCAGCACTAGGGCTGTACAAAGAAAACCAACGCCAAAATAATACAAACAAACAATAATACAATAATACAACAATAATACAAAATAATACAAACTTATGATTGATCTTCATAGGGACCTAAATATCCAGACAGTTCAAGAAGAAATAAAAAACTTCATGGACAACGTATTTATCAACACGTAAATGAAGAGCTTCGTGGTATTTTGGCCACTTCACATGCAGTAAGACAAGTAGAGAATGAAACCAATTGATTTAATGGATTATGGACACCAGTGCGAAGACTACTTCAGTAAATAACATATAGATGGAGCTGGCCAAAGAGCCTCTTCTCATTCACAAGTGACTAAATTAAGAAAGAAAAATTATGCCAAGGCTAACCACACGAAAGACTGCTTAGTTAGCCGAAACGAACCTGCAAACTGTAATACAACACTTGGGCACTATAGAGGATGCGAAGAAGCGATACAACAACTGCAACGATTAATGAATAAAGCTCGCCAATCGACTCAAAAGACTAACGTTACAAGAGAGATGATTCCAAGTGCAACTAGAATGCCGCCACAACCACAGCCCATAGGACTAGAGAGGCAATCCTACTCGCAAATAACTCTCGAAAGAATATTTCGAAGTATAGAAACGATAAATGCACGCATAGCAAAGCAAAGACGAGGTCTAGAAGCTACATATAAACGACTAGATGTACAAGAAGTCACGAATGAGGTTACATCAATGAGGAGGGATTGGGATTAGGATTGTCATTTGGAACGCGAATGTATTACCACATCATGTTCCAGAGCTAGAAATTTTCCTAAATTTAGAAAAAACAGTGTAACAGTGATGCTGTAGTACTTGATAAGGAATAAAATCATCAACATTTTTATAGAACCAAAATTGTTGTTTTTAGTAAAATTCCTAAAATTTTCGATTTGTTTATAAAAATCGTTTGCTAAATTTTCATAAATTTTTGTACCCCTTGAGAATGGCGGAATATACCCTTGAAGAGTCGGAGTTTTATTAATAAAATTATAACAAAACGGTGTTAAGCTTTAATCCAGTAAAATAAAATAAGACTTTAATAAAATAAAGCTAATTAAATTAAAACATAAATATAAATTAATTTTAATTTCTCAAGAAAAATTATTTTTCTCCGGTCTAGTTTTAAATGTTAGAAGCAAAAATTATTTTATGGGAAAGCTCAATATAAAAGCTTTCTTCCTAAAACGAATAACTTGCCCCAATTTCCACACAGATGTCATGCAACCCCAATAAGGATACAATCAGAAAAAAATCCATTTTCCAAATATTCTATTGTGTTTTTTTCATTCGTTTAACGTCACCCAAACATTAAAAGCACGCATGCTCGTAAATAGAACAGAATAGAAAACGAGACAGCTCACCATATTGTTTGCCAATCATCTGCTATTTTCTTCTATATACATATGGCACAAGAATTAAATAAAACAAAATTTTTCGCTAATTGTTTGTATATCCAAATGATCATCATCATATTCGGATAAATTGGCAAACTAATGTTCAACCGATACGACTTACATGAACACCTAGCCGCGCGCTTTAACTAGTAAAAAAAAAATCTAAACAGCACCAAAAATGATTTTTTGATATGAATTTTGTGTTAAAAATTAAAATAGTTGTAAAAAAAATAGTTAGATAGTTTTAAAATGTGATTAGAAGTGAAAATATTTAAATTAATAGAAAATAGTGTAAAATGATCAAAATTATTACTTTTACTCATCCAGCATATTACCGAAGTGTTGTGAAGCTTGAACAAAAGTAATAAATTTAACAAAAAAAAATAGAATTAATTATAGAAAATGCAGTAAATGCAGTGATTTGAACGAAGAAAAAAAGTACTGACAACTACATTAAAAAACTACTTTTGTGTGTTTTATAATATAATCCAAAAAAGGTATATACAAAAAATATTACATATAAGAATATACATACAAGTACATAACATAATTATTATCCTTAATTGTATTTCTAAAAACATAAAAATCTACGAACGAAACATGGAAAATTAAAATTGGTTTGTTTTGAAATAATGTTTGATGGTGTGTATTGGGAAATTATAATTTTCATTAAAAAAAACAAAATGACATCATTCTAACTGATAAAAGCATATACGTACATATGTAGTATATTATTATGTATTATATACAAAATAAAGAGTTTAATGGACAGTATTTGGGTTTGGTCAACAAATATATAAAAACATTGTGGTGGCTGCGATAAACCATCGCTCAAAATTTCGAGAATTTATTTATTATTTGATGTTGTGCTTTGTGTTTCGCTTTTCATAAATTTTGCCGTATTATGTAGAAAAATCGTGAATACTGCAGTATTTTTATTACAATGGTACAGTATGCTGCCAAAAAAAAAATTGTCACGCCGATTTTGTGTATATTCAATGTCATATTCAATGCTGTATGCGGAACGATTTGTTCAAAGTGACCATCAACTGCATAATGCATAATATATGGGCCTTGATACATGACATTCTATAGTGAAATATTGAGTACGTATGTATACATAAATAGTAATTGGCGGGTTAAACATTACTAGATGGTATACAACTCATTCTATCAAAATTTATTTATTGATTCGCTTTTTCAGTAAATAGGTCAGCATTGTTCCATTGGGATTATGTATAAAATTATAGTTGTCAAATTGCTACCTTATACACACCATTAACTTATAAAGGCGGTATACAATTAATGGATATAACACAATGAATAAGCTTTCATACTTAGGTAATTGAATAAATAATTTATAAAGAGTTTTTGAACACGAGCAGCGGACAAGATCAATACCAATAAAATTACTGAAATATCCTACAATCGCTACTTTCGATGTGATTCATATATTAGATGTAATTGACGTCAATCAAAACAAACATACTTCAATCGTGGGTGTCAAACCAAGTATTATTTACAAACCACTCAAATTACGTTAATGACGTAAACATTTGTGTACACTTTCGTTCGTTTGAATCAAAACTGAAATTAATGCACAATTTTTAAAGAGATTCGATATCATAAAATCGCATAATATTTGAATACGATTTTTAAAAACTAGTCTTTTTAATTCAATTCGATTGCTTGGTAAGTAACATATCAACCTTAATCGAAATGAATATGAATAATGAAATAAATGTTCGATCAGACTAAAAACCTTTCAAGTTAGTGATATTAAATCTTTAAAGTAAATAGGTTCCACAAAAATGAATAAAGTATGCGGTTTGAACTATGGCTCCTTTAAATTAAATTAAAACCAAAAAATTTATCTCAATGCGGCAACATAATATAAATAGCACCGCAGCTTTGTTCAACGTGCAGTGTTTGTTTATTTTAAAATAATAATTAAAATTAGGAAAACCTATATTTTATTTCTGTTTTAACAAATCACAAAATCATTTAATAAGTCTGGTTAGGACCGTCCAATTAATGGATAGTGTCTGCTTTGCTAAAAAACTATTTCTCAACCTCAGCCTTAAGAACTGTGATAATCGTGTATACAATTTCATATATACTATATGAAATACTATGTGGAACCTATGTTCGCAGCATCAACTCGCGAATAATACAAGCGCGTTGTAATTTTGTTGCGACGAATTTATATAGTTCTTTGGTGTGGTCAATTGGCTATTAAATGGCTATTAATTTTGAATGATGACACAATTTGTGGAACACATATTTAACAATATTTTGATATTGTTAATAGTTGTCTGAAAATTGTAAAGTAAGATGAGATTTATCAACCAACCGTTGTTTATAAGTATTTTAGCGATCGACAAACTTTAGCTTAATTAGAAAATTTTAAATAATTTAGTTTCACTAGCAAAACAATAAAAGTGAGACACACAGTATAAGACCCTTTTTCGAAACGAATATTAATAAAAAGGAATTCCTTATAACAAATTTCAAAAAAATCATCCAGATACAAATTGTTTTTCTCACCACGCTGTCTAAAAATGGCGTCGCTTTTGGATTTAAACCCAAAAGACTATTAAAACAGTTTGAAACAGTTTTACAGTTTTTGAGGCATTTTTCAAAATATTTAAAATGACACGCGTATAAATGAATAATTGAACTAGTACCACAACGGTGGATTTGTGAACTAAACTACTGGTAACAAAATTGTTGCTAGATTCAAGACCTTTTTTAACATCTGTTACATGATTATATCGGATTTAGCATTTTAGCGCTAGAAGACTAAGGACGGCTTGTGGCATTCTTCAAGACCTTATTAATGATATGCGCTGTGAAATAAAGTGAAAAATAGTTTTATTTTTCAAGACATTTTAAACGTTACTTTACATGATTATGTGCGAATGAGAAAACTTGTACCTAATGCCATCTCTATAAGGAGCTTCGAGTACTAAAGTGCTTCAGCCAGTGTTGTCCAATTACACAAAAAAATTATTTTTTACATTTTTTACGTAAATAATGATTAATTACGGTAAATTTTTTACTAAATGTAAACAATGTAATTAACTAGCGACATCTGTATGAAAACACTTAAATTAGTAACATAATTTAAAATACATTACCTTCTAGTCGATCATACAACCATTATAAGCAGCTACATCTATTGCAAATTTTAAATTAATATATTATAGATTATTTTGTGGGCCTGACATCTGCTGATTAATGGCGCTACTACAAAAATTTAATGTGTAAATTATTACATAAATATTCATTAGTATTAATATTTTGAATAAATATCGATGCACTTTTCTATAACGTTGCTTACTATATTATTTGAAAGCGTAATTCACTTGATATTTGGATAAGGAAAGACAAACTGATAGCAGACCCATCTTTGATTCAAAGGAAGAAATACATTGTTATGCTGTCATATCACGGTTTTTATTAAAACAGGATTATTACGTTTATAGAACAAGATTATTACAATCGGGTTGTAGGATGAAGATAAATGTGCCTTGCACATCGGGATTGGAAGTAATCGCGATCATTTTTGTGCCTGTCCACGGTATTAGGCAGCAATATAAATTGTCAGGGACTTGATTGGATTTCTCGAAGCGCCAAATAATTATTATGTGGACGGTGGAATAGTTATTTTATAATTTTGATGTACTACGAGTATTACTTTAAAAAAAAATGTATTGGTATCGAAAACTTTTATTTTTTTGGAAGAAGACGGACAAAATATACTAGTTTACTTCAAAACTCACGAGATTAAGTTGGAAATGTAGTCAATAACGTAGTTTGACTCAGATTATAATAAAACCGATATATCGAACGATAGCAGCAAGTGAAAAAAAAGATTGAGAAACCCATGACAAGCATTAAAATTCAAGTGTACTTTCCAAACAAAATTAAATATGTAGTTGTAGTTAGTTCATTGTAGGATTAAGTTCCTCAATTAAATCTTGCACTTGCACCTGCCAATTTTAGCGCTATATCTGACCATTGGAATATGTAAATGCAACTTCATAAACAATTCAATTCTGATTATCTCGGAAATCAAAATTGTTGCGGCAGATATCCTAGTTTCTGTGGATTCAATAGAAATTAACTATTTTATTTTAATTAGATTAAAATACAAAATTGGTCAGATAAAATGTACGAACCTTATTACCAATTAATGTTTTATGTTTTAATGGTACACAGAAATTTGTTTGATCAATCTACACTAAATTTTCTGCATTCTCACATTCATATTATAATTTGTGGAACTTATGTTCAACTATATTTTTGTGGAATATTGAAGAATAAATAAATATAATAAAAATAAATAATACGACGCCGAATATGACAACCTTTTTAATACGCAACCTAATAATTAAACATAGGTTCCACAAAATATAAATAGTATTGAACTTAAAGAAACTCACATAAAGACAATATAAAATTATTTCAAGTTCAAGTTCCTCAGCTTTTTTAATTCAGTCCTAATAAAACCGTCTACACTTATATAGGGTTTGTTATGACGAACTTGTAAAGTTGGTCCGATCGAATTTGCTAATTGCTGAATGATGATTTATTTAAATAAATCGGTTTCCTTAAATAAGGTATCCGTCTTTATGTGACTTTCGTTAAATTTAAAATTACATTTTGTGGAACCTATGTTTAATTGTTTTTTCCACTTAAATTTTGCTTTAAACGAGGTTCTTATATTCAATATCATTTAATTTAGTACACAATAATACTTGTGCCCTATACTAACACCACTATATTCTATACGTTTAGCATAACCTCGAGAATTTAAAAAGGGTTTTAGTCAAATTATTTAACCAGAAATATTCAAAAGTGCATCGTTTTTTCCTAGTTTTAGAAATGTTCGACTTTTTTGGGGGGTCCGTAATAAATTTTGTTTTTTAAAATTCGTTCTATATTATTTAAAAACTAAAGAATTAAGTTCGGCTGGTCTAATAATATTAAATTATTTCATCGGAAAATATAATAAATGTGAATGTTTTAAACTAATCTTAAATTGTACAGATTTAAATAATATTCTTACAATTAATTTTGTGTGTTTTGTGTTTGTGGTTTTACAATTTTGTAACGCAGACCATCGTAACATGTGCACCGATCTGGATAGACCAGACGGTCGTACTAAAAATTTGCTTTCAGATTGGTCGTTTGTTCGGTCAATCAAAATACATATTTTTTGTGGAACCTATGTTTAGTTGTTATTTTGTATTGAAAAGCTTTAAGCATTTATTTGTGTGCTAGCACTAACACAAAAATATTTGTGGCATCTTTGTTTACAATAGTAAACGCCTTTTTATATCAACTTTTTTAAGATAAATAAATCCCACTTACATGAAGTCCTACTTACGTTAAGCATAACATCAAGAATTGAACAATTTCCTTGCATGGTCAAATTATTAATACATTTCAAAAAAGTTTATCATTTTTGCCCGATATTTAAAGATCACCCACTTTCATTTAGACATTTAGTGAATTTTGTGGGACATCGGGAAGCAAGTACGACTTTTTATTAAATCATTTCCTCGATTAATGGAATAAAAAGTCATTATATAATTTGGAGTTTTCAAAATGTCAGAAATGATTCTCCTACGCAAATTGGGGTATAACTGTACCAAAGAAATGAAGTGAAAACAACAACATTATTTATTTTGTTGGGTCTAAATTTTTTCAGTAATAAATAAGAAATTTGGAATTTGCTGCATGCATTTAAATTATGTTTTCTTGCAGTATATTGCAAAAGGTCTTAATGTGTGGACTGATCTGAACATACCAGTACCTAGATTCTGATTAAATGACAAATTATATTTTTTTTGTGACATTTTAATTATGTTGGCAATCTGTTCTGAGGCCTAGACACTCCCAATAGGTCCGATTTTCGTGGAACCATCTGCACATTGCATAGCACCCCGCCAGTCTATAGTGCTGAAATGGAAGGTGGGTTGGCCCATGAGTTCTGCACTCCGGCACTCGGGCCTCAAACCCGGTACCTCTCGATCCAAACGCCAAACCTTTAACCACTGTGCCGTTTGATCAGTATTTTTTATATATTTAATTTTCTGTGATTTTTTTTATGAATACAATTTTCGAAACGAAATTGCGAAATGAAAACAAAAATCAACAAAATTTTTAAGATGCGGATCCGATTTTTTTTACTATGTCAAGTAATAATTGTGTGTATATGAAAAATAAGTTAGAAATTGAATACAAATTAGCAATGCAAGTGTAACTTCTACAGACTGCTGTAAATTGGAAATCGAAAATTTTCTGCGACAATATTTTGTTCTAACAGAAAAAAACCTTGAAAAATTGTCATTTTATCAGAATCTACCTCAGATGGTATTTAACTAAAAACTTCTTTAAATTTAGAGAACAAACAAGGCAAGCTCATCTTTCACTGTACAAATTACTAACCAAATACTATATCAAGTTTGGGGGTCTTACATAAGTTCCACAAGATCCTAGTGACTAAGATGGTTTAAAATTTAAATGTACAACACCATAATGAACAGGACACTTGAGCTGAACCTTCGTTGACTTGTCCATTTGGTCGGTTTAATATATTAGTATTTATTGTTAGCTCGAGTGCTCACACATTTCCATTTCTGTAATAAAATGTTTGGAACCAGATCAGATTTTCCTTTTTTCTCTTGAAGTTTCTTGATTTGGTGAAACGAAGTCATTACCGGCCATTACCGGTGACATTACCTACCAATTGTAAAAATAAAATTATTGAAACACAATTATTCTCTACAAAATAATCAACACGTTTCAGTGAACAATTTAAACAGATATAGATAGATGTTGATTGGGACAATTGGTTTACGTCAAGAGTTTGTTAATAATGAAATTTATATGCTACAATTTTGTGGAATCTGGCAATGTTCTATTGTTCAGTCTAGAATGTTTAATAAATGACCGCAACAGAGGTGAAAACCACGATTGAAAAATTTTTTCAAATCGCAGCAAATCACAAATTTTTGAACTATTTTTGTAAAACTTTAGCGTGGCGTACATTAAACCAGGACGGAATAGAAAAAATCACCAATGCCCCCGCTCATATCTTTAGAATTTTATATAGGTTTCAAACTTCAAATATTACACTATATAGACTTTAGTAAGTATTTGATCATGTTGGTTGAAATGTGGATAAGCACCATGGAAAGTTTTATGTAGGTGTATATGTCAGGGTTAAAGCCCCAAATTGGTAAATGTGCGATACAATTTGGAAGAGACTAGAGAGTAATAATGCGGATAGTTACCGTAAACACAAGTATTTACTGAGCAAATATAGTGTCCGACATTTTTTGATGACCAGTGTAGTTCAAACAAATTATATTCTAGCTTAGTCTACTATTGCAATTCGTTAAATTGTTACACTATGCATTTCAAAATTGTATGAGCAGCGTGAACTTTTTTTTATATTATACATCATACTTTTGGATGTAATGTGTTTTATTAAATAAACTAAGCATGTTCCTCAAATTAAATAAAATAATTTTTTTCAGCCATAAAGAAATCTTTAATTAGGTTAATTTCAAAACTATTTGTGCACTCAGTTTCTGATTCAAAATTATTTGTGCATTATATATTCTTTTTGAGTATCAAGTTGTCTATAACGGTTCGAAGAAATCGAAACTTGGCGTCGAAACAAGAGCAGACATTGTGGCCAAATACAATTTGATTTTATACCAAGTAACAAAACACAAAACAAAGGAGTGCTTACAAAAACGGGCGGGAGAGGGGGAAAAAGAGTTACATCTGCAAAAGAACACGTCTTGATTGCACGAGCAGTAAATGTTAACGCTACTTTAACATTAACCAATACACAAAACCAGATTAGTTCATCTTCAAAACGGATCATTAGTAAGATCACGATAAGCAGAAGGCTCCAAAATTTCACGCTACACATATAATTTCGGAATGCATAGTACATTCGTACTATCCACATTTATTCAAAACCATATTTGTAATTTACTTCCGTGTGAAATTTTGGCATTACGATTTAAACAACCCCAAACTTGTCAATGCGAAAATTTACGAGATCGTACTATACCCTAGGCTCTGAATAACTCCCAAGAAATTTCTGTCATAGTCCAAACGAAATTTCGTCATAACAATATTGTATCAAACCTGCTTTTATTTTAAAGTTATGGTCCAATTTTCTTTTCCTTTAAGGTAAAAATTCTAAAGAGAAATTTCTGTTTAAACTAAATAATATTTAGTTTAAAACAAAATTGTTGATCAAATGTCGGTCGTTCTGAAATGACAATTAATTCCTTAAATTTTGTTACGTAGTTTTACGTACTAAAGTACTATTCGGGGTTTTTTTTAGTAATAATAAGTAATTGAATTGTCAAATTAATTACTTTTTATCAATATTTTGAAAACATACGTTGATTATTCTGATCGGTTTTCCGAACGATGATTTTAATTTACAACGGCTGATCATTTTCCCATGCGCGCCAATAAGAAAATTTTATGAAGTTTCTTCCAATGACTATAAAATCTACGTTGTTCGATTATTTTTTTACACAAAAATTCTAGTATTTTCTACTTTTTAAAGTTCAATTTCATTTTCCAACTAAATTATTAATTTAGCGCAACTTTAACGTTTATTTATAAAAATAATATTCTGCTATATTCATACGACATCACGATAAGAAGTTTTGTGTAAAATTGTACGATTTATCTTAAAATAATCAAACCGCAAATATGTTTTGCAAATCGACCAAAAAAATCTAGATTACAGGCGTGCCTCGAATAACGCGATTTTTGAAATTGTCAAGGTACAAAACTAATGATTTGTTGACGAGAATAAGAAATTGAAAACTGGCAATGGATATTTTGTAAAAATTGAAGAGGTTCAGCTTCAAATAATCCTACATTTACACCATATGCCCCTCATTTACAACGTTAAACAAGTTATTTCTCTCTTCACAGATAATTTGATTATACAACCGAACAGATGCCAAGTATTTTATTTTACTCGTCGTCATGTCGCCGTACCAAAATATGTCATTAATAAAAACAATAGTATTTGCAAATTATTTCATTTAAACAATTGAGTTTAATTGTCTGTAATAAAATTAATGGATTTCGTTTTATCAAATACATTTACTTAAATATCTTATTATTTCTATAAACAATTGACCGGCAGCATCCGTCCGATTGCACTATTTACGAAGGATGCAAGGTCATTTATGAAAATTATTAACCTATTTATTGGGAAGACTAAACGGCGACGGCTGTTGATAACGACTTACTAATCAAGAATTTGAAAATTCTTTATATTTTATGGATGTGCCTTCCTTATTACATTTCTATTCCAACTTTTTGTTCACCGTGCAGTTTAAAATGTTTAGGATCTACAAAAAAATTAGATCAGTAATTTAATTCAAAAAATCATCGTTGAGGCGCTGATGGTTAATTATACCGTTATTCTAGAATATATATGTGTCGCAATTTAGCTGAACACTGAAAACCGTTGTGGTACCTGAAGCAGTTACATTTTATCTCATTCCAAAATAACATGTGGCATTTCGGTTAAGAAAACGTTTAGGAAAAAAAATTATTTTGTTACGGCGGCTGTTGAACGTGGTGTAACTGGAAGAGTTTGTCGAAAATCACCAGATAATAAAATGAGTGCGCTACCGAAGACCTGTTTCTTTCCTCTCAAATCTTTTTGTGTGTCATACTATGTTCGTGCCATAGTACATTTGTCCCATATAATGAGTTGACATAATTTGCAGTGCTATATTTTTTCGTGACCATATAGTTGTCAAAATAAGTGAAATGATAAAAGTTTTTCTTGTGCCTCAGGGCGCATCTAGGAAATAAAATCCGCTTAAGCTAACCGTTGTTCCGAAACCAATTTTGGAAGATTCGCAAATCGCGTTCCAAAATATCGTTTGCAGATCAATTCGGCCCAGCTATTCCCAATTGAACCAGGGCTTTGTTAGCGATTGCTAAACATATGTCCTCAATTGAACGCAATGCCTCATGCATTTTACACGTTTGGTATGAATTGAATGTCCTGATTTTGTTTCATTGCACGCAAATGATTTAGGATGTCTTCGCTCAAGTAATTCTTTGTATTTTTCCCAGAGATCTTTTGGATTGGCTGGGGGCACGTTGTTAATATGACGGCAAATAACGTGCTTATTTGCTGTGGATGAGAAGTATTCGATGTATCAGCGGGTAAGATGTCCCAATGTGCATTGTTTTAATCGCAAGTAAAAGCATTCTACATTGCTTAAGTGTACAGTGTGTCGACGGGATGACCTTCAACTGCTTTATGTTTGCGACGTTGAACCTATTTTGCTGATGCATTCCATGTGTAGTATGTTGGCACTTTAGGGAAAAGAAGCGACCTTGCAAACATTTCATCCACGTACAATAAAAAAATGCAGTTCACGTTGCTGTGCCAACACAGACGTGTTGGCAATGCTATTGCTCGTGCATTTTCTATTGTGAAGTACACACGCTGTCCACTTTCAAAGTGCGCTACCAAATCAAAAACTGTTGGATGTCGTTCGTGAGTTGAAAATGATAACATACGCCATACTGCTTTGTTGCTACTAATGTATAACGTCCCTGTTGATATTGGGCGATTTCATTGATAGATGTAGTTCCATTTTCCACTCCATAAACAGCCATATCGCTACCTTCATTGATATATTTGCAAATGTATTTGATCGATATCACCGAATTTCAATACTCGCCAATGATGTATGTTTTGTACGTTTTCGAGAGTAACGAAGTTGATTGTCGTTGATAGAGTGGATATCCGTCATTGCCAGTGACAGTCTTGGAAAGAAGGTCATTTGGGTATCGTTTTATACACTTCCCACCAGACAAGCATGGCGAGTTGTTGTTTAGTAAGCCACATAGACTATGAATAAAGTTTTTGGTGACTTCTATAAATAAGCCTGGATCAATGTCGACATCTGGTATGTCTGCTGAGACGACGTGGTCAATTTGATCTGGTATGACTTTTTCGCCTTAGTCGAGCTCTAAAAATAGGGAAAATGGAACATAGATTCTAATAATCTAAATTACGATAAAACCTTGTATATTTATACTTAATTAGTTAATTGGCCTGTCTATAGCCAAACGTTGTATGAAATGATGCTATTGCAATCATCGTGTATGTAAAAATGTTAATACCAATGAATAAGCCAACCCCTAAACATTTAAATGCATTTACTGAATCCAGTGTAAGGCAATGTGGCACACACAAGCTTCTATCACATAGTAAGGGTTTACTGCCAAAGCTGACTCAGGTTGTGAAAAACGCATGACTTTGGGTTTGCTACTAAAGATGGTGATAAAACCGTTTACGGGTATTTAAATTAGTTTTCATCAAAATAATTTAATGCGTAGATTAATGCCAGATCATCAGCAAAACCTGTGGCGAGCCAGAAAAAATTAATTTCATAAATTGAATTAAAATATATCAAAAATAACAGTGGCCCCAAACTGACTTGAACTACTTAGAATTTTTTATATTAACGATCTGATGACGATACCGCAAATAACTCTCAAACCAATCGTACATTTTACCTCTTATGTGTATTTTTGATAGTTGCGATGGCTGTATATGGTGTTCAACTGTATCGAATGCCTTAGAGATATCGACAAATGACGCAATAGGTTTCTGTGAGTTGTTAATGATTGCAAATATTTGACTTAAAAAGTGCAAAAGGGCTTCTTCGGTCGATTTTCCCGTAGTAAAACCAAACTGGATCCCACTTTGGACAATTGAAAATTAAAAATATAGAGATATAATAACAATACACATCATACTTGCTAGTAGAAACTCTTACACATCATCTTCGCTAGTTCATTATCGCTATCGTTGGTTCTGTGTCTATCTAAGTGGAGGTAGATGATCGCTTATTTGTACACTAGGAACGTTTATTTTAATCGAATTTAGTACTTTCCGTGCGTCGATTAGGCCTAGTAGGAGATTACCAATAAATGTTCTCTTTAGCAATTTACGCCTATTTTCTAGCGATGCCAAATTGTAAGCCTTGCATCCAGTTAAAAATGGTGGTTAGATGGTAGATCATCGTCATAAAGCCATCCGTCTTTCCAGGTCAAGTAGCTTATAAACTTCTTTTGAATTTTCTCAAAACTTTGGATACGTTTCTCGTAGAAATGACACCACACATTTACAGTGTATTTCAGCTGAGATCGAACGTAAGCAAAATACAGGATCTTAAATGTCTCCAAATCAAAAATATCACCAGTCCAACGTTTGATATGTGCGTAGCAAAAACCATGTTATGAACGAAAGTAACCCCTAGGTCTTTAGTTTCATTGAACATTGTTAATGTTGAGACTCAGAGAATTAAACTCGCACCATATCGCTAGGTTGTCATTGCCTTCTTGTAGTTTATTGGCATCGTCAATTGCGATGGCTCTGTAGATTTTGAGGTCATCTCCGAATAACAAGATTTTGGAATACTTTATCACTTCAGTTAATTTATATATAATAATTGTGAAAATTCATGGGCTAACGTGAGCACCTTGCGATACACCAGAGTTGCTTGTATTGTAATCGATCTTTCTCTTCTTCAAATGACTTAGGTATAGCAGATAAGATGTAATAATAATTCTGTAACAAGAAACATCATTTCTAGATCCAGTTTTAAAAATGGGCGTCACTAGTTATTTCCCACTTTTGTGGAAAAGTTGCTAGTTTTAATGACTGGCTAAACAAAATAATTAGAGGAGTTGCCAAACTTCCACAACTTTTCAAAAATGAAGCAGGAATACCATCTTGACCACGTCCTTCTCCGAATCCTACCAATGCTCGCTGGATGCATTCTAGCTCGATATGTGAAGTAAATATGAATGTATAGGGTTTTCCAATAAGAAGTTTCATTTTGAATAGCCTGCTATTTGGGCAGCTGTCAATTTTGAAGCTGCCATCTTTTGACATTTGACAAGTAAAAGCTACGCCATTACTAAAAATGGTACAATACACGCTTCAATAAGGCATTGAAATTGTTAAAATTCACTACAAAAATGGTGAAAATTTTGCAGTCACAGTTCGCAAAACTAAAGCACTTTTAGGTCGTCGTGAAGCACCTTCTCGGCCGCCAATAGTGAAACTGGTGAAAAAATTTGAGCTGTTGAGATAAGTTAGTGATGTGAAGAATCAAAACCGTGTACGTCGCTCAAGAACAACTGAGTATATTGCTGCTGTAGCCCGTAGTGTTAACGAAAACCCAAGTTTGTCGATTCCTCGTCGATCTATGGAATTCCACAAACGACATTACACCGTATTTTGCATAAAGACTTAGGTCTTAAGGCTTTTAAAGTTCAGTTAACACAAGAACTCAAGCCGGTCGATCACCATAAACGTCGTACCTTCAAATGCATCAAAATTATCCGGATTTTCATCGAAAAATCATCTTCAGTGATGAGGCCCATTTTCACCTCGGAGGCTACGTTAATAAGCAGAATTGTCGCATTTGGGGCACAGAAAATCCAAGAACGATTGTTGAAAAGCCTTTCCATCCTCAACGTGTCACTGTTTAGTGCGGTTTTTGGGCTGGCGGTGTGATTGGACCTTACTTATTCGAAAATGAGGCTGGCGTAACTGTTACGGTGAATGGATTGTGTTACCGAACTATGGTTAATGATTTTTTATGGCCGGAAATGGAATATATTGATGTGGACGATGTTTATTTTCAGCAAGACGGCGCTACGTGCCACACAAGCAACGAAACAATCGCAATTTTGCAAGACAAGTTTCCTGACCGTGTTATTTCTCGAAGAGGTGATGACAATTGGCCACCGAGTTCTTGCGATTTAACACTTTTAGACTTTTATCTTTTGGACCACGTGAAGATAAGGTCTATGTCAATGCTCCACAACCGATTCAAGACCTTAAAGATGGAATTCGTGAAGTTATCGAGGACATATATACAGCCGCAAATGTGCGAATTGGAAATTTTCATTCATGAAAAGGATATGGTGCTGCAAGCGTAGCTGTGGCGGCCATTTGGCTGAAATTGTTCTCAAATATTAATAGCATACCTTCCTCTTTACAATGAAATAAACATCCATTGATTTCTCTTAAAAAATACTCGTTTTTTTAATATCAAAATGAAACCTCTACTAGAAAACCCTATACTCATTAGCGAATGGATCTTTGTAATTATCAAGGTTTTCTACTTTATAAACAGATTGAAAAACACTCCTCAAACATGTTGGATATGATCTGTGGATCACAAGACTTTTTGATCTTTAAATCTCATCCTGGCTGGGCAACCATCAGTTTCGCGATTGCTTTTAAAAAATCTCCAAAAGTGTTTAGAATCGCCTTTTATTTTATCTTTTAGATTGCGAATATAGCTTTTGTATCTCAGCTCAAAATGGGATTCAAAATTTTGGTTACACACAGTCAATTTTGTTTATTATCCTGGGTAACGTAATTTGAGGTTTTCTTTAAGCCTTATCTTTTGGGATTTTAAAACTGATAAGTTGAACATTGAAATAAATGTGTGTAAAATTTTCCCACATTTATATCTATGTCATTGCTGATAAATTCGGCATTCTGAAAATTAGATCCAAAGTTCGGTCTAGCCATATTTTTATTTCGCAGACTTTACTTAAATTTGAGTTAAATATGGTGACGATGAACAGGTATTCGTTGGCCGAATTCAAGTCATAAGTACAACTAATATTTGAGAGATGGAAATTCCCAGTTATTAAAATTATGTCTGATTCATCGGCCTGTAATTTCCATATTTTCCATTTCCGTATACTTGAACACTTGGATACACTTGGATGATATAGGCGAATCAGGTGGAATATACGCCACAATGGACTCATTAATCTCCGCCACCGGATTTTTTTATGCTTGTTTGAGGTGAGCGATCACATCTATAAACCACATATTGACTATAGGCAAGAATTCATAACTTGAGATATTATCATTGAATGATGTTTCACAGATGATATAGACCGAAAAGTGTTTTTAAAACAAAATTATGAAATTGAGCTGACTTTGACGAAATTTTATTTACATTTTGAAAGTAAAATGTCTATTTCATAGTCTTTTGTGGGTGTGACAAGGTATAGGGCGGCATTACAATCCGAATTTATGGCACCATTTTCCCAGCTATTACAATAGCATAGCGGAGATTTTTTCACAAGTAGTTAATGCTGTTAAAATCAAAGAATGTATTTCGTTTCCTTCATTTGGACTCTCAAACAACTCGTGAGTGAGTATTTTACACGAGCGAGGTAAGTTAAGTTTAATTATTTGTTTTTTGTCCGATTTTGTGTAAATATAGAATATTTGAGTTTACTGGAATATCATTAACGGAATAGCATTGTTTGAAAATAATGGCTTTATCAAATACACAATTCATGGTTGAATCATAATTCGTAAACTTTCCGCTTCTCGAAAGCATACACATAAATCGTGTATTTATTATATCACATAAATCAATTGAAAAATTAATGAATTTTGTATTTTTAATAGAATGCGATCAATTCTTTTGTCAGAAAGCTCTTCAACCACATTGAAATTAGCCATTTGGAATAGCGAACCCCCCCCCCCCTCCCTATAGTGATAGTGAAAAGCTTATTATCTATATAAATATTAATTAGTATTATTTTCAAAAAAAGCTCTACATTATTACTGTGTAGTGCATGCTGTTCCAAATATAAAACTGTGATAACCTATACCAATATTATTTATCAAATGAACGTCGAGAATTCTAGTACGTACAGTATTTCCGTCTTGTAATGTAATTATGTGTTACACGCAGCATTTGAAAATGTGTGTCTATCTATTTATATAGTAACAGCGCTTTATCAATGAAAATCAAGCTTTCCGTATATATGTAGCTATATGCTGTATGTTATATATACATAAACATAAATCACCATCACAACTTAAACGAAATCTTAAAATTTAAACCACATTTCTTATATTATAAGACGATAGTATTAAATGGGGTATCATATCGAAACAATTGTATATAGTTTTTGATCCGTAAACTAAAACTAATCCAAAAACAACAACAACGCACCTATATGTGTATAATTATAATGCGGTAAGAATTTTTTTTTGTCAAGTTACATAAAGCATAAACATTTATATAAAAAGCTCGTTGCTAAAGCGTACACCATATACACACATAAATTTTGGTGAAAAGCCTTAATTTTCATTGTGTTCATACGCTTGAGTGGTGTGTATATGCCATATTGATTTTGTATGGTGCGCGCGCAGAAACTACTGCAATTTTTTTTTAGTACAAATTAAAATAGAAAATTCCCATCCACACACAACTTACAGTCATCCATATTTTATATTTTGTACAGCGCGAGCTTTTTTTATTTTTAACGTATCCTAAAACATAGGGTTGATTTGTTGTGTGTGTCGAAATCGAAGAATAATTTATTTTTTATTAGAATTAGCTTTTAAGTTTTTAAATTATTTTATTTTTAAGTTTTTCGTGTTGAACTGTACGTGAAATTAATTAAAACATCCGTTCCATAATCTACCGTCGAATTATATCAATTTATGTGTGGCAATTTTTATTTGGTTGTGACTCGAGACGTTTATAGTGATTATTTTAGTGTGTGACATAATCTACCAGTTCTTTTGATGTTGTAGAAAAATCTAAATCTCCGCAGACACGAACAACACTTACAATAATTTCAATTCCCATTGTGACAATTAGAATATTAAAATATATTATTGTGTGTTGTACTTAGCATACAAAAAATCTAGACAACAATGTTGAATTTATAGTGATTTTTTTTTATAAAAATAGTAATACATATAGTTTTGTTCACGACGATCAATATTTCTAACGGATATGTAATAATGCGGAAAAGCATTTATATTTAGTATCGTGACTGGGTCAACTCCTTAAATATAAAATCATACCCACAAATCGGATCGATATATTTAAATGCTGCATTAGCTAAAATACCTTATTTAGTTGCTACGAACTAATTTTGACACAAAACACTCTTGAAAAAATTTTGGAGTGTGGTGTTTAACAATAACTACACATCACAATGGGTAAAAAAGTTGCCGTCGAAGATTTAGTTGTACCACCGCAGGACACTCGCATATGTGGCACGATATGTATATGTCAAATGACATTAGTTTTGAGCTCAGTCGCTCTCGTTTATTTAACTGTCGCCATTTATATGCCATCGACCCGGGCGATGCAGAGTGGCGTCAATTCAACACCAGTTATGTGTACAACAACAAGGGCTGTTAATACCGAAGGATGCGAATGGGCGTCATGTGGTGAATGGTGTTTGAGTAAAAGTTCTAGTGCCTGTATACAAATTCATGTTAATTTACGACGCAATGGAACAAGTCTACGATTTTCGAATTGTACAAATTCGGCAAATAAAACGTGCTACGGCATAGATCAAGAGAATGCTAAAAAGTCAAGATGTATCGCAGACGAATGTAAAAATTTAACGGGTACATTTAATTGTACGGGTGGCATGTGTATAAATATAACGGACGCATTTGAATGTGTGTTTCGGAATACGGATCTGCCGATAAAATGTTCAGGGCGACGTGGGAAAATCACGTGCAGTGAGATAGACGGGCTGTTTTCGTGTTTACGAGGGACATGTAAAAGGATACGAACTCCCTATAACTGTGATCGTCGTTGCGTAGACATTCCAACCCGTAACAAAAATATGATACTTCTCAATGGTGACAAAGTGTTTCTGTCACAGTGTCAAAACGCGGTAAACCTGGAAACAAAAGAAGTCGTTTGGAATGATACGGATGAAAATGTCGTCATGTCATCGTGTTACGACATTCGGAACACATCGTATGGCGTAGACGCAACCGATTGTATAAATGGATCACTTATCGAAAAAAATGTTTTGACAGATTTAACAAATTTTACGTATTTAAGCTATTTGCATACTGCCGTTGCCCATCCCAATTACTTTTTAGGTCCGCTCGATGCTGATTTAACGATATCGAATGAATCCCGGCTCATGATTAATTTAGAAGGTTGTGTGAATACGCTGCGCGACGAATGTAAAGAATTTCTGCGTGAATACGGTAAAGATGGTACGGATCATAATGCTAAAGCACGATTTCCGTGTTTCTATTCGGATAATAATATCAGGGATGTAGTGGCCAGGTTTGATTTAGAAACAACCAAAAAACAATTTTTATTCGCCTCTATTGTTCCGTCTGTGCTTTTTGTTGTTTCGTGTTTGACACTGATTGTATGCCAGCGTACTGTTGTGGTCGGGGATGATGCTAAAATGCGATTTAAATGTAATAAAAATGAGGGTATGTTACCGTCTCTCAGTAAAGAAGGTAGTTTGCACGATGCGGGCGGCGGTGATGGTGTGATGGCCCTTTGAGATCCATCACGTAAGAATCGTATGAAAAATGTTGCCCCAAACATAAATCTAACACATTTTTTTTCTACTTTTTATTTTCAGGCATTCCTCTACTACTGCAAGAAGATAGCCCAGTACATCAATCTGGAGTGTTTTCTCTTCATTAAGTTAAACTTAAGTACATCGTGTGTTTTAATCGAATAATATTTTTATTTAATAATACAAATTTCTTTGCTAAATTTCCAAAATTAAAAAAATTGCACAGAAGAATATATTTTAAGTCCAACACATCATCATTAAAATCTACTTTTAAACAGTTTAAATTATTTGCTTCTGCCACACCAAATTGCAATAGAATCGTATTCCAATGAATTTACCAAAAAGCCCCACACACAACATATAGATAGATTACACCAGAATAACCTGACAAAAAATATTTATATTTTCAAACTCGATTAGAACACAAAATCAAATCAAAGTGGTTCAAAGAAAAAAAAATAAGGAAACATACAAAACGGGGGCTCCTATATGGAACATCTTCTATATACACACACATAATTAACTATAAACTCTTATAAAAACAGAGGAATGCGTAGTCACAATTTTATTTTAACTAAACTAAACTAAAGCGAAGGACTCAGAATAATTGCAACCAAAAATATTCGTAGCTATATTTAAAAATTTATAAAAGCAGTTCTCTTCCTTAAAAACAACCAAGCAAAAATCGTTAAAAATTTAGTCTCTAGGATTTAAACATAAAATTAGAATTAGACAACAAAAACTATAAAACAAAAATCATTATGGGGAGCGAGGATGGTGCTAAGCTAAGTACACAATTTTCGGGTGCACCAAGTTTAGCTAGTAGTAAAATAGATATTAGTCGTCCTTTATCTCCAACAAAAGAAGAAATTGTACAAGGATTATTAGATAAAGCAAAATTTTATACATCACTATGCTTAGGTAACCCGCCCATCTATTTTTACGTAATCAGCCACTAATCTTGTATATTATTGACATTTACAGGTACAACCGCAATTTTATCCGTATTTGCCTTCCTATTTTTAATACCATTTGTTGTGGATCCTGCAATATCCACTATAGTAGCAGACTACGATCCAATTCCAGTAACATGTATTGTAACGCTGCATTCAAGAGGCGAAGGATTAAAAAATTGTTCATGGAGTTCTTGCCGTGAGGGATGTACAACAGGACAAACTAAGTATGTATCAAAAATATAATTTCATTTACATCGATCAATATTGATTGATAGTTTTGAATATTTAATAGACTGTTTGACGACATTCAATATGAATATACCATACATAGTATGAGATTCGTTTTTATAAAAATTTAATGCTATATTATTTACTAGTCCGGACAAAGTTTAAATTTTATACGCACGCTACTATTTTAATTTTTAAAGGGTTAAATTGATGTCGTTAGTCGCCAAATAGGTTAATCGACAATCTGACTATAATTAAAAAAAAAATATTTTTTATTTCTGTTTGTTACAAAACTAGGTGTCATCAATTATTTGTAAACTATTCAAAAATTCCATGGACGGATTGGATTAAAACGTCCCAAGATCAGGAGAATATGGAATGGGATGTGATGGATACACGATTCCTGATCAATTCCGAAGGCTGTGGTTATCCGCCCAGTGTTAATTGTACCATATTTGCTGAGAAATATGGGTAAAGATCAATCCAAATGTTTTTATTCTGGGCCCATATCTACTATAATAATTTTTTTTTCTTATTTTAGCTATAATCGCGCTGGCACACCGTTTCCTTGTTATTATAGTAGGGCATATCCGGCTACGGTAATCGCACGATATTCATGGGAAAATAATCTAAAACACCTAATACTATCGCTAATCATACCAAATGTTGTATTTGCCGTATCAATTGGCGTACTAAGCTACTGGTATTGCCCGTGTTGCGATAAGGCTTGCCATAAATCGACAAGGGTGTATGCCGAAAAATATCCAAATAAAGAAGAGTGAGTTTTATCCTTATAACCCCTTAAAAAACCTTTTTACTTATAAATTGTTATGTTTTGTTGTTATTTGAATAAAAAAAAAATTATAAAACCCTTGATGAATGAAATACCCAAATACTTATTTATATATTCTTAATATGCTGTCTTTTCAAACTATAAATATTTTTGATTAAATAAATTATTTTAAAAAAAATTATTAATAAAATTGAAAAACTAAAGTTTTTGGTGTTGTGAAGTTTTTATTTTATTAAGTTTTTAATTTTAGTTTTGCATGTATGTAATGTATGTCGTATCTATTTGATGTTCGTTTATTGTGCTTGTGAATCATAATCATCAGTGAATATATATTCCTGTAGCATAGAATCACGATATTATCACATAATTTCATGTTCATATGTAGGTTTATAGTTTGCATGCATTCAGCTATTTATACTTATATAGTTTGCCTAGATTTAATGTTAACTGACTCAATTTTAAACGATTTTCAGATAATTTTCAGACATTTTTATTTGTTTATCCGAACCGATACACAGCATTGCACCACTATACATAATTTTAAACATATAAACATTTGCTTATTAATACATAATTATTCATTTACGTGACCACCTTATTTTTCGCAAGATAAGCGAAACATTTATATCAAGGTCATCTCCTATAAAACTTACCTAAAACTATTTTACGTCATGACTCATGAAAACTATAATCTAATTACTACACAGTTAGACTAAAACATTCATATGTATCATATATGGATTCGGTTTGAATTTATCGATCGGTTTTATAACTACATGGCATTAATACCAAAAAACTCAATTTTGATCTCCAGGTAACAATTCTAAGGTATGCACTACAATGTGTTCGGAAACCAGGATTTCTTGTAAAAACTTAATTGACAACAATTTTTTGACTGAATCACTGAGTAAACTAAATTGGAGCTAGTTTATAAGAGTCATTGATAGATAGCACGAGATTAGCAATGCTACCGATTTAAACTAAATCCAGTATTAAGATTAACGTGCCCTTTCAGCAACCACGACCACGTCTTGTTTAAATAGAGGAGTTCAAATCCTTTTGTGCAATATTTTGTATACTTAATAAGTTAGAAGAAACAATGCTTTGTTTCTTAAAATTGTTTCGATTTTTTACATTTTAAAACCTAAAAATTTTGAAAAGGTACATCACGGGCTATTCAGGGCAATCTAACATAGGAAAAATTGAACACTATTCTTCACAGAACAAAATCCTACTAACCAGTAAATATTCAGGAATATGCGTCGTTAGTTAAAAGCTAGTTAGTCCTTTCCAAGATTTTCCATTCTATTTCTAGATTTAAATCAATATTGGTGGCGTCCTTGTATCTATTTACCCTCCTAAATTTCATGCGTTTCAGACAATTTAATTAATTAATTAACAAATTTTCATCTAACAATGTTTCCAACTATCTAAGCCAGTTGCGCACTAAGTAGTCGCAACGGCCGCAGCTACGAAGGCTTAACATTGCCTAAAAAGACCTTGGTTATTTGATTAATTTGTTGACATTAAAAATGAATAAGACTAGTTTAATACCACATGCCTATGTATAATTAAGTGTAAGTAAATTTGCCCCTACTCAAAAATGAAATTCTTGAAAAAATTTAAACTTAGCATAATTGTGGTTTAATTCGAAATTGCTTTAAATTTGGAACAGATGCGAAAAAACTCAAGATAGCATACTTGTATTTCGTCGCTTTGCTCGAGTCCAAAGTAACCGAAAAACGTATTGAAATTATAAAATGATAATTGCGGCCTAATTTTCAAATTTTGTTTGTTAAAATTATTAGACGTTCACTACCTTAAACTAAGAAATCTCTGTCTTAACCGTTAGTTGAAGCTCATTTAGTTCTTTAATTTCAAATATTCTGTCGTATCAAATTTGTTTTTAGTCGAATCATTGCTAGTATTTGACAGGTGCCTTCTAAATTGCCTTAGAATGTATGTTTGTACTAAAAAGTAGTTATACTAAACTACTCTCATTTAACCGCAGCAAGAAATTAATCTAAAATTCGATTAGAAGTGCTGCGGAGAAAATTTGCCGGGAGGTCCTCAATTGCAGTAACACTAGATCGCTAAGAATCAAGCAGCACTACTTCAGTGCAGGATTTAAAGTTCTTACCTTTTTCTACTCTTTACTTATTTACGCCTACTACTTCTTAACCAATAAATCAAACAATTTGAATTAATTGTGTCTCAAGTTGCAAGATAAGATTCGTTGATTGGGTATCGGTCAATCAGATAAATTTAAACTGTTGATAAACGAACATAAATCTCGTACCCGAATTCAAATATTTTGCAATCGATTTCTTTGATCGTACACGTTCAAAATAATTCCGTATTGGTATATAAATTTTTATACACATTACAAAGCGATTTGCAAAGAAAAGTAGTCGGGCAAAATGAAACCAAAAATTTCCCGAAATTATGTATAGGGAAATTTGCAATCCTGCAACAAACACAGCAACTTGTTTATATTTTAAAACAAACATTTGTATGTTATGTCAAAAGTTTGGTAATAATTGGCTGTAGGATGATTTGCAATAGCAAACATCCTTATTTTATAATTATGGTTTCATTTTTGATACAGGAAAAATGGTTTGCTTGGTTGGTTTGCTTTGTACTTCTTAATTTTGCTGGCATTATTTGGAAATCTTATTCTGCCGTAGACTAAAAATCTGATATCAAATAATTTTATTAATGTTGTTTATAACCGATTGAGCTTGGAAAACGTCAAAATTATTCACATACAAACGAATATAATACACAAATCCAACTATAGGGTTTTCCAATAGGAATGATATGATTTTTAAGTGACGTTTCGGCCATTTGTAATATGTCATGATCTACCATTTTTTGTTTCATTGTATTCAGTAATGTGTACAATTTCATCATGGTGAGATATACGCAAGAACAACGTTTACAAATTGCAAAACGATAACGATTTTTTTAAGAAAATCATCTTCTCCGATGAGGCTCACTTTCATCTGAGTGGTGCGGTAAATAAACAAAACTGTCGATTCTGGTGCGAAGGAAATCCACAAATTAATCATGAAAAACCATTACATTCACCTAAATTGACAGTTTGGTGTGATTTTTGGTCTGGTGGAATCATCGGTTCGTATTTTTTTCGAAATGAAGCTGTTAACATTGTTACTGTGAATGGAGATCGGTATAGATCGATGATAACCAACTTTTTATGGCCGAAATTGGAAGAAGTTGTTTTGACAACATTTGGTTCCAACAAGACGGAGCTACGTGCCACACAGCAAGTGCAAAAATTGAATTATTGCGAAAAAAGTTTGGATCATATCACTCTTATTGGAAAACCCTATACATGACACATAAATTTCACTTTGCGAATATTTGCAATGCATTCAGATGAGAACCAATAGTAAGAAGAAAAAAGAAAAATCTAAAGTACCGAGTAAATGAAGTTCGAGAAATCCTTGTTGCATATCCGGAGCAGTGAATTTTCTTTAACAAAATTTAAATGCAGCTTGCAATTAAAACTGCATTTTTTAATTTAACTGAGGATCCAAAACTTACAAAAGTAGAAAATTATTTAGTTCCTTCTATTTATACGGAGGCGCTATCGGGAGCACGCTCGTTTGTGGGAAATTTGGAAATTAATTAATTTAAAAATTGAAAACGCAGCAAGCTGAATTCTTTTTTATAACAGTTTATATATTGTTATGTCAAATTAATTCTCAATTGACCTTTGTCAGATTGTTAAATAGTCCGTTTAATGGAATTGTAAACGCTGTAAGCTAATTTTCCGCCTTTATCCATATGACGTTTAGATTTTACATATCTATTATTGACCAACAGCTGATGTTGATAATTTTAAATTTTGGGTTGACAAGCAGAAAAATTTAGTTGACAATTACGAAAAATTACGCAACCGAGTTGCAGTTGCATATAAACTCGTTAGTAAAGCAAAAATACGGCTAAGAGAAAAAGTTCGAACATATAATTTCAGTCAACTCTTAATAGCCCGTTCCGCATAGGGATTTAACAAGCCCAGCTTCTATTACCAATTTAAGAAAAACAATTTAAAATTTTTTGGTCTTGAATAAGAGCAATAAGCGAGCAGTGTCTGAGTAATACCTTGACATGTTTTTCTATGAACAGTTAAGGGAAGAACAAACATTTGTGACGATACATAATTATACACAGCATGAAACTTCGACCCGCGTTGTGGCATATGACAGATTATAATGGAGTAAACTATGAGCATAACATGCATCCCAAAATTTTAATTGACAGACGGATGCACAGCTTTTGTATCAATTTGCTATAACATAAAACTTAACCTGACGTATCTCATGTGCTTTAGTAGATGAGAACCGTCAAATCGAACCCCACAAAAAGAGAAGATTAACCGGCCAAAAATATACCGTTTTATTATTGACAAGAAATAATTTATTCCCCGTTTAACCTAATAATGTGTTTAATTTCAATGGTAATTGATTCTTAAAAGATTCACTTTTTCGTGATGTGTGGAACCCTACAAAATTTGATATTCCAATTTTTGGGGTCTAGTTTAAGATGCATCAATTTCCTCCAATGCACAACGAATATACGAATATACATAGATCTCGAATACACCACACTTGAGTTGTAAAGCGAAAAATTAAACTTACGGAACTTTTGGTAAAACTGTCTTGTATAATCAAAGGCCACGATTTCTGTTTAAATTTCAGGAAACCACAAGGTTAATCCTCGTTGAAAGTTTAATCTGTAAATTTATTTGAATCTATTATTTCTTTGCCGTTTTTTCAGCATTATTGCAATCGAAAAAGCTCCCATTGAACCTGAGCTTCCGGTACTCTGATTTCCATCAAATTTTGCAAGTATTTCGTAATTAATGGAGAAACTTTATGCACGAAATTTCATTCCGAAAAATTAATCCGCCTGGGCGAAATTCTGCATCTCTAGAATTTTGGTGGAATAAAGTATTTTTTATCAATTCTCGTCATTTCCGGTAAAATTTACAAAATTATCTGAACGAAATTAGTTTGGAATTTAATTTACAATCTGTGTGTTTTTAATCATTTTATCAAAAATACTTTATAATTTTCAATATTCGATATTGTTTCAAATCTAATTTAGATTCTTTTAGTTTATAATCGTTTTTATCATAATTAATAAACTTTTCAACATAGTTTCAAAAAACCTTAAAGCTTCTATGGAGCTGCCCCTTCCGGTGAATCGATTTCGATTAAAAATTACTGTTAAGTAGGAAGTTTCACCCGGATCAGTCAATCCGTCTGGGCTGTAGAGAGAACACACAAATTTTTTAAAAACTACTATTTGTGACTTCCACGATATAGCGATAGGCAAATCAACGAAATTCTCGAGATCGAAAGTTTTGCTTCGTAAAAAAAGTAATATGTAGAGATTTCCCGAATTTACCAATTTTAATGGGATCAGACTTTCTTGTGCAAATATGATTTTGGTTTCAAATTCTTTTATTAAAGAAATATGTCTGGAAAACGAACACCCATTGTTCAAAACCTCAGAAACCATTAATCAAGAGTCAGAAGAAATTTTTATCAATTTTTATTTACGTACAATTCAGAATAATAAAAATTTGCCCAAATTTAGAGAACGAGAGTATACCTAAACGCGATTGAATGTCAAAAATTTAAATATCTGCTTCTTAGGATATGAGGCTGATTAAGCTCAAGTTAAGTGTTCAAGAAATTTTTGTATTGCACATTCATTTAATTGTTAACTATCGTCTAGTATCGAAACCCAGAAGCGTGGGATGAGAAAAATTTTTTAGTAAGTTTTTTTTTTGTCAAAACTCGCGGTATATAATAAAACAATTGATTTTTGAACAATTGTTGCCCGTTCCAGAAATGCAGAAGACCGCACTAAACATGTCATAGTATACGAAATTTACTTTGGTACGCGTATTAAAATGGCCATAACTTCAAAATCTTCGAATGATTCCCAATTTTAGTGTTTTAAAAATGAAATATGTATGCTCAGGTCTTATAATGTGTAGAGCTATGTAATGTGCAGATGGTAATACAAAAATTGGACCTATAGCCGTACGTCCTCAAACTGGCTGGCAACGGCGTAAAAGTAAGGGCGGAAAAGCGAACCGCGAAAGAGTTGGGAGAGCCTCGGCCCCATAAGAGAATGCAAAGACCATAAAACAAATGAAAAAAAAAACATAAATACAATGGCCCACCACCTAAACAATTTTGCTACCCACCTGTCTAATCGAAAAACTCAATATTTGCGTACCAAACGATGATTTTTCTTCTAACGGAAATTTTTTAAACTTCTAACTATTTCTAAAGTATTTAAAAACAAAAAAAATTGGGGACGAGAGTATCTTGAATCGATTTATTATTGTGAAAGCGTCAGTCTGCTGTTGTATATTCCAGTCGGACTAGCAGAACTTGTTCAGTTTGAGAGCTTAAAACAAAATATTAGAACATTTCGAGAAAAGAAAAAACTAAGGACGAGTATTAGACAATAAATAAATATAACTACATAAAAAATGAGGAGCTGGATATGTTATAGCCAACACCCGTATACAAAGATCTCGAATACACCACACTTGATTTCGGAAGCGAAAAATTAAACTTACCAAACTTTTGCTAACACTGTCTTGTGTACTAAAAAATCATATTTCAGAAAACCGAACTGGTCAACTCTTTTTGAAAATTTGATCTTTAAATTTATTTGAATCTTTTAATTATTTGTCGTTTCTTGTAACTACTAAGCAAAAATTGAACAAGCTGCCACTTCCGGTACACAGATTTCTATCAAATTGCGCAATGATCTCCCAATTAATGGAAAAAGATTAAGCATGATGTTTGAATCCGAATGTCAATAAGCCTGGACTGTATAGATTCCGAATTTTGGAGAAATACAATTTTATTATGAAAACTCGTTATTTCTGGTATTTTAAAAGAATGATCTAAACACATTTAGAAGCTAACAATTCCGGTGAACCGATTTCGACCAAAAATCGCTGGGGTGTCCCACTTTATGGAAAAAACTTAAGTATGATGTTTCACCCCGGTCAGTCAATCCGTCAGGGCTGTAGAGCACAACTACTTTTTTTATTTCGGCGATATAGCAGATCTACAAAATCTGCAAAAATCTTAAGGTCAACAATGTTTTACTGACTAAAAAGAAGTAAAACTCCAGAAGAAAATGTTTACACAGATGTTTATTGATCCTGCGCAACTATATAGGTGATGAAGATTTAGTGAAAAACACTTTAAATTACTATTGGAAATTGCCTTAAAAAAGTTTTCATCTATTCACAAAATTCCAAACTAAACGAAATATTCGTCCATTCAAAAATGTAAATCGTTAAGTTATATGGCTTTTAAGCTGAGTTTAATTTTTCGCCGACATTACGTTCACTTCTAAATCTAATTCAATTTCTAATCAAAATTTATTACTCAATATTTAAAGTTTTCATTTTATTGGTTTTTATAAAAATATCATAAAACTATTTAACCATTGATTGTTTTATGAAAATATTAAACAACAAAACAGGAATGGCGGAAGTTAAATGAATTTTCCGCTTCAAATATTTTGGAACTTCGTATGCGTGGACATCGCAATAGTTGGCTCACCCCAGAATCCATTAAGCCGGCCTCGTTAGAGAGTGGATTAGCCAAAAAAAAACATTTTCAACATATATTCAGGCGCCGTAAAGCCCAGACGGATTGGTTTATCGAAATGATACTTTTCAAAGTCGAAATCAAGCTTTTTCCATAAAATGTAAGATTTTCGTGCCTTTTGGCCGAAATCGGTTCACCGGAAGTAGCACCTTCTGTAGGAGCTTTTTCAGGTTTTCCAAATATTTTGAAAAGGATATAATTTAAAGAAAATCGAAAATGATTAAAATATTTTAAATTAAATTTGCAACAATAATTGTCCACGATGGTATTCTAAAATTTTAGCGGAAATGAAAATTTTTAACTAAAAACTGTTTTTCCAGAAAAATTGGGTCTTTCTCCAGTTTGGACAGATTGAGTATATCATTCACGAAAAACGACTATTAATGTTAGTTTGAACCAGTTATTAATAGATGGCGTAAAACACAATACACGAAAATTTGATTATAACTTGCAAATTTAATTTGAAATTAAAACAAAATTATTTTAAATTAAATTTACTACAAAATTGGTTTAAAATTTCAGCAAAATTCTTTATCTCTACAGTTTAGAAGGACCATTGATTGATCGGAATGAAACATCATACGTAAGTTTTCCGATAAATAGGAACACTCTAGTGACATGTGGCGGAATTCAGTGTACCGGAATGTTGTGTTGTTGGTTTTGCGAAATTAAGTGGGAATGACGATTTTTTATTAAACCAAACTATTTTTATCAAAATTTTGCTAAGCAAAGCGAAAATTTTCGCTTCATTATGTGTATTTGAAATTTATGTACATTCGTGGTAAAAGAAAGTTAGGAGTTGACAGAAACATATACACCCCTCAATTTTTTTATTTAGTTTTGGTAGAGAAACCGTGTTTGTCAGCCTCAGAAAATCTAATTTTAATAGGATCATATGGAGGTTTAATAGAAATGCGTTTTATTAGAAATATTTCTATAAAAACCAGCCAAACCATCGTACCGACACAAAATCCAAAAATTGTTCTGGTGCTCTATAATTTTCATGTTTTAAAATTAACCAAGAACACTGTAAATAGATGCAATATTTATCAAATAATTCTTCAGTATAATTTAGTAAAACTTAAAATGTGCCAAAAAAATTTAAAGAAAAGAAAACAATCATTCAAACATTTTGTTCACTTTCCACTTTCTATTATGGTGTTCCCATCTATGGTCAACCACAAATAAACCAAGCAATGGTTGCTTGATGTTGGGTTAAATTTGTTGCATTATCTCTTTGATATTCATCACCAAATTTTCGTTTGCTGCACATTTAAATTATAATTTTTAAATTTATTTAGTTAAAATGGTGCACTCAATAATTTTAGTATCTACTTTATGATTTTTGTGACACCGGGAGTAATTTACACATTCTTGACTCCGAGTTTGCTCGGTTTACCGTTCCAGATTGACATTCAATCCTGTAGATAAGAATTATGAACCGTCGTAACTTTTCACTCTACCAAAATGCCTACTAATTCAAACAGTTGATTCCGACTTACCACACTTTTGATTCCGAAACAAATCGTACATTAGCAAGTAGAAGTGAGATTTTTTATCCCAACCCAGCATCCACAAAATAGAGTAAACTATTTTGTAACTGTAACATTTTTAATACGATCACTATAATTTCAGAATAATTATCTAAATTCGAAAGATTTTTGATATAAAGTTCAAAACTTAATAAAATGGTATAAGCACAGAGAAAATATTATATACAGAGGTAAATGTACGAATAAAATTTTGCAAAGCTTTAATGATAATCACAAATGCTGCTCTCTGCGATTTAAAGTGTAATCAGAAAGGAAAACGAAAATTGTAAATTTGTAACACTACAAAATGCGATCAAATATTTGTTCAGATATTTATTCTGTGGCATAAACGAATAAGTTGAACAGAGTAAGATTTCTGAAAAGAGTAGAGGTTTATAACTATGACAAATAGTCATTATGTCCTACATTGCTAATAGGGATCAAAAGTGTCAAGATTACTTGTTCATTGAACCTGTGAGTCATTATAATTATCTATAATTGAAATTATTTGCGATGCATTGCTGCATAATAGTTTTCATTTATTTTTCATTGCGAAAAACAAGTCAAACATTCGATAAGTTATGTTTATGGTTTTTTCTTTCTTTAATTCTCTTTAGAAAGAGTAGCACTAGTCTGCGGTTACTGTGCAGAAAGTTTAGTATATGCTTTTTGAATTATAAAATACATTTTACGATTATTGTGACGATGACAGATTATTGTCGAAACATTTAAATGGTTGAAACTCAGGGAATATACCCGACTAGGCATTAATTGAGACGCCAGTTGAAGAAAATTTTCCAATTTTAATGTGATTAACTTTTCTGGTAAACATAAATCTGTGCTCGTACATAATACAATAATGTCAGTTTCTGATAATTTATGCATTTATTGATAATTTAACGACAAAATTTTCTGGAAGGAAACTTGATTACTTTGACGTACTTTAGCAGTTTCTGCAACTACAATTTTGACGAATCCTATGGCTTTGAACTTTAATAGTTTAATTCGCTCTACGAGGAGTGTTCCATGTTGGAATGATTTAATAAATGCATGCTTTAAAAATTTAAAAAAGTGGAAAATATTGAAAATCGTGCTGTGACTTTATTTTGAAAGATAAACGCGATCGTACGGTTCGAAATTACTGTAGGGTGGTACTTGTAAAATGTGATAGTAACTTCAATCCGTCAAAAGTCGTATGTACTACATATACATAAAATATGTTAAGCTTGTAATCTAAGCGTTTCACTGGTCGAAAATAATTTCTTGTAGTTCGAGAATTCGAACCTCGGTTTATTGGCTTCAAAAAATGCTGTTTTTCGTAACTCGCAAAAGATACAAAAATCAAGTGAAAGAAATTATTTTACTTCCACTTAAAACTCTAGTTTCGTAGAGAATGAGAAATAATGCGACAACACCTAAAAATTAGGGTGACCACATGCGAACAGCGTAAAAGAAATTATATACCTAATATAAAGAAATCAGATCATATCTCGCCCGGGATGTCAGTATGGTTCACCCAACAGCCGTAAGATCTGGCTAGAATTCAGTGAACAAATCAATTATTAATTCAAGGATACCATTGATAATGAAACCTCGTAACTGAAATCTCAATGAAGTGAACTAGTGAAATATTTTCCAGGCACGGGACAAATTAATTTACTTTGCGAGCGCTGTAGTTGAAATTAAAGAGATACACGAAAACCAATTCAGCTTAAAATAGTCTCATCTTTTGCATTATGCATTTTAGTACAGTATTATTATCACACACCAGCTCAACCATTCTTCTTAAAAAAGTTTTTTTTATTTGTTCCGGGCCGAAGCACTCCCAACTCTTTCGCTGTTCGCTTTTGAAGCCTGATCTTATGCAGTTGCCAGCCAAATCGAGAATTTACGTAGAACCACCTACACCTATTCAAACACTTTAACCACTTTGCCGTTTGGTCGGTAAAAAAAGGTGCATTAAAAAAGAAAAAAAGGCAACAATCCGATGCCCATATTTTTTCACGACTGGACAACATTTCTTAGCCTGTTTTACTAAATTAAAATGTTGCACTCAGAAAGAACTGTGTTACTCAAGTGTAAATAAGAACATCATTTTATTATGTCATTTTCTCTATAACGGTAATTCCACTTTTGTTTACTTAAAATTATGTTCGAACTTTCATTGTACATACATATTCTACTTTTACTATATCAGTTATCTTTAGCAAGTTCATAAACATATTTGGCATAAAAGATTGTGCAGTCATTCATCGCCATCCGCTTTAAGTGAGGCTAAACTACTCTTCTATTTTTTCAGGGGATTTACATAAATCAAGGATTGTAAATATAATTGACGATGGAGCACCACAATTATTTAAACTGAGGTAGACACAGAAAATTGGTTTTAATATTTTTTTTACAAAATTTCCCTGCGTCTACCTAGGTTGATATTCTCACCGTGGCTGGTGCTTATTCAAATTTCATAGTCGTCAATATACTTTCCGCTTATACAAAAAGCCTTTATTCCATTCCTACACACAAGAAACTCCAGATACTAAAACAACACTACATCTAAAAACATCTAAAATCTGAACTGAACTAAACAAAAATATTTTCTTTTGTTTTTTGTATTTTTTTATAGTTTCGATAGCAAAAAACCGTGCACGTTCAACAACCCGTCTGAACTATATTAGCGCCTATCCAATCTATATTTTATAGAAATTTATTAAAAAGTAGATCAAAAAAGTATCAGCTGTTTTGTTTACATTTTAATTTTAATTTAATTTAACAACAAAATTAAATTATGCAACAAAAAAAGTTTGGTTTGTTTTCGTTTTTGAAAATTATTTTGTTTTTTAGATACATGTTAACCAAAATTAATTAAATTTTATAAATAAAAAAAACAAAATTTTGGTTTCTTTATTATGATTTCTTTTTAATTATATTATATTTTATAGCAAACTACTCTGCCGCAGTGACGAGGAAGAAGATGAGCTAGACTACTAAATATTAGCTATATACATTAATAGATAAAAAAAAAATTTATTTAATAAAAAAAATTTACTATAAATCGCATATAAAATAAATAAATAAATCTATAATAAATAATATATTTTTGCAAAAATTACAAAACAAAATAATAATTAAAAACATAACTCAATTAAATAAAAACACAAAATAATATGTAAAATGTTATCGTTTAAAAAATTCTAATTCAAAATTGAGACAAAATGATTCGTGACAATCTTGAAAATAATTAAACCAAAAATAAAATGAAATGCCAATATTAATAAACAAAATGGGTGCGATGATAGGAACGCACCCTATAAGAAAAGCCAAACAAAATATAATTTTAAACAGACAACAAAAAATTTTAAAAAATGTTAACAAATTCAATTATTTTATTAAATTATTTTTCATAAAGTGCTTTCATTTTTATAAGGCACTGCTTTAATCGCACCCGTAATCAGAGTAGTTTATTTTAAATCAGATAATTTAGATTTGTTGGACTTTGCGAACTAAAAACAAATAAATACATTGTTAAGAGACGAACAAAAATTTTTAATCTCTTTTCATTAAATCTATTGCACATCATCAGCTTAGAACTACTTCTAGTATAAAATACTCAGTTCTTAAAACCATCTGGTGCAAGTTATAAAATCAATTAAGTCGGTGGATTATTCGGCTTGTTAACAAATTTAAATTATGTTTATTCCTGGTCTTTCAATTTTTTTTTTACTACTAAAAAGTTTGAGATTCAAAACTTTGTTAAACATTGTTTAGAATTTATTTGGTACTAATTTTTTTTACCTTAGAAACAGTATAAAGCCCACTACCCGTTGAAGCTAAGCTAAGCTACGGATGCGAGTTATGTTTTTCTAGTTATTATATAGATTTTAAATAGATAGATCGAGCGGTCCAAACTTACCTAGATGGAGTTGTTTGTGCTTTACTAATGCCAACTATATTGCCTTACACATTAGCGACGTCATAGTTGGAATGTGCATCCGATGAATTAAGCAAACTAACTTAACTATAGTTCATAGCTTAGCGTATTGTTAAATAAAAATGCGTATGCGGTTTTGTCGGAGGATGTAAATATTTTCTTAAGCTAAATTTAATCAACCGTTAATCGAAAAAAAGTGTCACGATTCAAAGCTTTAGGATATGTTGGTAAAATATCCCACAAAAGTCGGTGATTTCAAACTGAATTATTTGGCGATTCTCATTCTATTTTTTTGACCTTATAAAGTTACTTGTCTCTTATAAATATCAAATGTTATGGTCAAAAACAAGTACCTACCTAATGGCCATTAAAATATATTGTTTACCATTAAAAATTACTTGTTTTCTGTCGGATCGTTATAAAAACCCGAATTACAAAACCCCGAATTATCAAATCTCGCTTTGTCAAAAATCTCGTCTTTTCAAAATCCCGCTTTTCGAAATCCTGCTTTTTAATATCCCGAATTTGCTGAAATCTTAAAAAATACCGCCAAAATGCGGGATGACCGACCAAACGGCATAGTGGTTAAAGTTTTGGCGTTTGGATCGGGAGGTACCGGGTTCGAACCCCGATAGGGGCAGGATGCAAAGGGAATTTTCATCAACAAATTACAATTTGTGATGAATCCCACACATCTATGACCCCCTGTCGGAGTGCAAAACTCATGGGTCGATCCATCTTCCATGCCTGTATAGGCTGGCATGGAGCTATGCAATGTGCAGATGGTAATAAAATCGGACCTATATCCATACGTTCTCGAATTGGCCAATACAGGCGTAAAGGTAAGGGCGTAAATAAGCAAACCGCGAAAGAGTATGGAGAGACTTGGCCCCAGAACAGATAGCAGGGAAAAGAAAAAAAATGCGGGATTTTCTAAAACATAAAAAAATTATCTACATTTTTATTAAGAACTCGGCGATTTCTTGATTGATCTTGGCCTAATCTTTGGGTCAGATCTTTGGGCGAAGTTCATGCTGAATGTAACTAGGCCATTTCTTACAAATTATGCTCAAAGTTTGTATGTACAACTGGATTAGGATTTTAACGTCAATTTATCATGAAATTCTGGAATTAGACCATTCTAAATGGAACTTGGTAATTTCTTAACCGATTATGGTCAAATTTGTTGTAGAGCTGGATTAGGGTTCTTACCAAAAATTTTGACTGGCCATGTTGGATGGAACTTGGCGATTTCTTAACCATAATAGTCATAGTTGATATATCGGTCTAGATTGGAATTCTAACATGAATTTTAAACGCATTTAAGGCATTTAGCATTGCCGAAATGAGCTAGGCCGTTTATTTTCGTAACCATTTATTGTCAAATTTATTTTATGTACAACTAGATTGGAATTCTTATTTCTTTTAATGTGCACAGTATAGTATGGATTCCAGACCAATACAGCGTATTCCAGCTGAGATCGAACGTAAGCGAAATAGAGTGAACATAAGGTTTGAATATCTTTAAATTCATCTATCCATCTTTTAATAAATCCAAACATGGCATTCGCTTTCGCAATACAATTTTCAATGTGCCTATTGAAGCTGGCATTTTCGTCGAATGTAACACCTAAATCCATAATCTCATTGACTCTTTGCAATACTTCGTTGTTGACTTTGTATGAAGTAATTAACGGATTTTTTTTAAAATGAAAAGTCATTATTTTGCATTTCTTAATATCTTAAAGCGAGTTTCGATCACGCCACTCACTTGGCTTAGTAATTCAAAATTTCCTATAATGTAGAATTATAATCCAGCTTGATTCGGGATCAACAATTATTTTATGCATTTACTACATTGTACTGACTAGAAAAAGATTATCAAAAGCCTGCCGACCGACTCGCGGGCGCCCGAGTTCAACAGAATATTTAAAAAAGAGGGCTTTTGATAATCGGGATCTTGATAACCGCTTTTGATAATCGGGATTTTAAAAAGCGGGCAAACGACTCCAACCTTTTTGTTCATTATAATAATTTTTCTGATAAACAACGATTACGAAAAATATTAATGTGCGCTACTTTGAAAACACGTTGATTATTATTGAAACATTATATAATGACGGGAGGTTTATGTTTTTGTAAAAATCTTTCCGTCGTTTGAAGTTAAATCAATTGGCTTTTTGAATAAAACTATTCAAAACTGATCGAAATATGGGTGATAATTTCCACCAAATTAATTTTTATATTTAATTTGTTAATTTTTTAATTAGTAAATTGAATTTTATTACGAAAAGTAATGAGATTCACAAGGCTTTGTTGTTTCCTGGACAAAATATCACACTAAAACCAGCCGCTTCAATTCAAACTAATATTTTGTTAAAATTTTGAGGACAAAATAATACAATAAAACAGGTCAATTACAATTATAACAAATCATATTTATGACCATGAAAAATTACATGTTGCTCATCTGATATTTGATATCTAATATCTTCTATTTTCCGAAAAAACAAAATATATTTTCTTAAAACTAAACGTCATATTTAGTCAACAATTATATACGAAAATTTAATGCCCAAAATATAATTTTTCGTCAACGTAATTATTTATTAATCCTAATACTATTTTAGGATTAACCGTAATTAGCCTTATTTGGTGTACTCTAAGCCAATTCGCAATCGAAAAAATGTTAAAAATGCAATTTTAAGCGCCCTAGATGATTTATCCTTATTCTGAAATTCTGCCATTAAGCATTTAGTGGCTCATTATTCCCAATTAATTTAGTGACCAAATTTAATTGAAATGAATTTATTATTATGCCAAATTAGGCCTACTTCAATTAAGACTTAAAATTTTAATTTTAGAAACAATAATTGGCCAATAAGGCCTTATTTTAAACACACCAATATTTTGGTCCTGCATATTTTTGCGGGAAACCCGGAGTAATTTATTATAGTAAATTTTTTGGTAAATCTTTAAACCAATTTTATGACAACAAAAAAATGTTGTCATAAAACATACTCCGGTTGACTTATAGGAGTTTATATTTCTTTCATGTTTATAATCAGTGGTCACCAGATAAAATTTTCAACCACCAATTTTCTTGAATTCTATCATTCATCTTCTAATATAATTTTTGGTCATCAACAATAAAACGAAATGCTTTTGGTCAATAAATTAACGCTCAATTGCCATAAAAGCGAACATCGAAAAACGTATCAAATATTTTTTCTAAACCAAATTTATCAATCAGTAGGTGGATTCCGGTTATGTGAGATTGCTGGTGGAACAGGATTTTGTAGTAAACAGAATTAAAAAATTGAAAGTTCAAGTAGACTAGAAAAAGAAATATAAAAATAATCTTGATTCATCCCGTCACACCAAATTAAATTATGTAATTTACTGTCATTATTCTCTCAAAAGACGCAATTGACAATTAGTATCAAGTTGTTGGCCAAAAATTAATTCCAAAAAACCATGAGTAAAGTGAGCGCAATTTTTTTTCATCTAACGATAAAATTAAATACAAATACTTTTAAATAATATAAGTCAAATCGAATACTTGTTTTTTAATATTTGGCCCCTAAAAAGCGTTTTTTGCTCACTAAAAATTTGTACATCAAATAGAAAAAAATCAATAAATTCGCAATTTTTAGGAATATTTCAGTAAACTACTAATCGGAAGATGTATAGTTGGCGACAAAACCAGAATGTGTTAGTCCATAATGTGTTTACGCTTTTATTTGTAGCTAAGTATATTTTCCTTCTTTTCCTTCTTTTTTCTTGTTTTAGCATGGATTGGAAATTTATCGACATTTTGCATTACACGGATAAATTTTTATTCAAAAACCCAGTTTAACGGTATCACTTAAATAATAGTACTCTCACTTAAATTGCTAAACCTCCGAAGAAGCTCAAAGCTGCCAAATAATATTTTTCTGTGCCGCCTAATCATCAGATAACATTAAATATAGTGATTGATTGGAATGTAGGTTAAACGTAATCCGAAAATCGTACTAATTATTTCGTTGTTTCGTACTTTTACAAACGATTTTTCCTAACAAACGAATGATTTTATATTTTAAAATTGTAAACTTAGGTAGTCCTTGCAATAACCAAACGTAAACTCTTAACTACCCGAATTGATTTTGCATACTTCTTTGCCGGGAAATGTCAAAACAATATCGTTTGCTTTCTAATGGCAAAAATATTGTTTAGGCACGTTGGTCGTGTGCTACTAGAGACTACTTGAATAAGATTCCACCGCATCCCCAATGCAAACAATTTTTCCTCATGGCTTTTGCCTTTTACTTTTATCTTATGAAGAGCAAACCCAAATAGAAACTTATAAAAAGGATAAAATTCGCACTGAACCTAAGTTCCGAAAATTAATTATTAAAACACTAAATCCATATTCAAATATACTTTTACAAAAACATAATAAGCAACAAAAAGGTGTTGTTAGTCCGAATTTTATATTTTGATACGTATCAAGATGTATTGAATTGAATATCGTTCCATTTGAATCATAATTGGGTAAATACTCGATCGCCGAGCAAGCAAGCAATTTGCTAGCCGAAATTCTGACTACCCAATTAATTTTACCAAGGAAATAAATTTAAATTTAAAATTATATTTCTTATAAAAATTTGTTCATGTTTGCGATTGCACAGTAAAACAACACAAACATTTGCTGTAAAATTTTTGAAGCAGCAAATTTTACTTTGCAATCGCAAAAATTAATTGAGTAGTCAGAGTTTTAGCTAGCAATTTGATTGCTTACTCCCCAATCGAGTATCTACCCCAATAATAAACAATTGGTACTAAATTCAAAATGCGGTTAACTTTATTGTATTTCTCATAAGGCAAAAGTTAAAAGTTTCATAACTTATCCCATAAGGCAACCAAAAATGTTTTCGTATTGTTCTGTAAAAAAGTCATGAGCTTTATATTGGGGATGAGCGCGCTGTAATGGAGCACATTACACGCGTCTTCAATTTAGAAAAAAGTGGCAGCTGAAGCTTTTCTAGGAGTTTATGCTTCGATTTTCATTCTCGAATATGAAGTGAAGATTATGTTAGATTATGAGATTATAATGCTTGTCCAGTTCGTAATATCTTTAAAAAACCGAGTTAGTTTGCTCAAAAGAGTTTTTATCATTAATTAATTTTTGAAAATTTTGTGCCGTAAACTGTTCGTTATTTAGCGGTAATATGATAAAGCATCCTGACGAATTTTTCGGTAACCTGCGCAATCTCTACCTATAAGGGCTAGTATTAAATATAAAATTATCTGAGCTTATATTTAATACGATTGAAATTGATAGTTACGTATTATTGTTTTGTTCTAAGATAAATTGATTTTATGTAAAATACGTTCACCCCAAACTATGTTTAGTCAAATTTTTACAGTACTGGTTTATTGGTTAATAAGAATTGTTGCACATGAACAGGTTCTCGATAAATGGGTTAAACTGGAAATTTGAAAATTTTCAAAACCGCCGAACATTGAACATAGAATCCATTGAAGCTATCCATTATACCGCATAACCTGCATCTCGATGGCGCTTTTAAATAGCTTCAGCTTATTAAATTAGAAATTATATTCTTCATTCTTTTAAACAAAAATATCTAATACTAATAATCCACCAGCAATATTCTAACTCAAAAATGTAAAATAATTTTAATTAAAATTCTATATTTTATACAGGTTTGTGTCCGCTTTTTAAGCTGAATACAATGAATATTAAACTTACACAAGAAAAGGAAAAATTATTAAGGTTTTAATATTTAGGATTAATTTTTAAAAGTCAATAAAAATTTTATGATTAATTAAAATTGTTATAATTTAAAAATATTTATTCAACGTTATAATATTTAAAATGGGTTTGTTACGTTTAATAAAATTTTATATAAAACGAATCACGAATGCATTTTGATGCACATTTTTGAATAAACAAATACAAATCTGGTTAAAAGTTCATAATATTAATACAAAACCGCGCAGCCAAGTCGAATTTATTGACCACACGCACAACAGGATTCACAAAACTCGTCAAAAACTATTTTAACATTAATTTTAAATTTGGCTTGGATGCACGCTTATCTATAAAAAAAACTATGTAACTTTATGTAGTTCACTTTTCAAATTAAGATGCGAAACTGTTAAAATCATATCATGAGCTTTAAACGATAAAAAAACATTAATCGCGGATTTAGGACACAAATGTATTTCTAACCACCTCTATTACTCTATTCAATGCAGCTACAAAAAAACTATAATTAACTATATACATATAGAAATAGCTAATTCTACAGTGTAATTTATAAAATTAACACGTAAAGTTACTATTTTTGGAAAAATTCTAAAAAATTAAAAAAAAGCTAATTTCATTTTTATAAATTTTAAAATTTATTATGAACATAGTTTTTAATTTAAATAAATATAAAATATTTCTTTATATAAAAATTATTATATTTTGAAAATGCTGTGAATGTAAATAAATAAATAAATTTCGAATGAAAAAAAAGATATAAAAATTTAAATAAATAATATTCTTAAAACTAACATCTAAATGAAGTTTAATTGCCTAATTGGGGTTTGGGTCCGCTTCAACGTGAGTATTTTAGCCTATAAATTAAGAAGACCTCGTACTATCAAAAATTAATCATTTTGGTATTTATTAATTTTTTGCTTGTTTGATTTTATTTTAATTCTAGGAAACACGTAAACATAGACCTAATTGGTTCACGTGAATGGCGCTGCGCAAACCAAAACACAACAAAAAATCAAAATCAAAATCAAAATAATAATAATAAACGTCATGTAATAAAAACAGTAAATAGGCTAAGCTTTTAGACAAGAGTAAAATTATGAAATAAAAGTTTTAAGCATTTTAGGAAATTAAACTTGCCTGACAAATAATTCCTGACACTCACACCAACTCAATGGTTTTTTTGTGTGTTGTCACGGCCTTGAATATAGCGGCAATGAACACATAATCAATAACCCGTTATCTCAGAAAAAAAAATTAATCAGGCAGCACTAACATATAAATAACCGATTTAATCTTGTGTGAAGTCCCAACTCCCAGCTCATATTTCGATGTATTTCATTCAAATATTCTACGTTTATGAAGTCAGACCAGCCCAGGGCCGACATGTTGTAACTATCGCTTTTTCCCTTCGACGAAAGAACCGTGCTTCTTTGATGAAAATCTAAAAATTTACACAAAATAAAAAATATTCCTACTTCTAAAATACCGTTATTCTATCGAAAATGCAACGAAGCGACAAAAGTGATAGTTACAACATCTCAGCACAGCAGATTCAAAATGAATGAAAAAAAGAAAAATTTTCAAAGTTAATAAACTCGATTTGGCTTTAATCAAATAAAAAAAATTAAAAACCAAACCATTTGATGGCTAGAAATAAAACTAGACGAATAATAACTAAATTATCATAAAATTTTATTATTGGGATTAGTATACTAATAGTAGATTTTACGTCAAATTAGGTAGAAAATAATCGCTCTATGGCAAGTTCCCGAAAATGAGCTCTTGGCTAGGAATTTTATTAAATTTTATTTAAATGTTCGTCTCACGTGACTAAAAGATTCACGTATTAAAAAAATTGAAACTTTATTATATAATATAAACCAAAAACATAAAAAATTTAAAAAAAAAACTAAAAAATAAATGGTCGAACGGCAATTTACCGAAAAGCAATTCACTGAAAACGTCAGTTTACCGAAAAAGGCGATTCACCGGAGCGAAAATTCACTGAAATCAACAATTCACCGAAATCACCAATTTATCAAAAACAACAATTTCCCGAAAAAGCCAATTCACCGAAAACGACAATTCATCCAAAAAACAATTCACCGAAAACGATAATTCACCGAAAAACAATTCATCGGAAATGACCAAACCATTTGATGGCTAGAAATAACACTAGACGAATAATAACTAAAGCATCAAAAACTGAATTTTTGGGATTAAATACTAGACTTACGCCAAATTATAAAATAATCGTTCCAAGACAAGTTCCCGAAAATGAGCTCTGGACTAAAAATTTTCCTAAATTTTATTTAAATGTTCTACTAAAAGATTCACGTATTAAAAAAATTGAAGCATTATTATATAATATAAACAAAAAAACATAAACATTAAAGCAAATTACATTACCAAAAACATAAATAAAATCTAAAAACTATATGGTAGCACGACAATTTACCGAAGAGCAATTCACTGAAAACGACAGTTTACCGAAAAAGGCAATTCACCGAGAATGACAATCCACCGAAATCAACAATTCACCGAAATCAACAATTAATCGACAACGACAATTTACCGAAAATGACAATTCACCGAAAACGACAATTCATTCAAAAAACAATTCGCCGCAAACGGTAATTCACCAAAAAACCGACATCAAAACCGACAATTTACCGAAAAAATAATTCACCGAAAACGACAATTCACCGAAAAAACAATTCACCGAAAATGACCTCTCCTTTATGCAACCTACCTTGTAAAGGAACAAGGGCGGAATTTAACTGATTTATAATAATAAATTCAAATAACAAACAAATAATTTTTATTATTAGAAATTATTCGCTTTAATAATTGTATCTTACTGAAAACCCGAAACTTTAAATCCCGAAAACGAAGAAAACTAAAAATCCTGAAAAATATTTTGCAAAATATTGAAACAAAAAATACTGAAAGGATTTTGAAATTAAAAATACTTAAATTCCTTTACGTCAGCTCATTGCTTTTAATTTTATTTTAATTAAATTGCTATGCCAATAAAATGTCTGTAGCTTGTCTACAGCCAGCCCAGATGGGATTGACTGATGGGGATAAAGCATCATACTTGGGAGATCCCAATGATTATTGTTTGAAATTATTCCACCGTCCGTGGCAGTTTTTGCAACAATACTGGTTTAGATCATTTTTCCATAACTTAAGCGGAATTCATTAAAGCTGTTTTTAACAAAAATTCGGTCCTGCACAATCTAAACGGATTAATTGATCGGGATTAAACTTCATATTTAAGTTTTTCCACAAATTGAGAGATCCCACAAAATCCTCACCGAAATCAGTCTACCGGAAGTGACAATTTTCGTAGAAGTTTTCTCGTTTTTTCTTTTCAAATATTTTGAAAAGATTTAAATTAAATTAAATTTTCAACTTCAAAGGATTGACCTTTTCGGTTTTCCGAAATTTAAGCCGGCATAATGATTTTGCTTATACTAAACAGTTTTACCAAAAGTTCAGTAAGTTTAATAGCCACCCCTGCATTTTTTAATTATAAAATACAATTTTACCAAAAGTCCATGTGTCATCGTTTTCCGTATGTTTCAAAAAAGTTCTTAATTATATATTCGTGGTCAAAGAAAGTCGGGTATTGGCCACATCATATTTATTCCTAAATTTTTAACCCAAATTTCATGTTTAACTATATTGACTCTTGTTTCTCAAGAAAATCTGACTAATAAAATTTCTTAAATTAAGATTATCATTGTACAAAATATTTCTAATCGTAAGAACTGGTATATGTTAACCGTTTATTTATTATATCGGAAATCCACACAAAACAAACCGGTGTATGGCGCACTGTAGTAAGCAGAATAACAGTTAAACCTTAAAAACCAAATTTCACCATAATTGGCCACAAAATTTCTGAGTTCCAGCAAGGAAAGTGTCCAAAACTTTAATGTTAGAAAACAAATTCGATCTACTTCAATTTTTATGAAACTTGAAGCAAATGTTTTCATGTTTGTCATTTCTTTCTCTATTGACGTTTTGAAATTGGTTTTTAAAAGTCGGACAGAACAACTTGAGGAAGATAACGTAATAAGACTGTTCAGAAATATTTAATTTGGGCTGGGGTCATTTGCATGCATTTTAAAATCCCGACATCGAAATGCCGAAATCAAATTCCCGAACAAAATCCTGCTTTTCAAAAGCCCGATTGTCAAAATTCCGCTTTTTAAAATCCCGCTTTTCAAAATACCATTTTTCAAAATCCCGATTATTAAAAGCTAGATTTATAATTTTTTTATGAACTCGAGCGTCCGCGGGCCGGCCAGCTGACCCACCCGCGGATATCAAAAAAAAATTTAAAAGCAGGCTTTTGATAATTTTTTTCAAGTCAGTACAATGTAGTAAGTATAAAATAATTGTTAGTTCCGAATCAGCTGGATTATAATTCTACATTGTAAGACATTTTAAATTACCAATCCAAACTAAACTAGGCCATTTCTTACGAATTTGTGTTTGATATTCCATCAAAAAATAAACCGTCCTTTTCAGGACGATCATAAAAATATTCCATATTTGTTAAAATCCTAAATCAAACCTGCCTGCCAAATTTGACAATAATATGTTAAGAAATGATTTAGTTCAAATCAGTATTGCCAAACAGTTTATGTGAAAATCCCAATCTAACTCTTATATTAATACGTTAAGGTGTGGTCTAGTTCCCAACATTATGGACGAATTCCGGAAAATCCTCCAAATTATTGTACATAAGAATCCTAACCTCAAGAGATCAAGGTCAAGAGATTTCGAAAATATATTCAATATTAAGAAAAAATGAGTCCCATTAGGCAATACCAAATTCCTTAAATGAGTTCCAAATTCATGTTAGGAAACGGTAAAGATTCATCCAAAATCCAAAACTTCAGCCAAAATGGATGTAATAATCCCAATTCAGCTCTACAATCTAAATTTGACCATGACTGTTTAAACAATATCCAAGTTCCATTTAGAATGGTATAATTCTAGAATTTCATGTTAAATTCACGTTAAAATCCTAATCCAGATGTTAATAAATAGCCTTGTTACATTCAGCATGGTCGAATTCCGGAACTAAATTTTATAGTTATTAAGCCAAGTTCCATTGAGCATAGCCAAATTCCAGAAATTCGTGAACAATTCAAGTTAAAAGCAAACCACGTGCCATAGGCCAAGATGAATCAAGAAATCGCCGAGTTCATAATAAAAATTTATAGAAAAAATTTTTGATGTCGGTAAAACGATGCTGCTTTTTGGCGGGATATTTTAAGATTTCAGCAAAATCAGAACTTTAACAAGAAGGATTTTTTAAAAGCGGCATTTTGAAAAGCGGGAATCTGAAAACCGGGGTTTTCAAAAGCGGGATTTTTAAAGTATCGGGATTTTCATAATTCGGGATTTTGTAATTCGGGCTATAGTACCGATCCCGTTACAATTCCCCTTTCGTGAAATTAAAATAGCTCTTTGGGCAGATATCTCTGTAACTTAAATAAAAATTCAGTTCGAGGATAAATTGAAACTTGATAAAATCTTTTATGTACCCCTTATTTGTCTTACATTTAACAGCGGGCATTCTGAAATTGCAATTTTGACAACGTGAGGGAGTTCATATAGGCAATGATCTTTAATTTAAGTTTTTTTTTTGGTGTTATTGTTGTTATACTCGTAGGCTCAAGTAAAAGTGAAGAAATATAACAATTGCGATTCTTGTTTTTAATCTGGAAAGAGTGGAACAGTAGTTCCGCCTCCAGACGGTGTTCTTGGGATTCCATGTACCGAAGAAGACAAAGCTACTTCCTATATTGTTATTTTCTTGTACGTTTATCAACCACTTAGTCGGGCTTTTAGGAAAATATAATAGATTGATTCGTAATTCGATGTCGAAATCTTTTAACTCACAGATTGATTTTTGGTTAGATTTTCCTTAGGGCTATTTTATAGTCCTTATACAGACTTTCTAAAAGTCTAGTTCGAATAGAACTAAAACCCCACGATAAATATATTTTTCTCTACATTTAGTTTTCCGAAGCCTTGTACCTAAAATTATGAAAGTTATTCGACAGAGGAGGGGTTCGTCAGACTATTATGAAGCATTGAGTGTCAATTAGCGTTCGATAAGAGCTATCAAATTTGAAACTATTTTTTAATAACTATTTTGCACTGCGGTGATATGGTATTCGTCAAACATAGAAACTCGCCCGTTTTCTTGGTAACAGCTTTTCAATAAAAAATCAACGATTATTCAAGATTATATAAAAAACAATATTTCTACAATTCTGATACTAGTTTGACCCAATTTATTGTACCTGCTCTGTAGACCTTTCTTTTCTGTGTGCGTTTCTAATTTAAATTTATGCTTTCTATGAAACAATAAATAAAAATGTTAGCTCTATATTTACATATTCTAACCCATATCGACACCGGTTTGTTTTTTATTTGACTGTTGCGCTGTAATCCTTGTTATAGCCGTGAATGATATATTCATGGAATTGCCATATGCACTAACAATGATTTTTGATTTATCCGATGTCATATTTACAAATACGAGTATGTATTATGTATCCCTTTCAAATCAGAAATAAATTTTATTTCCCAATAAAGTCATTTGCATATACATAATTAAACGTTATAAAATTTTAACGGCGAGATAATTTTAATGTGGTTGAAAATACACCTTCCGAAAATCGAAACCAATAGGCGAGGTAAAACTCTAAAAATACGTAGTGTCGTTATAAATTATTAAATTCCTCTCGACTTACGTATATAAAAAAGTTCATGTTACGATAAGTGAAATATTTATATGTCATGCTCGTATGTCATTATACCTGTAGGTACTGTAGTTGCATATCCTTGTTCTAAAAGTTGTGTTTTGAATTTTATTTCATTTTTTTAATGTCACCTCACAGTCATTTTAATAATAAATATGTTTGATTTCTATTAATGATTGCAAGTTTATATAAATTTGTTATTTATAAACAGCCCTGGATTGTAATCTGCATAATGTTATTGTATTATAGACTTAAAGTGCTTGTCATTTAAATATCAAATTATAGTAGTCTAAAACACTGGAATGGGATGCGGTTTAAGCAAATGAGACTTCAAGGCTTCAATCAATCTGAACATAATTTTATTTGCATCTTTACATCAAATTGACGGCTGTACGTACAACGTAATTTTCAAAACTACAACAAATTAAATTTGTATCACATGTTTCGCATTGTACAACTCATTGCAAAATATGTTAAACAAGTACCGGGTAAATTATGCAACGGAGTTCGAGGCCCACCAATTTGCTCATCTTGTTACGATCGGAAGTGTTTATAGAACTATCATTCCACCTCTGATGGAGTGCAGCAGTGTTGCTAAGTTTACCCAGGTGCAATTTGACACTATTCGAACATTTTTGACACTAATTTTAGATGTTACATTCAATAAAATAATTGACCATTTCTCTATGCTACTGAAGTTAGCCGTAAATTTCAGCCGAAAAAACCCCTGCACTATCGACATATTTCGTATCAGGTGGTAGTACACAATTCTGTTGATATTAGCCGAAAATTACATGTTATTGAAGTTAACAATAAATTTTCGCCGAAAAAAATTTGAATAACCAATATCACATAATTCGAATGTTTTAAGGTCATATGAACTGGGTGAAGTTAGACAGACTCGTAATTAGCTGGATCCCATATTTATAATTTGTCGTATTAGGGGCCAATGAATTTGAGTTGTGGCACTAACAGTGAACACCTGTGCCAAAAAACAGGCCATATTTTATGTAGCATCATAGTGAAATAAATTAAAAGCTGGACGTATGTTCAGTGGTAATTTGTACTTGGTGAAGTTAGACAGATTCGTATTTACCACGAAAAAACTATTAAAAACAAAAGATTGTAAATTAAATTTCAAAAATTCGGCCTCTGTATAGCCCAGGCGGGTTGATTGAATAAAAAATTAAAATTTTTCATCAAAAATTGCTTTATTGCTTTTATAATTATTCGCCTTTAAGATCTATACACTTTTGTATACGCTCAAACCATTTATCGAAACACTTTTGCCAGTCCGAAAATGATGATGGTTTTTGAACGCTTCAATCGCTCCTTCAGGCGATAAAAATTGTTGCCCACGCATCTTATCTTTGATTGTTGGGATCAGGAAGAATTCATTGGGTTCCAAGTCTGGCTGTAAGGCGGATGGACCCATTAATTCGATCGTTTGAGTGCTTTTTGATGTGATGTGTGTGAGCTCGTATTATCGTGAGGCGAAAATGATTCGCTGTTTGGGTTGTTTTCTCTCAATCTGTTGAAAACCTCGGACAAACAAATGGTCGTAGACCAAGCGAATTAACTGGCTTTTGATTTTCAAGAGCCACAGTAGCCACATGACCGGTTTTCGTGAAGAAACACGGTACCATTTGCTTTCCAACGCTTCGAGCTCGCACAACTTTTGTTGGTTTTTCTTCGATTTGGAAGACCCAAACAGTCGATTGCCCTTTTCTTTCCGGCTTATACGCATACGTGACTCGTAACCTCTCACAATCTGGTATACGTTTTTGGAAGTACCTCAGTTCATGTAAGATCGTATGCACGCTGGTGTTACTAATGCCTAGGCATGTTCCGATTTTACGATAAGTCACATTACGATCCTCTTCAATCAGTTTTCTCACAGCATCGATGTTTTCTGGCACAACAGCTGTTTTTGGAAGACCTTCACGAGGCTCGTCTTTGAGTGAGCGTCATTCGCTAAGGATGATGCTTCGCCGCCAAAAGTCGAATGAAGTAATTCGAAGCACTGTTGTGGAGTTAGCCCTTTTCGAAAATCGTAAAAAATACGAAAATTTTCACGCGATAATTCCATTTTTCCACTGAATTCAATTTTTCAAGTAAATAAAAAACAATGTTGCGATGCGAACTGACAGATGAATTCTGAGAAACATAACCTCCAAAAATGTTATACTTTTTGACTGACATAGAAATTTGCATGAGAAAACCCTATAGTATTACCATTTTCTAAAAACTTTTACGACAGCCTATGTATTTATACTGATCATGAAAAGTTTAGCATTTATAAGCATTTATAAAAAACGAAAAAGAATTAAAAGATTCAAATAAATTTAAAGACTAAGTTATATATAAGCGCTTCACAATATACAGGGTGGCTGACACGAAGTGTTACCAAAACAAAACACCACAGAATTTTTAGTTTTTGATGAATTTTATTGAATCAAAGTAAAAAATGTTCACAAATATTTAAATTTTCGAGTTGCATTAGCAGTTTTTGATTTGGCCACCCTTAGCCGCGATTATGGCCTTCAAAGGGCCGACAAAGCTATTGCACCAGCACGTAAGTGGCTCTGCGGTATTTTGGCCCATTCCCGGCGAAGCGCTTGCAACCTTGCTCTTCAAAATACCCCAAACCGAGAAATCTAGCGGATTTGCATCCGGTGAATTTGGTGGCCATTGGGCAGTGCAAATGAACCGCGGAACGTTGTTTCTCCGCCAATCTTGATTGACGCGCCGTTTATGGCTCGGCGCCAAGTACTGTTGAAATGTCCAGGCTCTGCGGCCGAAATGTTTTTGTGCCCCAGGCTTCAACGCCGCCTCGAACACATGATTCCGATAAATTTCAGCATTTATCTTGATGCCAAGGTCCAAAAAAAGAGCGATGAACGGCTTTCGGCCGTTACGGCGGCCTAAACCATCACCATCAGCGGCGCTTGGTTTCGAGTGGCAATCCGTAGGTCCAAATTTTCAATAGAACGGTTGCTCAATAATAAACGGTGACTCATCGGAGAAAACCAAATTCGACAAATCGCCACTTTCGTGCAAGCGTAACAACTCCTTTGCTCTAACTTTTTTTTGAGCATCGGTGAGACCATGCGTTTTATGGAATTTCAAGGCCTTTAGTCCAAGATGATCTTGCAATATGTGCTGCATGCGTTCGAGCGAAATGTTCGCCTCACGAGCCATTTTTCTGCCGCTACGGTGCGGATTCCTAGCTAATTTAGCCTTCACCTTCCGAATGATATCCGGCGATGTTGCAGTGCGTTTCGGTCCACCACCATTGTGATAACGATTTATGGTGCGATTTCCAACCAAATATAGAGCAACCACACTATTACGCTTGAATTGCATTGTGAATAACTTTTTTCTGAATACTTCCTACTAAAATGATTTTATACGCTTGTAAACAATGGAATGAACTGTCATTAGTGCCAATTTCAGCGCTCTGTCATGGTTTGACAGCAATGACAGTCTGAAGTTGGTAACACTTTGTGTCAGTCACCCGGTACAAGGAACTCGCGATTCAGTCGATGCTTTCAATGTCAACCTAACAAACAGCACACATGCACCTCAAATAGGAAGGTCAAGAAAATTGGAGTTGTACCATATCTGAAGGTCTATTTCTTTCTACAATAAATGTTCTAGCATTTTTCATCTTTATCGGTAAAACCTTCACCAAAGCGAAAATATTAAAACCATCAAATCAAAAACCTCCAAAATAAAATGACATCAAGCGTGATAGGAAAGTTTTCCACCACAGGACGCAAACGGCCTTTATCCTCCCGTGGAGGCGTTATATCATTACAAGTTGCTACACATTCAAAATAATTAACACGAGTATACACGTCTTACTTTAAAAGTGATACCGCCAACAGAGTTTCATGACTAAAATGTTTTAAATGGCTCGAATACATCGGGTTTCACTAGAATTAGTTCAAGCTTTGATTTAATATTATACAATTCTTCATAACAAAAGCCGTATACGAAATTGAAATATACGAAATGAGGAAAGTAACGCAATTTAATAAAACTAAAATAAATACAAGTTCCTATAGAAAATATCCTTTCTCATAGATAACTGCATATATACCACCTCCATTTAAGCAATTATTTGGAACAGGACGCACCTCGGTGCCTCATTTTCACTTACATGTGGTAAGCGATGCAGTGCTATTATTAAAACGAATTCACCACCCTATATAACCAAATGCATAAAATTAATGACACCATCATGTCTCACTGTTTTCTTAAACTTTTATATATTTCTTTATTTTTTTAAAAATATTATCGCAAACTTATATCGGTCGCCACGTAAAACCGTTCAACACGTTATACTCATTTGACCAACAAGCGAGCGCGATTTGAAAAAAATAATAATTCGTATTTCTTTAATTTTCGTATTCCTTTTTCGGAATATATTGTACACATTTTCCTTCCCTCCACTTTGTGTACACATTTTCCTTAAAACTAACACGACCATCTATTTTCTGTTGTTTAGTCTCTCTGTGACATTCATTCGGAAAAGTTCATTCCGGAAAAATATCAACTGTTATTACTACAGTGGTAATTTTAAAAGTGAAATAATAACGAAATTTTAAACAAAGTATTAATTGATGCGGTTATTAATTAAAAATAATTATCATGAAGTGAAAAATTAATTCAAATCTATTAAAAGGTAAATTAATAAGTTTGTTGTGCAAAGTGGGAAAACAAAGTGAAAATACATAACGTTATAGTACCAAAATATAATTCTGTGTGCAACAAGTATGCCAAAAATACTATTTATTTTGGGATATACTCCAATTACGGTCTTTATACATTGATGTAGAGGAAAATTGCAAATAAAATAAATGAAAATGAACTTTCACCTTCTCTACACTACATACATTGTATACACGAGTACTCTGCACATACATACAATTATTTTAGAAATAAAGTTTACCAAGTTATTGCGCTTGTTTGTTGCTTATTTTGTAAATACACATTTTTTATATGCAATATAAAACTGAATCAACAAATAAAAAATTGTAAATAAATTAGTTTATTTTATATTCTCTAATTACTTAATTAATTAATATTTATAGCGCAATATAAATTACTTAATATAATAAGGCGATTTATTATTCACATTTATAATTTATTTATATGAGATACTCGCACAAATTCTTATAGCCACTAAATATTAATTTAATTAACGTAATGGTTTGCTATTAGCAAAGATTATTTATATACATAATTTCAAATTTAGAAGTTTCTTTACTCAACTTAAATATACAAAGCAGCAAAAGCACATTATATGGTGTAGATATTCTCCCCAAGGAATATCCACAACAACTGTATACAACTCATATATGAATAGAGTGGTTTATTCAAAAGTTGGACGCTCGGACATTTTTAAAATAACGACCTATAATGTTTTAAGTTGACGTACTCTATTAATTACTAGTGAACTATATTCATATTTCAACTATATCAAATTTGTTCATTTCTAACCAGCTTGTAGAGAACTCCTTAAGTTTTATTTATATACCTACGTTATACCTAGTTATTATTTGTGTCGGGAACGAATAAAAAAAGAATAAAATACAAATGATTTGTGTAATACCAAGCATATGTGTTTTGGCCCCGGTGACACATCAAAAATTTAACCATTATGTCGCGACATCAAAATCGATTTTATAGTTTAGTTAACTAAAATTACGAGTAATCCGGAAAAATGCAGATATCAATTTTAAGTTGACGTCGATTCGTCTATCAGCATATTTACTATATATAGAAATATTCGGGCTACGGATTTATCTCGATACTAAAATTTTTATATTCTGATATTATTTTTTTTAATTGGGCGACATTTTGGCTTAGGCTCGGGCAAATTTTAATATCAGTTTAGAGTGCGTGTCCTGTAAATCAACGATACCGGTGGTGACTATCCCATACTCTTAGCACTAAATTCGCAATTTTTTATCTTGAAAGTTTTTGTACACATTTAAGACACCACGCCAAGTTGAGAACACTAAATTCCACACTCGACACTCATTGTTCCGATGAATTTTTGAATTATGAAAGAATTAAGTGAATTTGGCCAAAGACGCTTCCACGTGTAGCGCCATATCACCAATCACAACATACAAATTTTCTTGAAATTTTTTGTACACAGTTTAGACACCATGCCAAGTTGAGAATACTAAATTTCACACTCGGCAATCATTGTTCCGATGATTTTTTGAATTAAAAGGGCTTTAAAGTAAATTTTTTATAAAAAGGTATTACTAATTATTGTAGTACATATTGTGATTCTCAATATTTTTTGTTTATTTTTAATAATTTTAATTTTTAAACCACGCATTTCGAATTCCAAACTTTTTTCTTTTGCAGCTACACTTTTTGATAATTTGTGTATCTACACTCTTTGAGTCTACACTTTTCGTTAAAATGTGTAGCTACACTTTTCATGAACGTTAAGTACTTCACATCGGTCCGAGAACCTTATTTATAGAACAAATATATATTTGTTTCTCCATTTTTAAATTTACCAGGTGTGTAAATATGAAAACGGAATTTACCAATAAATGGCGCCACCTGTCAATGTACCTTTCGACAAGCCATGTCATCGGCACCATTGTTTTCTTTTGGCATCTGACAACGACATCCAATTCATAACCATACAAGTTGTCGTTTTGTGCCTACATTTTACGATTTACGGACATCGTTGATTTTTTGTTATCATTTGAAGAAAACTGCTGCAGAGTTACATCGAGTGCTTGTCAAAGCTTACGGTGAGCATCCTCTTGGTAAATCACAATGCCATGAATGATTTAATAAATTCAAAGAATGAGAAACGAAGAACGTGGAAGATCACCAAAAATATTTCGCGGATCAATTGAATGTATCATGAGGAGCCATCTCCGAAAGGCAACAGGAAAATATAAAAACCACATGCGAAATGTTTCTCGCCCGATACAGAAGAAAATAATTTCTCCATCGAATTGTGACTGGCGATGAAAAATGGATCTATTTTGAGAATCCATATCGCAAAATATCTTGGGTTGGTCCAGAACAACCATCGACATCGACTGCAAGGCCAAATCGTTTCGGACGGAAGACAATGCTCTGTATTTGGTAGGATCAGAAGAGTGTGATTTATGTTGAGCTGCTAAAACCTACTAACAACAAATGATCAATTTAAATCGAGCTTTGTGTGAAAAACGACCAGAATATATGATAAAAGACAACACAAAGTGATTTTGCTTCATGATAAGGCACCATCATACCAAGCAAAACCGGTTATGGAAACGTTGGAAGCACTTAATTGGGAAATACTTTCATGCGGCTTACTTGCCAGAATTGGCTCCGTCCGATTATCACTTATTTGCATCGAAGCACTTCACTTCCTACGAAAATGGCTCGATAACTGGTTTGCCTCAAAAGAAGCACAGTTTTTTTGGCCTGGCATCCACGCATTGCGAAAACGATGGGAAAATGTATAACTAATAATGGGCGATACTTTGAATAAAATACTTCATTTTATTCAAAATATTTCATATTTTCACACCTGGTAAAACAACACAATTTAAATGTTAATGCCCCTAATTAGTATTTTCTTTACTTAAATATTATAAACCATAAAATATTCTCACCTACTTCTTACAATCACACTTGGGGAAAAATATAAGCGAGATGAAGTGTCTACTCGCATAGTGCGAAATCAATTTTTCTCGCTTTTAACTAAAAGTCACTCAAACAAGGCTACTTGCTGTGTACAAAATTCAGCCCAGAAATGTTTAAAGATATTAATGTAAAATGTTTTCGAATGTGTTAGAAAATCCGTCATGTACAAGTTCGGGTATAAATCTACATGAGCAACATATAGGAATCACAGCAACATTTAGCATTTAGTTATTTGCATAATATTTAAAATTGTTCAGAGTGGTCTACGGCCTATTTAACTTCAATGGAAATAATTATGGTTTTTGGAACCAATAATTTTCTTTATAGACAATAAATTGGCGGAAAAAGTAGTAGATACCAGCAAAGGGCTCTGCCGGACGGCGTGAATGTGCGATGCTATGTAGAAAGCGCTCTTACTGCACCAAATTGATACCATCTCTCTTCCACCACCTTCAGAAATTGAAGGCAAAAATCTGAAAGGCATTCGTTAAATCTCGCTTAGTAGGTTTAATAGTCAAGCATTATTTTACCACAAATGTATACATAGATTTTGGGTAGGTACACTTGATTTTTAAAGCGAAAAAATATACTTAACGGACTATTACTAGAACGTTCCTGTATATTCAAAAAACATTATTCCTAATTAATTTCAGAAAAGCAAAGAGGTCAACCTTTGTTGGCTGAAAATTTCATCTTTCATTTTATTTAAATCTTATCTAATTTTTCTAACATCATCGCAAAAATTGAAAAAGCTCTCATTGAAGGTGCCACTTCTGGTACCCAGTTTTCCACCAAATCCAGCAAGGATCTCCCAATTAATGGGAAAAGTTTAGTATGAAGTTTTTTTCCGATTAGTCATTCCTCCTGGACTGTAGATGCCGAATTTTGGTGAAATAAAGTTTTTTCATCGAAACTCGACAGTTCCGGTAAAATTTAAAAAAAATCTGTTTCTTACAATTTAATTTATAATCTTTTAGTTCTTAACCGTTTTTTCCGGTTCAAGTAAATATCACTAGGTCCTCCCAATTAATGATAAAAGCTAAAGTATGAAGTGTCATCCCGATCAGCTGGGATATACAGAAGCTACAGACATTTAGTTTGCACCGCACCACACGCAGGACGCACACACAGAGATGTTTTAATAACCACTTTTCACAACTTCGGCGATATAGCGAAAGATAATTCAGCAAAAATCCCAAGGTCAAATTGTTTCATGAATACTATACTTTATTTTACTACGTAAAAGAATCAGTGAATTATCGTTTTCGGTGTGCTCACGTTTCCGGTAAATTGTCGTTTTCCATTAACACCAACTGAACTTTTATTACGTAAACGAATTTGGTTGGATGAATTGGTTTGATGTAACCGAATCATTTTGTTTATCTGCTAGCCATTACAGTATACATTTATACCTCTATATCTTCACACGTGACTGAAGCAACGGAAATTTACATTTGAAACTGTAAACAAATTAGTAATAATTCAATAATAAAACGTTCCTTACGCAATTGTAATGAAATTGAACAAGTTCAATGTAAACAAAAATCTAAAATATTTATCGAACAACCTACGGTTAAGAATAACTACTCGTATATTTGAAAGAATAATTCAACCTTACGCCACTGGAAAATAAAGATCTGCAACTAAGTCAATAAAAAATTGTTTACTTCGTCGTCAATTATGTACATATAAATGGAGAACACAGTTTAGAATTAAAATTCAGTTAATACTTGGAGTTCACAAATACACATTACTATGAAGTTTTTACTATTGTTAATGTTAACCGTTTTGCTCGTAAATGGTGATTTGGATATCTGCGAAACGCAAAAATTATGTCGTTTGGAATGTGCGAACATGGTAATTAATTTGCCACTACCTATATATATCTGAAAGGTCAACAGTCCCAATAATTTATTATTTATTTCACTCTTCTCCAGGAATATCCGAGCAAAGTATACACTTTAGAAAAAATGACTCCCGAAATTCAGGACATTATTTTATCACGCTTGAATGAATTTCGAAATGATGTTGCACTTGGTATAAAATATTCGGCATATTTACCAGCAGCTGCCAATATGCGAATGATGAAGTGGAATAAAGAATTTGAATATTATTCTGAAGAAGCTGTTCGTGGTTATGACACTTGTACACCTTATGAAATTTTAACTCATGGATGGCAAAGCGGTTACTATAATTTTAATGGTGGATTTGTTTTGGAAAATTCGTTGAATAGTGCATTACAACACATTTTTGATATGACTTTCGAAGCACCGAACCGTATTTCGTGGTCAATGACAAAGAATATTATTGCTAATAATACAGAAATCGGTTGTGCTTACGGGACGTACATCGACCGTTTAAAAAAAGTCTCACTCTCTATTCGATGCACCACTGCGAGTGTTAGTGGAACAAGTGTTGAAAATTTATATGAAGTTGGTGAACCGTGTAGCAAATGTAGCTCGTGGAGCGAAACGTGCAGCGCTCAATTCAAAGGTCTTTGTGTTTCGACAGAGAATTAATGAGTTGTTTTTCAAGTATTTCAATTAAGAAGCCTATTAATAAACAATAAAATGTTAAACAAGCTTTTTTATTTTCCATGTATATGTTACGGTAAAAATAGGAAAAAAATTTTGTATTGCCTCGAAAGCTATGAAATAAGAGTCGTTTATTCTCGAAATGGTTCACCCATCACTCCCACGGAGTATTTTTTATGGTATTAGTGCAGGCTTAGCATGTGGGGAATAAATTAAACTACGGGGGTGTAGGGGGAAGGTCAACAAACATTTTGTAACCATCGGACCTCTTGAACAACCAGTTTTAATCGTGTAAACGAATTTAAAAATTAAAATTTCGCATATTTATCTATTTCGTACTTTAACCGTACCATATATACGTAGAAATATAAAACTAAAGAAAATATTAATTCTGCACAGACTGAGAATCATGTATTAGAGATAAAAATACAAGAATGATTAAAAAATACCAAGACTTTACTTTTTCCTACTTATAACCGGAATACTCGTAAGAGTGCAAACGCTTTACTTACTCGGCTAATTAGGGGGACAAATGCGCGAGTTTTTCGCTTGAGAAGAATGATTCTCTATAAAAAGGATGCGACAACAGATCAAAAACAGAGGAAAAAATGATTACCAATTAGACTTGACAAGGACAATATCACTAATAGGAATAGCAAATTCTTTCCAAAACAAATTGATCTTATATAAAAAAAATCTGTTACTGCTATCATTTAGCACGAATTGTCATCGATATTAATTGCTTTCTAGTAGGTAATAGTGCCAACAGTTCAACCAACGTGAGAGCTTACAATAACACTCACGAAAAATGAATTATTTCGCAAGTTTCGGTAAAGCAGAAAACCGTTTCAGAGAATTTGCATTTGGAATTTGAATTTCGATGTTGCTGGATCATTTCCAAAAATTGACAATGAAGTTAAACATGTAGTGAAATATTTCGGCAACTAGCCAAAAGTATATTCATTACACCAAAACTAAATCAGGAAACTTCAGATCTTGTTCTTCGGAATTTCTGATCGGTTTTATTTCAGCAAAATCAGATGCTAGAAACACATGACGCCATTATATTCGCAATACTGTAGATAATAAAAACTGAGAAAATTCAAAACAAAAGGAAGGCGTGAACCATCTATTAAAACGTTTAAGACGGAAGTCAAGGAACGTTTAGGCTAGGCCATCCGAAAAATATCAAAGAAGAAGTATTGGAGATAGTATACTATAGATGAAGTTCCTGTCAAACACAAGATGAACTGGCGCAATTATTAGGAGTTGATCGTTCAACCTTAGAGAAGCATTAGCAGTTGTTCGATTGAAACAAACGAACGATCTGGAATGCACCCAAAATTATTCAAAAACAAGGAAATTTGGTGCCGTACGAACTGAAGCCAAGATACGTGGAAATGACACCGAGAGGTGTTTTCATCTCTGAACAGCTATTCCAAAGGCGAACTGCAAAAGGTTTTCTTCATCGTATTGCCACTAGCGATAAAAAAACTTATGATATTCCCAAGGCCCAGACACAGACATCGACCGCAAACCCAAATTTCCATGAATGAGGAAGCTTATGTTTTGTATTTGGTTAGATCTACTTGTTATAGTACACTATGAGCAGCTCCAGCCTATCAAAACCATTATGGGCGATCGGTATCGAATAAAACTGTGCGATTTATGACAACGATCGGCTCCATGTATTTCGATCGACGACTCATGGTCTGTCTGAGCAACGCTTCACATCTTTGAAGATACGAAAAATAGATCAATTCATGGTTAAAATTAGTGGCTAGCGATGGGTAATATGTAGCTTCTCAATAGTTTATTATACGAGTATTGATTTTTAAAACCAAGAGAAACATGTATTTCAATATTAAAATCAGAATTTTTAAATAACCTGACACTCTAAGTTATCATCATTCCGTATTAATGCAATTTATCCATTCGATGCGGCGTAATGTCTATTAAATCTGGCTTGTCTGTGAAAAAATTCTGATCTGCTTCATACCGGTGGTACCTAGAATCTCCAGACAAAAACAAAATGCAAACCCAATTAAATTAGGTATCTTTAACTTTATGCCGATGGTTGAGATTTCCCTTTTCAAAATCATGACGCATACCATAGTTTTCAAATCCGAATACCCCTTAAGTCGCATTAGATCAAAACTTGTAGCAAAAACCAATTCAAGCTCCTTACAACCCTTTCAGAAAATATAGACGCATGGACCACTTGATCATTTTGTATATAAATGTTGCTTAGCAAAAGAAATTTCCATATAAATTTACATTGAGTTGGAGTTTCTCCTAGCAATGAAAAATGTGATTGTGAACAGTGTAATTCGATGTTATAGTGTGATTTTAAGTGATTCGTGTTAGCTCGGAATGCTCATGAGCATTGCAGATATTGGCAGACCTCAAAAGACCCGTGGAAAAAGGATTTATCTTACCTGAGCTAATAAACGACCTTCGAAGGATGCTAACAAATGAGTGCGACCTAATTCCTCAAATTGTCATTCAAGACCTAATTTTTATTATGCCTGAAGAAATTTTTGCCCGAATACGAAATACCCGATATTAAAGAGCATTTGTATACGTATTTTAAATATTGTTACACTAACGTACTAACTTAGCCGTATGTGAAGTTGGAACAGATTATGGGTAAATGAGAGAGATTATGAGCTTGAATTCGATTTCTGTGACAAGTTGTGATTTATTGAGGTTTAAGGAGCTCGGTATTACGAGGCCATTTCCATGTTTTCTGAAAGAAATTTTAATCGTCTTGAGTTTGGTTTTTGTTTAATGATTTTAGACACCACAGTTTCAAATATATTCATAGTTAAAAACGCCTTCAGTAGCGGACTAAAGAGGGGGTAAGAAAAAGGGGTTTTATGAAAAAGAAAAAATTAGTTGTGCCATTTTATTGCCAGTGAGTTTATTTTGATAGGGCTTGAATGGTCCAACGTTTTAGATTAACCTGATTCCACATTGATAACACAAGTTATATAATGAAATATTTCTGATGGAAAGTAGACGGTGTAATTTGATAATATTTTAATAGTTCAATTTCTGCGAAATGCCTTGAACTTCTCTTAGTTTGGAGCTTTACATTAATTGCATTTTGCATTAACGCCGAACTAGGACCATTTTATCGGAAATAATTCCTGTTAGCTCTAGTCCAGTTCGGAAGCAAATTAGATCGAGGGGATACGGAGGAGTAGTATGACAACATTTCGGAGGTTCGGTTTAACTCACCTAAGGCACTATAGTTAATCTGATTTCACTTTGATGAATGTGACCATACCATTTGATTTTATTTAATAATAGTTGACACACCGAGTTATTTGGCACTGTACGATCTTAGAATGCTCCACTCCGGTTGAATTAAAACACAGATTCAAAGTGTTTAGCACCTGAAACACTCTACCAAGGAAATGGAATAATAATCGTATTATAGCCAAACGAGCAAGCAGTGTCGTTTATTGAGCAACTTTTCAATTTGAACTTAGCGCCGATTAATAATAATTAACTTAGAAAATTACATCAACATCGCATAAAATTACAATAAGTCACCTCAACAGGAAACTTATTGTAAAGTTTCCGAACTTATTTGAAACTTTCTACAAAAATGAAATTTTATTTGCTTTATATACTAAAAAGTCAGCTGTGAAATATATGCTTAAAATTTCAATATATGCTCAGATGCAGGCTCTTCTGATTATATTTTTCATCACTTTCCACACATTTCACTCCGTATCATGTTAGTTTCTTCTCTAATTTTCCTTGCAAGTTTTTCTATTGGGTGTGTGAATACAACTTCACCCTCTTTTTATTAAAATAAAACACATTTGCTTGTTTACAAAATGAAAGAATTATTTGAAAGTATGCTCCATCTCCAGCTACACCTTTCTCCCATTTTTCAAGCAACTTACGGATTCTCTCCCCGATCCAATCAATAAGCCAATTTTCGATCTCTGCGAGAGGACTAAACCGCCGTTCAGAAAGAGACGACTGCATCGACCGGAATAAATAGTAATCTGAAGGAGCTATGTTTTGCATTGTCGTGTTGAAAAATTAATTTGCTGTGTCTATTCACCCATTCTGGTCTTTTTTCTCTATTGCTCGCTTCAAACGTATTAGTCTTTGAAGCAATATTTCCTCTTTGTTTTAATTGATATGGAAACCAGTTGCTAGCTTTATGAACCATTCCGATTGTTTGTAACCGTTTTCAACAGTTAACCGATCAAGATTTATTGCTACATTCTGATTGTGTGAAGAAGAATCTTCAACCAATAACTTTTGCAATTGAGCATCTTCAAATTTTTGGGTGGTTTTCATGCTCTTTATCTTCAATGCCAAAATCATCATTTTTAAATCGTCGAAACCATTATTTGCACGTTGTATTCGATGGAGCATGCTCACCGTACATTTCCACAGGTAAACAATAATTTTTCTCTGCAATTTTCTTTGCATTAAATAATGTAATGAAACTTCTCGCAAATAATGTGTATTTGGAATAAAATTCGACATTTTCAAGGAGTTAAAAATACCAGTTGATTACACTTGAACCAAACGTCGCATACTGCGTTTGACAGCTGACATTAAGTACTATAGAATACTAGTATTACCCGTCAAATCGGGTGACCGTGGAGGACAACCCACATCACCAGATTTCCAAATTAACCGTTGTGGAAACATTTCTCGTAACAATTCCATGGTTTCCCTAGCATGTGGCACCGTCCTGTCAAACCACATGATCCCCAAACCATTGGCATGTGATTCTTGTCTAAAAAAAATTCCTTATCGTATCACGATATCGTTCGCTAGTGAGTGTAAAGCTGAACCATTTGGATTTTCGTAAAAATATGGTCTACTCCTGCCTATTTTATGATAACACATTTTATTCAAGGGACGGAACAGCAAACAATCTTGTTAATCAACTTGTTAATTGAAAATCAATTGTTCTTTGACTTTAAATTTTAAAATTCAGCAAACTAAAACACATTTCCCATTTTCCTGCCACAAAAAGGTATTTTCCAATTTAATTAATTTAACTATTTTTATATTTACCTTACAATAATCTCTTTACGTTAATAACGGTAATAAATTGTCTTACTGTTTAGAGAATTAGGACATTGGACTGTAAATGCCGAAACTCATCATTTCCGGTAAAATTAAAAAAATGATCTGAACTAATTTAGTTTGAAATTTAATTTAAAATGATTTTCTTTTTCATTGATATACTTTTCCAAATCAACAGCAAGCTTAGTCAACAAGCATCAACAAGCTTAAGTCTATATAAAGATTCATCCCGCCTGATCAATCAATCCATATGATGCGTATCAATCCGTGTGTACAGGTACCAAAATTTTTGCGAAAAACAGTTTTTTACCATCATTCCGGGTGGGTATTGTTGCAAAATTAATTTACAATTTCGTTTTTCTCATAAATAATATATTTTGCAAAATATTTGCAGAAAACGAAAAGTCGCTATGGAAGCTGTCACTTCCGGTGGACCGATTTCGTCCAAACATCATTTGAAACCTCCAAATTTATGGTAAAACCTTTGGAATGAGTTGCATTCCTTTCAATCAATTCGTCTAGGATGTAGAGGGGTCAAATTTTTGTTAAAACATAGTTTTTTGTATGATCGTCATTTCCGCTTAAATTCTCAAATTTTGGAAAACTGCTTATACCGATAATGTAGCAAAATTAATTTAGAATCAGTTAGATCATCATCGTTTTTCTTGTAAATGATATACTTGTCAAAATATTTGCAACAAATGAAAAGCTCCCAATTTAAAAAACTTAAGTATGAAATTTCATCCTGGTCAGTCAATCCTTCTGGGTTGTAGAGAAGCTACAGGTAGTTAATTGTGCACGGAATCACTTACGTACTCATAGAGATTTTTGAGAATGATTTGATTTTTTTGAATTTTTTGAATCTTTTATTGGCTTTGGCGTTATAGCGAGTGGTAAATCTGCAAGAATCTCTAGGTCAAACTTTTTCATGATTAATATACAGTCACTCACAAAAATTTGTGTAGGGTATACACATTAAGTTCAAGAAATAATTAACGGATTTTGTATCTTGTATTTACTTTGGTATAAATAATAAGAAAGACTGTGTTTGCTTAAAAAAATATTTACTTCAATAAATAATTGATGTTTTTCAGATCACAAAAATTTGAGTACATTTAATAATTAAAAACAAAAATTTGAAGAAAGATCAAAAAATCAGTACTTTGTTGAACCTCCTTTGGCTTTCAGTTTTAATTTTTCTTTTGTAGTGATCCTATGCTTGTAGACTCTTCTACCTAGTTCTTCCCCCCCCCCCTATATGGTTCAAATCTGGTGATTGAGAAAAATGATTTAGTTGTTTAGGGACCCTATAAAGCAGCCGTTCCTTTGCTATTCTCGCCTTATGCTTTGAATCGTTGACATACTGGAAGTATCACGCAGGACCCCATTTTTCGACGATGGGGATAATTTTTTTTTTAAATATCTAAATATATCTCAGCAGCCATGTTTCCGTCGATAAACTCTAGATTTCCGACACCACACTTTGTGTAACCACTACCTAAACCATGATAGACCCACCCCAATGTTTAGTTGTTGGTTTTACATTTTTTTCTCAAACGCCGTATTAGGCTTCCTCCATACTTCCCGATGTTCATCTGATCCATAAATTTTAAACTTACTTTCGTCGGAAAATAAAACATTTTTCCAAAATCCTATATCTTTGTCTCAGTACAATTTTGCAAATTGTTACCTTTTTTCTTATTTACAACAGATATAAATGGTTTTTTGCACATACTACGCCCATTATATCTAGTTCTCCTAAGGATACGATGCACATTTTCTGGATGAATAGTAATCCCTGAGGATTCTCCCAGCCCCTTCGGTTCGACAATTTACCTTCCGAGGACGGCCAGTTTGTAGTTTCTGTGCTGTATTTCCACGTTCTTTGAAATTATTAACAACCCTTTGGTTTGTAAAATGCGTTCTCTTAACGATTGCTTCAATTTCCCTGTATGATTTGCCTTCTTTAAATAATTTCACTAGCACATCTCGTAATTCTACTGACGTTTTTCGTTTTATGAAAGACATTTTGTTAAAACACATCCAAAATTTGAATGCCTAGAAATTTTACTCAGTTTTAGTCAGGAGTTTTAATAAAGATCACGGTAATTAAAATGAAAAAAATAATAATAATGTAACAGGGGTGTACGCAAATTTTTGTGACCTTGTATAATACAAGGAAAAACGTGAATTATTTATTGAAGTAAATATTTTTTTTAAACAAACACAGTCTTTCTTATTATTTATGCCTAAGTAAACACAAGATATAGGATTCGTTAATTATTTCTTGATCTTAATATGAAATCCGTTCGATTTTTAGGGTGTACGCAAATTTTTGTGAGTGACTGTACTTTATTTTACTACGTAAAACAAGTATGTAAAAGGAAAGGAATTTTTTTGTAAATCGACGACAAACATAAAAAATAGTCAAATTAAATTCTACAGTGTTTGTTTTCCCGAAATTGTTTTTTATTAATTTATTTAGGGGTTGAATGTTATTTATGTTATTTGCTGTACTGGGATTTTAAGTAAAATTGCCTACAGTGAGGTTTTTATTAAGAAAATCAACAAATCTCTGCATGGAGATTGTTAGGATGTTTTCTGGTACAAAAGTAGCTTAAGTGTACATTATTGGTATATTTTAAAAGGTCAAAAACAATTTTTATCCCATTTTTTTATAAGTTGCGTGTAGAATTTTTCAATTATTTTCTATTTTCCAAGTCATCGCACAAAACAATTAAAATGAATAATTTATATGTCATGCCATCATCCAAACTCTTTATGCAATATGGGTACATATGTAATAAATTGTTTGCCATATTTACAAGGATCAAACCATATTGTTTAAAACATTCACTTGAGAATAAATTCAGTTTGTGGTGGCCATTTCGGACATACAGACGAACGAAACTAAAAGTAAACAAGCCTGAAATAAATTTTTTTCGATGTAGTGGCGCCAGCCGCGTTTTTAGTCATTCATTATTTTTCAAATATTTATATATTTGTCTGGGAAATAAGAATAAAATGGGAAAACCCCATTCCAAATCTATGTGTATACGTGAACGATTTCATTGTTGCTCGGATATAACTCTAGATGTATTCAGATAAAATGTATTTTTAGTCTCAAGAAGAAAGTACTTGAAAATTGGTTTACCTAAATTGTTAGGATATTAATGTCCTTTGTAACATCATAGTATCACAGTTACATTTGGATCTCAACATTTTATCACTAAGACACAAAAACAATGTAGAAATTGGCAAATTTCCACATATAAATTTTATTACTAACCTACTTGAGCTATGATTCCAGTTTCAACATGAAAATTAATTTTTGGATGAATTTTGATGTCAAATAGCGCAGTGAAACCAGATACTACTGGTTTTCATTTTTACTTTAGTTCTCATAAAATCTAGTTGCTACCAGTTTATTCAACAATACTTATTTTGCTACAAAAGTGGTTGACGTAATATACATCCAAAATATTTTCTTTCTGCGTAATGGGACTGGAATGATTTACGATATCGAATTTATCTTAAATTTATTGATAACAATGTTTTGATTTGCCATAGGGGTTTTGATTGTATAAACAGGCACGCAATATAATACCATATACCATATCTAGTTTAGTTTGTAATATACCGCTTAGAAAATTCAACAGAAATGCACAAAGGATTTTCCAATTAAAAAAATTGAATTTGATCCGGATGAAAAATTGTCGCTTTACCGATTAAGGTCTAATTTTTAATTTAAAAATTCAGAAACTCAATTATTATCCAATTTTGAAACGATTCGTTTGATTCATTCTAACTAATTGGTATATGACTTATCAAAAACAACTTTGGTATTTTTTCTGTTAGGAAAGAGTCCAGATCTAGCTGCTCAAGATGCATAAATCACGCAACAACTGAATAATTTAACCTCGTGCATGCTACTGCAATTAATTATCACATAATATCCTAAAAAATGCCATAACATAAACCATGTTTTAGTTATCGGACTGCTTCGCATCCTGCATACTGATCCAAAGCGCTTCTCTAATTCCCCAGAGTAACAGTATAAATCTTGTTAAAATAGACAAACTACTAAAGCAACCTATTATTATCAGTGTTGTGCCGTATTGTTTACACCGTGTAGATAATTAATATTCTACACGTGTAGACAATGTATGTGGAAAATTACAAAAATGGCGTCGACAATGTAAAGATTGTAGGTAATGTTGAAAATTGTTATTTCTGTTAGCAATCATCAAAATTCTATGATTTGTTTATTAAAGGAATGATTTCAAGACGAAGTTCATTATTTCTTCACATTGTTAACCTAAATACCCATAACATTGTGTATTCACTTTGTGAGGATTAAATGCTGGAAAGGAGGTGCAGAAACTTACCGCGTGCCTGTAGCAGTTATGTTGGCCGTTACGCAATACAGTTCCTGCTGACTAGGTAGTAAAACCATGCCAAATAGTCACTTTAAACTTAACATATTTGGAGGGGTGATGACTGGTGAGTCGGAAAAATCGATATTTTTGATATGTATTCTTTATCTGCTTCAGTACAGCGAGAAAGAAAATTTCAAGAAAATTTACATAATTTTGCGTAAAAAAGTCGATCTTTATATAAAGTTAAATTTTTAAACCAAACCAAGGGCTATCACAATGTTAATGTACCTACTACAATATTCAGCATCATCACCACGTACTAAAATAGTAAAGCATAAAATAAATTTCAGGTAAATAATCATACAAGCTCCTAGGTTCATAATCCTAATTAATGCCAAAATATGACCGTTGGCTCATTGGAATAATATCAAGCAATATTTGTTTTTCCTTTATCTCCAATTTAGAAGCATAGGGCGTCTACTGGGCTGGATCATCTAATTCTGTTAGGTGATATTGCTTCGATTTCCACCCATCCCACTTTACAAGTGGTTTCGTCCTGCTAGCATCATTCAGTGCCATGCTATATGGCCGCCCGACTGTCCTTTTCGCTTGAGAGTTCTATTCCAGGGAACTTCTTGTCAAGCCATTCTTCGACTTCCTCAGAGTGGCCAATCAGTTCCACTTGCGCTTTCTTATTTCGATCCCAATGACTGTTTTATTCATTTGTCTAAGGAGCTGAACATTTGTTATTTTGTTGGACCAGAAGTAGCAGAGTATTCTAAGGCATTTATTTACAAATTTGAATATTGCTGATCTTATGTGTACGCTTCCAGGTTTCACAACCGTACAACTCTGATTTCACATACGAATTGAACATTCTTAGCTTGGTGTTGCGGGATAGGACAGATGTGTTTCAGACTTTGTGTAACATGTGGAATGTTGTTCTGGCGTTGTTTTTTTATTTCGTTATACGAGTACTTTATCGGTGCCACCCGTTTTCGCTAGAGTATATGGCCTTGGTTTTCCTGATATTTATTTTGAGTCCAACTTCTTTTGCTAGATATGAGAGTTCTGTACTTTATGTTACTTGTCAGCGTGTTTTTGTGTTAGCAGGCATATGCCATCTGCGTAATCTAGATCATTGAGTTTCTCCCTTAATCCCAACCACTATAGTATACTGTTAGGAGCAGTGGCCACAGCACGTATCTTACTTCTGTGCTATTACAGATGATTCACTTTGCTTGCCTTTGTATTGAGCACAAATACCTGTTCGATTATGAATTTGCTTAATTTCTTACGAACGCCAATTTCACGGTGCCTTGCATAGTGCGTTCCTGTGTATTGTGTCGAATGAACGTTCGAAGTTCACAAAGAGTACTCAATAATGATGTGTGTTTTTCGTGCTATTCCGGAACTACACACTTTTGTTATTACTGGTGTTAGAGTTTTTGCAATTTCTACGACTTACGACTTTCGACTCTAATTAATTTCGAAAAAATTGCAATGAAAACAAAACAAAAATCATTACCACTTGTGTCTCGAATTTATAAATGTGTACAACCAAAACAACAACCAAAAGTCACAATTACGGCCAACCAAAATGTTGAAATAAAAAGGCCTTTGACATGATTTGGCAAGTCGAAGTCGTGATGATTACATAACCCACCCCAAATTCTTCTTGCTTGCAAAACACACAATTTGGGTTTAAGATTCATTCATAAACCAAAATAATACTTTCAGATTTCTTAATAAAAATAATAAAAAGAGAAATATAGTGAACTTAAGGAGAGTATTTTTAGTTCATCAGTCCTCCGTTTGACAAACATGGCATTCGCCGCTTTAGCAACACAATTTTAAATATGCTTATTGAAACTGGGGATTTCGATAAAATATAACTAATAAATCTATAATGTCATCGAATCGTTGTAATACTTCGCCGTTGACTTTTGTGAAGTAATTACTGATTCTTTTTTTACGATGAAAACCATAATTTTGCATTTCATAATAATTAAGTTGATCAAAATGTCATAACATTTGTCGAAGGTTTCGTTTATATCGTTAGAATTGGAACTTTCTACCCACTTGATTGGTTTATTTTGTTGAAGTTGTACAGTGGTTCAGAAATTGTACTAATATACCAATTTGTTGAAGTATGCACTTTCATAATTCATAAAGAATTTCAATGATTTCAAAATTTCAAAATTTGTATCTCGCCATGAACCTGTTTATCCAGTTTTCGAACAGACAGAAAAACGCCGAAGTTGGTTTTTTTAAGAGTCGGTAATTGCCGAATTAATAAAAACTAGAGAACAACAAAGAGAGTTTTACATTTATGTTAAGAGAAGAGAGAAGAATGACAAACAACTTTGACGTAACAAAATGAACGTTGTTGTTCTGCTTCTGTTAGAAATCAACAGCTGGTTGACCGCTAACAAAAATTTATTTTATGTAAATATTTATTTAAAAATTTAAGAAAATTTTTAAAATTAATAAGAATATGTAACCTCAATGGAGATGGCATCTCATCGAGTGAACTTTGTAAAAACAAATCGGTCACAATTAAGTCGTATGTTCGTCCATTTCTATTTTTCAGGCATAATAGTTACGGCTTTTGTCCTTAATATTTTAATCGTTTAATTGAACAATTATTTTTTTAATAATTTAGAACCGTTCAAAATATTTTATTAACACTAGATAAGGTTTCAGAAAATATCAAAAATTGCATATTCCGCAAATAAATTTCGCGTATAAATTATAGACGAATCAATAAAAATATCCATGAGAAACGCGGTTGTAAAAAAACTGCACCGCGCAGTAACAACTAAACTTTCTTGTATACTATGGAAACTAGTTCAAACGGATACTGATTTCATTAGAAAACGTGATCAAATCAACGATACTATTTTTTCATTGTAATGCTAGCTAATTGTTGTCTTTACTGGGAAGGGACAGACTTTTTTATCCTCTTTTATACAGAAAAACGTTTTCTAAGTAAATTTATGAGTAATACTCGCATTGTGTATAATGTGCAAAATAAACCGCACAAGAACATGTACATAACTTACTACTATTTTGATATATAATTATTTGAATTTTCACTGAAATTTATGAACCTATATATTTTAAATCGCGTTTTTGTTTTAATTTTCCCTTTTATTTTGTAAAGGTTAAAAATTGATATAAAGTTCGAGCACGCAATCTATGGACTCGTACCTATGTATGTATGAAGGTGACTACGACTATAGTAAACAAAACACAAATCCCGAAAGAGTTGTAATAATTGAATTTTAAATTAATTTGACCTGAAATCAACAACTAACATAAATATGTTGTGTATGTAACTTAATAAAATGGCACTGTATCGATATCATAAAACTATTGACGTTGATCACAAAAATTAATTTTTCGTGGAAATACATAAAAGATTAAAATAGAATTTATATTTAGATTCTAATACGAGTATACTTTTACGCTTGACTAACAGCAGATTAGACAGGAGGGTTATTTAAACGCATATATATATATATATATATATATATATATATATATATATATATATATATATATATATATATATATATATATATATGTATATATATATATATAAAGGGTGTTTTTTTAGGAGGTTTGTTTTTCCGATAGATGTCGTTTTATTTTATGACAGTTGTTTTGACAGCTCAAAGTGGCATTTCTACTCAGTATTGTTTGGCAAATCATTATGAATAGGTTAACTCCAGAACAACGTTTTCAAATCGTGGAAATTTATTTTCAAAATCAGTGTTCAATTAAAAATGTTTATAGAGCACTTCGTGAATTTTATGGTGCACATAATCGTCCGTCAGAGACCACCATAAAGAACGTAATTACCAAATTTCGGTCTACATTCACTCTTTTGGATGCCAAGCCACCGACAAGAATGAGAAGAGTTCGTACAGAAGAAAATATTGCTGTCGTTGAGGCCAGTGTCGAAGAAAACGACAATTTATCGATTCGTCGTCGTGCTCAGCAAATTGGACTTTGTCCATCGACTTTATGGAAAATTTTACGTAAAGATTTGGGTTTGGTGCCATACAAAATTCAATTGGTGCAAGAATTAAAGCCACACGACCATCGTTTGCGCCGTGAATTCAGTGATTGGTCGTTAAATCAATTGAACGAAGATCCATTTTTTTACCGTAAAATTCTCTTCAGTGGTGAGGCGCATTTTTGGTTAAATGGATACGTCAACAAACAAAATTGTCGCATTTGGAGCAACGATAATCCACACGCCGTTCAAGAATTACCAATGCATCCTGATAAATGTACTGTTTGGTGCGGTCTATGGGCTGGTGGGATCATCGGTCCATATTTCTTTAAAAATGAGGAAGGACGACGCGTTACCGTGAATGGAAATCGATACAGAACCATGTTAAATGAGTTTTTGTTGTCAAATCTTGAAGATATGGATATGGATGAAATGTGGTTTCAACAAGATGGTGCCACTTGCCATACAGCACGTGAAACAATCGACTTATTGAAAGAAACTTTCAACGACAACATTATTTCGAGAAATGGTCCGGTGAATTGGCCTCCGCGTTCGTGCGATTTGACGCCACTCGATTACTTTTTGTGGGGATACGTGAAGTCATTGGTTTATGTGGATAAACCTCAATCGATTGACGCTTTGGAAACCAATATTCAACGTGTCATTGCTGACATACGCCCTCAAATGCTTGAAAAAGTGCTGGAAAATTGGACCTCCAGAATGACATTTGTGAAAAATAGTCGTGGTAGCCATATGCCAGAAATTGTGTTTAAATGTTAAATGCCAAAAAATTATCTACCAAATAAAAAAAAATTTTGGTCATTTCATAATTTTATATGTGTTTTATTCAAAAAAAAAATCGGCAACCTCTTAAAAAAACACCCTTTATAAATATATATATTATGTGGGTCATTCCATTATATGTCAGGGAACCGCTCAAAACGACCTTCTTAAATTTAAATTTTTGTTCTTTTTTATTGGTGCTCTGATAAAAAAAGAAGACCCGTGTATTTTTATTTTTTATTTTGACATTCGAAATTCCCGTTATTCGGTATGTCAGTTTGAACAGCTTTCGCACTTTTAATATTGTGTCTATACATAAAATGTATAAATTTTCCGTTCTGTAAAGATATTGTTTTCGTTTTTACTACGATATAAAGGCTTTTTACCGCTAGAGGGCGCAGCTACCAAAATCTTAATACTATTTATACAGGGTTTGAAAGGTAGAGGTTCAGCATTTTAAACAAGCTATAAATCATATTTGCACTGCATCTAGTTTGGCTGCTACATGACTTTAAGGTTGAAAAATTACAAAATTGTTTTTTTTCTTTGTGAATGTGAATCAAATTTATGGAAAAGGGCGACATATACGAGTATGCTATTCCTAGGAAAAACTTTGATTACAACTAAGTGGAGCAATAAATGAGTCTAAAAGCAAAACTTTATGTTACATAATTTGAGGATCAGAGGATTTTAAAAATTAAAACGTTATTTTTTTGTTCAGTTGTATTATACATTATAAGTTTGTTTAAAGTTAGAAGAAAAGAGAATTTCTCGGTCCCGCACTAATTTTATGATTTTACAACACAATAACACAATACTTGAAATGAGTCAACAAGCACAAATTAAGAAACACATTGAAATATTACAGAAAGAATTTTTCCTCATAAACAACTTTTATTTACAACTATTGAATTGGAAAACATTTTAGTATTAATAAAGTTTAAACCGGCATTTGGCGTTAGCTGAAAAATTTGTCTAGTATTTTTAACTGTGCTAATATTACGGCATCTCTTATTTAGTAATTTTTTAGTTGATGTGTATTCTAATTTAGATACATAGTCAAAGTGCACGGACTTGATGTTACTTCTAAATTTACACCATTTAAAAAATTCTTCCGGGCTATTGAAAAGACTGCCGCCAACAGTTCTCAATGATGCTAATCTAGCGGTTCTCTTAATGGTGCCTCCTATACCATCTGATGGTCCCTTTCCATGGCTAGGAACAAAGAAATTCCATTCGCAGTTAACGCCAAAATCCACCTTGTGATAGTTGAGTTTACAAAATTTTTCTTATTTTTGAATTGGAATACAGCTCCATCAGAAAAATAATATAATTTCATCGGATTTGGATATTCAGCCCCATTTGCTTGTACAAATTTTATAAATTTCAATTACTGCGTAGGAGATGCTTATGAATGCTTATTGAATCTGCTGCTGATTTATAGTAGGCTACGATCGGAAATAATGTTGCTTGCGGTGTAAAATAATGTGCTGCTTGTACTTCATTCTGAGTGACAAATTTAAAATTTTCCGAAAAACGCAAAATCACTACATATTCTCCTTCTTGCAAATTACTGTTTACTGACTTTAGATATCTTGATGTTCTTTGGTTATGTAGTCATGTTTGCGAAGTGCTGCTAGGCCGAATTGTGAAGATTCTGATAAAATATCGGCAATTTCGTCAACTGAAGACGTGATCTTTATCAGTTTGTATATATGTTGAACGGAAATCCAATTATTGTATGTCACTTCATCTAATACTCCAGTTTTTGCAGCATCTTTCAGTTGTTCTATTAATTTATATACCAGACTGTTACATTCTCCACATTTACTTGTAAACAAAGATAAAATTGCATAATATAACTAATAATCTTACCTTCACAACAATCCCACGCCAAATTTTCACAGGATATGTTCTTTAATAAATGTTTTTCATTCATATTGGCAGGATCGCAATTTAAAATTTTTGATATAACCGGACAGAATGATTTGGATTTTGTTCCAAAAAACGTTGGTATGCCTCGGATAAGTTGCATAAAACTAGTATTTTCTGTTTTTTAATGCGACCTCCATCAAGATCAGGAACATTAACAAACTCGTGGGATCGAGGAAGCTGACGACTGATGTCCATACTTCTGTAGAATTCTTCTATTAATGTAATTGTTTCAGAAGAGACTCCAGATCTAGTTTTTCTAGGTCCTGGGATGCTACCATGTCCCCATGATCTTTGATGAGATTTTTCAACATTTGTGCCATATATTTCGGAGTATTAAATGTATCCTTAATTTTAGCCACTGACCAATTCTCTGGTAACAAAGACAAAGTTAGGAGGAACTTTCGATTTGCGTATGATGTCCCTTGCTGGTTGTATGCTTTCATAATATTGTTCATGAGCTCATGTTCGTCATCTGGCTCATCTATTGGTCATATTTTTGGAACCGGTATGCGTAGCACATTTTCACAAGTTGGTTTTACTACTTGTTCTAGTTGTTTTTTGTTATAACCGGGCTCAATGAGCCTGTGTTTATTTGCTGGTGATCCAACCAATCGTATACATATTTCAGAGAACTCTTCCATATAACCTTCTCGGAACAATTCCGTTGGTGGCAGTGATATCGGCTCCGATTGATTTGAGGAAGACCCAGATAATGATGGAAGTTGACTTTTTGGCTTTTTCAGCTAATGCTTCGCTAACGGCTCTAGATTGTTGTTTTATATTATTATGATTTTCCAATTCAAATGGATTACAACACTGTGGATTTACCATCTTTTAATTTACGAGAAATATTTCACTTAAAAATTTACAGCACTACTACGTCGTTTACTGTTAAGTATTAACTAAGTAAAGTAAACATATATTCATCTATTTATATTGAGAACTGTAAAAGTTTTAAATGTGACATCTTTCATTGCCGTCAGATCCACTTATAGTTGACAATAGCAAACATTGGAAGAGGCGTATCGAACCATACGCTTCGATACAAAAAATCTATATTCGAGTAGAAAACTTAAATCACGAAAACTACCTAAACTACATTATACTAGAGATATATAAAACAATGAGATACGTACCTTAGAGAGTAAAATAAAGTAACTCACATAATATAACAAATATAATAAACAATAAACTTAACTCATAGGGCTAATAAATTACGTCATTCTAGGGCAATTTTGATGATAAGGGCGTTGTGTTTTAGGTTACCTTCGCCATGACTCATCCGGTACAATAAACTTTCTAACAAACAAAGTAAATATTTAAATATTTTTTTGATGAAAACATAGTTCAGACTCTTAGCTTTCAGAAAAGCTAAATATTTGTCATATTTGCTATATTATATGCTACATTAGTAAAAAAAATTGTATTTCCTTTATTAAAATAAAATTGTTAATGATCCTTGTGTACAACGTACATTTTTCATTAAAACGAATACTATTGAGCTTAACACCAAAAATCTAAAATTCTACAAAACATTTGATTGTCACCTTCTTCGCATAAAATTAATTATGCTGTGGATTTATTTTAAATTAACCTCACCTTTATGCAAATTCCTGACTTGATAATCCAAGTACCCAAACTCTTTGTTTATTGATTGTGAACCTAAATAAGAGACAAATTTCAGAAATTCTGTTTATTTGTGATAAGTTTACAACTGAGCACAGATTACTCGTCTATTGTCTTCAAGTATAATGAATTATATTTCTTCAATTTATATAGCTGAATCGAACTTTTATATGTATTCAGGATGTCCTGAGATCCTCCGACGATTTCTTTGTGGAAGGGGATATGCCTTTAGTTCTAAAGTTAGAAATTAAAAATAAACAATGTGTGTACATGTTTTGCAAAATATCAGAGTTTCTCTTACCACGAATTTACATAAATCTCGAAGTCACCTCACATTCTAAGGCGAAAAATACAACTTACCAGAAGTTTGGTAAATACTCGTACTATCTTGTTTAACCAAAAACTCGTCTAAATTTCAGAAAACCTACAATGACAACCTTTAAATTTATTAGAATCTTATAATTCTTGGTCGGTTTTCGTAAATTCTTCGTAACTTTTCAACAACATTGCAAATATTAAAAAACCTTCTACGAAAGAATCCACTTCTGGTACACTGATTTTGGTCAAATTTCACTAGGACCTCCCAAATTAAGAAAAAACTGTTATATCTCAATTTAATACCGATTAGACAATTCGTCTGAAAACACTTCCGCTCACTACGCTCACTACGCAAATTTTATTTAGAATATTTTTATTTATAAGTTTTTTAAATATTTGGGATAAAAACTATAATAAACAAGAAGCCGAGCCAGTTCGAGTACACAGATTTCATCAACATATTACTGGGATCATTAAATTTATGGAAAAATTTAAGTATGAACTTTCATACTGATCAGTCAACCCGTCTTGGGTGAAGAGAGTCCGATTTTTTGTGTAAAATAGTATTTTTGTCAAAAATCGTAATTTCCGCTTAAATTTTAGGAAACTGTTGCGAACCTATAGTATATTGTTGCAAATTTAATTTAGAATCTTTGTGTTTACAGTAATTTTTCTCATAAATTATAAACTTTTCAAAATATTTGCTTCCGGTGGACCAATTTCGGCCATACATCAATGGGGCCTCCCAATTTATGAAAAAAGCTAAAGTATGAAGTTTTATCCAGATCAGTCAATGACAGGGGACCGATATTGTTGCACATCTAATTAAGAATCTTTAAGTTCAGAGTTGTTTTACTCATAAATGATGTACTCTAAAGTTTCGCCCCGATCAGTCGCTCCGAGTGGGCTCTGGGCTCTGAGATCGAAATTTTTCATGATTACTATGCTTTATTTTACTTCGTAAAGAAAGTAAAATTATTTCGAAAGCGCTTACTACTCGTTAAAATTCATCTTAAAAACACTTTAAAACATAAATTAAACCTTATCTTTGTGATTTTAAAAAAGCTACATTTTACAGTTGTTGTGATCATAAGATTATCTAAAATTAATAATGCATGAACGTAACAGTTCCGTTAGGGGAATCATTGTTTCTCAACACTAGTGGGGCACAATATTTTATTTGACATCAATTTCCTAATGGTACACCGTTTCGTAACAAAAAATATTATTTCCAAATAGCGTACCATTGGTATAATATTGTTACGACCTCGCCTGTTGGTCTGGTGAGCCTCACTGGTCAGTTGAGGGTTAGAAATTTAATGACATGTATCAAATAGTAGCATCTATCATAATTAAATATTACAACTAGTTTTATAACAGTTTAGTTGTGTAACAGATAATTTTATAGCAGTATAGAATAGAACAGAGAGGTTGCGAGTATTCATGTAGAATCTGAAACATTCAGCGCGGTATTGTGGTATTTTCTGGAATATTACAGTAGCGGTGTAAGTATTCAGTAAATATTAGGAAATGATTCAGAGATTATTTCCAATATATTAGAGAATATTCTGGAAGTGGTGTAAATTACAGGAATTGATGTTGTAAAATTCTAAATTTATAGCAATATTCACAATTCAGTGATACGAAAGGGCGTAACAATTGGTAAGATTGTGAATATCAGAAGAAGTTAGTTTTAGAAGTTTAACAATTACGGAATTTAAATTGCAAGCCTCAATTTACGAACTAATATTACGACTGCGTGGGGCTATATAGAAGCTAGGGTTGGACCCGGTAATTATGAATTCGAAGAGATAATAAAGAAAAAACTAGATAATAAACGTGAGATTGTGAATGCAATGTTCATCGGACCACCTGGAATTTTCGAAAAAATTTAAAAATTTGGTCAACAATGTAATGATTTGACGCAACAAATGAACCAAAAGTTTGATGAACAAACTAAAGAGACACAACAAATGAAAGAATTACTGCAGGAAATGAAACAAGAAATAAAACAAAAGTTAAAGCAAAGTATGGAGGAACTCAGACAACTAATTCAAAACAATGTGCATAAACGGTCGGGAGGAATTATTAGACTTTGTAGAATACTATGATGGTGAGGAGACAGCAGATAAGGAGAATCAGCTATGTCAGCTCGAAAATGATGAACAACAACTGGGATACTGCCATAGTTCAAGACAAAAGGAACGATCCACTCGGGATTTTGTATGCTCGACCTTATGCAGAATCGATGTCTCATAGTGAACCATTTATTAGTCAGCCAAACCCGGAAAATTGGGATTTGTAGTGAATGAGGATGACAACTGGGCAGGGATCGCTTATGTAACGGAGAACGACAGAAAACATGAGGAAAATGATAAGATCAGAGGTGGCGAATCGTTTCAGTTGCAGCGATGCTCACAGATGATGCCGAAGAGCAATTGTATCAGCTACGATTGGACCGGATACTGAGTACTAGCATGAATTTAATGCCGACCAAAATCAATTGAGACTAGTGGAGTGGTTCACTTAAGATTGAATGGGAATCCGAGGCGTAGCTCTTTGTTGATCCTCCGAGAAGCCACACCCATTCTCTAGACTAGACAATCTCTGGCATTCTCCTCTCACTCTCACCAGACTAATAAAACTGATTATAATTAAATTTAGAAAAACGTTTTTCAACACGCTCCAGTTTTTCGTCTCGAGTAATTTCGTTCGCTCACCTCCCTTGAGTCTCTAATGCATTGTTCTATTACAAAGTTATTGCCTACCTGTTATAGGCTTTCTTAATGTGGCTTTTCCTAACTTTATAAGTATTTAAACTCATTCATACCTAGAAGTTGAAAGCACTGTGGAGCGCAGGGATTTCTGTTGCATAAGTACCTATGAAACGTCAATTAGTTGGGTCGTGCAAAATTCATAACTCTAGATTTATCGCTTACAGCCAGCTGATGGAAATAGAACCATTTACTAAGTTTTGAAAGGTACATCACTTTGTAATGCAAACTGAGATTCTGATGAATTGCAATCAAATGGATAACTCAAAGTCAAGTCGTCGGCGAACGCTGTGGTCTGACCCAACAGATTGATTTCGAAAATGGAATTAAATTAAATAATAAATAGCAGGGGCCCAAGCTCTGAGGCCTGGGGAACATCACAAGTCAAGTTACCTGGGTCACTGATAGAGCTTTCCACTTTAACCACTTGACGACGATTTTTAAGATAACTAACAAACCAATCTAGTATGACGCCTTTCACCCCTATGAACCTCAATTTCGTAAGCAAAATGTCGTGATCAACACTATCCAATGATTTGGATATATCTAGAAATAAAGTAGTATAGGCTTTTGCAATTTGTTGATGGCCAAACATATATTACTTAGAGAGTGCAATAATGCCTCCTCAGTAGATTTTCCCGCTGCGAAACCGAACTGTTTCTCGTTTAAAAATGTATTCTTACCGAAATAATTAAGCAGGCTGCGCTTCACCATTTTCTCAAATAGTTTAGAAAAAATAGATAAAAGAGCTATGGGCCTATAGTTATTAAGCTACAACTCATCTTCTTTTTTATAAAGTGATATTACCAGAGCTAATTTAAATAGGTCTGGAAAGATTCCCCTATATCTTTGGATGGTTTGTTTTTTTAATTTCGGGTATAACTTCAACCGAACGAGATCGGTGGATAATGTGGTATTGTTAAACATTGAGAATGTGCCGGATGTAACATTTATAAAAAGTTATCAAATTCATTGGAAATGGCTAACGAACCAGAAACAACCAAATCTGTGTTTAATTTTCTAATGCGGGTTATTGGGCTTTGGCCTAAGATTTTTCCTTGAATCTTATCAATTAGTTTCCAAGTTTTCTTACCTACTGAGTTATTACCTACTGAGGAAAATTTATTTTTGTAAGAATTATTCTTCGTAGCCTTGATACGGCCCTTCACATTATTTGACAGTCTTCTATTGAATGGATTACACTTTAGTTTCTACTACTTGTGAAGTTTTTTTATTTGTCGTAAAAGATGTGAGTTCATCCATGGCTTTAGTTTTCTAGTGTTATCAATAGTTACTGTATAACGTAAAGAAGCGATATGCGCGATTGGTATTATGGCGGCATCCTTTTCGTAAAAATACCAGTTTTATCTAGAAAACTATTGCATGATATCCTAATCCTTCTAATCAATTATAGTACCACCAATTACATTTCCATTATAAAATTTAGACAAATTAATTTACATTTATTTTTCATACTATTTCTAGGTCAAATAACACTCAGCATGAAAATTTCTTCAACAACCACTTAAAAGTAAATACAACAAATAGAAATGAAACTAACGATAATATTTATAATACTTTAATCCGAATAGTAAAACTACAAAAAATAAAATACAACAAAAGCCTAATTAGTATACATATTTAATCACTTTTAATTATCACCTAAACGTCTTTATAACACAAAAACCATACACCAAACATGGGTAATAAAAATAAACTAAAACCACGTATGATACCTAAACAAAATGCCAAGCTGTGCCGAACAATATGCCTTTGTCAATTAATAATGGTCTTGTCATGTGTCACCGTTGTATATCTAACTGTTGCAATTTACATACCATCCTATCGTGCATTCCATTCGGAATTTGAATCTGATCCTGTCATCTGCCAAACAGTGCGCATGTTAAATTCATCAAATTGTTCGTGGGCCTCCTGCAACGAATGGTGTTTAACGAGCGTTTCTGGTTACTGTCCACAAATTTATACGGTGGTGAGGCGGAGTGCTTCAAATGTGATATTTGAAAATTGTACGCATCTATCGACTACATCATGTCCAATGGTGAGTATGAAAAGATATACGTTATATGTATAAAAGGTATTAAAAATTTGGTATATAGCTGTATGCGATACCTAAACTATTTTAAGGATCAGTAATCAAAAATTAACTGGAATCAAACAATAACTTTTCGTACGAGTCTGTAGCGTGACATAAGTAAATATTAACAGAAAAAACCGCGGACAAACCTTTATTTATTTTATTCAGCATATTTATGTGTATCCTCGTATTTTTAATATGTTTTTGTATACACGAGTATACAGTAAGACAACCTTAAGCGAAAATTTTATTAATTAACTATGTATTGACAAGACACGACTTTTGAATTCTTCCTTTACTATACATATTTGATTGAAAGATATTGGGAAAATTACCAACTCCACAGCCATAGAAGCAATAATAAAATACACAAAGTTTTTTATAAAGATAATCCTATCTGGGCCTTTTTCTATATTTACTGCATAAATTAGTATAGTTGTGCAAATGATATTAGGATATAGTTTAAATTATAATAATCATAACTGAGCAAAATTCAAATTTATTCATAAAATGTATTGTAAATCATAAAGCTGTTTGATATATCAGTATATATTTGAACAATCGGTACCTACATTAAAATGTTATATTTAATTGCAGAGTAATCACTTAGGGAGTTCCTGTTCATGGAAGCTGAAAAATTCAGCGTGCAGATACAAACAGTAATCCACTCTATAAATTCCTTCTATAGAATTCTATTTATTACTGTTCTTCCTAAGGCAAAATGCGCTCACATAAACACTTAGGATTTCTACAACGACCTACTATTCAAAAGTTTTGTTCTGATAATTCGGCATCAATTTCCTGTAAATTCGTTCATAGTAATTGAGATAATCATGGGTAGCACAAATTCGACGATTAGTAGTACAAATTCTGCAAGTTCTGGTAAGGACCACTCATCTAATCAATTTTTTGTTAGATTTACTCATTATGTTAGTTTTCAAAACATTTTATAGACAAGTTGATATTGGGTTTTTTATCAAATCAACTAGTATTTCGACGAACCGATACTTCCGACCAACTTTCATTTTTATTCGTATATTAAACAAAAGTGTCTACCTTTTCAACACATTCCATTTGGTTGTACTTGGTTGTAATTTTAAAGTTAAATTCGAATAAAATTGGAAAACCTCCATTTTTCGTATTTTGATTTCGTGGCTTTTGTCACAATCAAATTTATATTTATTAACATTATTTATAAATTTTTAACAATTTAAAATAAAATTAAAATTAAAAAAATTAGTAGCAAGTAACAGTAAATAAAAGTTTTCTTTTTGTGACAATTGTACTTTATTATGTTAGAGTCCGGTTTCGGATTTTGTCAACGTTTTACTACTAGCTAGTTACTAGTTAGTAACCGGACAAGTGTTGCAGTGGTTAAAGCTTCAGCACTTAGACCGGGAGGTACTGGATTCGAATACCACCGGAGGCTGGATGTAAAGCGAACTTTCGTCATCGATTACGATTGGTGATGTTAATAAAACCAACTAAGGCCCTATGTTGGAGTGCAGAATTCAGCGCCAACCCACCGTCCATGTGAGTGTACAGGTTGACATGGAGCTTGCAATGTGTGCAGGTGGGTACACTTGTAATTGTGTGAATGAGTGATGTGTGCGTGAATGAAAAGGGGGGTATTAATTGATCTTCAAAGGACATTAACGCCACTGGACAACTAATACTTTCTTTAAACAAACATAAAAAATAAAAATAAAAGAAAGTACAATTGTCGCGTCGCAGCAAGAAAAAAGCTTTATTTACTGTACAAAATTTTTTATATTTTTAATTTTAATTTTATTTTAAATTGTGGAAATAAAGTTTTTCCGTTGTTAAAAATTTATAAATAGTGTTAATAAATATACAAGTTACACTGCTTTACAGTACCGTGCTCTGTGCTAACCAAAGCAAGAATAATTGGACCATTAGGTGAAATTAGGCGACTTCCAAATAAATCAATTTTTCATGTAGTAGTAGAAATTAAAATCTTATCTGAATATCTTGAATCAGTTTAAATTCGGCTACTTATATGAGATAAATCAAGCAGCCTTTGAAACAAGGTTGATGCTCGTTTAATTCCGACCAACTTTGTCCATTTATTTTTCTCCATCATGAAATTAATTCGTGCTGATCTTTAAAGATTACCTTAGAAGATAAGTAAACAGAGTGGTCTATTTTAATCGACAACCTGAAATATAACTGAAAACTAAAGCACACGTTACGGAAAATCTGATCAAGAAAAATATTTCTGATAAGAACTGTTGGGGTGAAAGGATAACATTTATGAATTTATCCTCAAACTTCGATCAGATTTGTGATTTTTACAGATGAGGTTCCCTATTTCCAAATCATTTATTTTAAGTTCCGCACTTAGGATTCTTTCCCAAATCGCAATTGTGCTTCGCTGCCTTGGCAGCTGACCAACATTCAAAGATCTGTAATGAAGAAATCGGTCAACCTCGAAGGCTGAACAACTGCAAATAAATTGAAGGCAGTCATCATCATCTTCAAGCCTCACCCTCTTTAAAGATAACTATAAGAACACCGATTGAAGATTTTGGGCATGTACAAGTTTTATGAACACGTTTAGATATTCAAATCAGTATAAGACAAGTTTGGATATGACCCGTAGCGCTCATGTGATGCATTTTTGAAATTTATGTAATTTACATGTATCTGATTTGAATTAACATTTTTTGGATACGGCACTAAACCAAATAGCAAAAATCTCGGAGATTGGCTCACATAACGACTGTAAAGTGTAAACGTCTGAAAGGGGTACATTGAGATATTCAAACTAGTAAGCCATGTTTCGATATAACCCGTAGAGATCGTGTGAATAAATTGGTTAAACTCTAAAAATTCTTACGTGATTAAAGATTTGAATATATTAACGTGGCCCTTTCAGATATTTGTAGTCACTGTGCGTGAGCCAATTTCTGCGGTTTTTGCTATTTGGTCAAAAAATGTTAATTCACATGAACTTTACGGCAAACATATGGCTTACTGATTTGACTTATTGAAATGTGTTCTCTTTCAAACGTTTGTAGTCCATTGTGAACCGATTTCTGAGATTTTTGTTATTTAACTTATTATAAAACTAAATTTTGTAAATTTTGTTCCGCTGAATACTGAATACTCGCATCAATTTCTGTCCAAAAATTTTGTATATGTTTAAAAACTTCACACCAGTAATTAGAACTCTCAGTTTGTCTTTCTGCAGAGATAAGACATGTTTAGTTAACCTGAGATTGGGTTCATTAATAAAGTATTTATCCTTTCGATAATTAGAGGAAGCAGGCCATTTTCGCTTGTGCTTTAATAATAAACGAAGTTCCTAATAACTCCGGTGCCATTCTTATAGCTCAACAAGATGCAGGCGGGAGTCCTATGAATATCAGATCAACCCGCTTTGGCTAAAGAGTCAGCTAACAAATTTCCCTCTATACCATAATGAGCCGGCATCCACATGACCTTAATTCTATTGTTGGAACAGAGACAGCTAATAAAATGTTTATATATATAGTCCAGAACAGCTTAATAGTAGCCACGGGCTGCCTCAGCGTATTAAGCAAAGCTTTATTATTAATCAGTACACAGAAAGTATTTTCTGTGATCGCGCAAAGTGTGAGTGTAATCAGCTCGACCTAAAAATCGGCACAAGTTCAACTAACGATTTTAGAGCCGTCAGAGAAAAAATCTAACTCAAAGAGTAGATCACAGAGATGGAAAAAAGTTGAAGCTGAAACTGTAACGACCGTAATTTCCCAAGTAGTTCATCAATAACCAAGAGCTACATTCGACAAAACACCTCCCTGGGGACAATCTTTGGAAACTTTTACGAAGACTGAAAGGCAATTTATCTAAAATATTGGATAATTAAACACCTTATTATTAAAAGATCTATCAATACTAGTAAAAAGTTCATGTAGAGTAGTTTTACAGGGTTTACCGATTCTATTTAGATGATTTGTTTAAAATGTTTTTGAATTGACGCATAAGTAATGTTATGATTTAATTAGTGAATAAATTTTTTGTTTAAGTATTTTTTTCGTTTTTTTCAGAATTAACTTTGAAAAACTTGGGAAATTTATGATGGAAAGACTCAGCACAAAACAAAGATCCCAAGTGGTTCAATTTTAGTTTGAAAGTCAGCATTCGATTATTCAGACACAAAGATCATATCGAAATTTCTTTCATGTTCAAAATGCACCTAGCGCTCCAACAATGGTTCAGCGTTTTCGGCAACAAGGAGCTATCTGTCACCTTCCGAGTGCTGAAAGACCTCATGCAGTTCGAAATAATGTGAACATTGCTCGGGTGCAAGCAGGCATTGAGTAAAGCACCGAAACTTCCACCAGGCGACGTTCTCAGCAGTTGGTGAGGTCTAGGGGGCTTTGCAAAGAATTTGACATAGGTTACACCTTTTCCTATATAAGGTTCAATTGGTTCACGAGTTAAAATCACATGATGCACAAATACGCATTCAATATAGTCGCCGTTTTCAAGAATTGTGCCTAGAAAACAACAAGTTTACTCACAAACTCATAATGAGCGATGAGGCCCATTTTCACCTCAATGGTCACGTGAATAAACAAAATTGCAGAAAATGGGGCACCCAAAATCCAAGAATAATTGTTGAAGATCAAATGCATCCACTTAGATGCGCAGTACTGTGTGGAATAACTTCAGAAAGGATCATTGAACCATATTTTTTCGAAAACGACGAACAAGTAGCGATTAATGTGAAGGGCATTCAATATACCAAGCAATGATTGAAAATTTTTTAAGGCCAGAGGTAGGGAACAATCCAGAATTGTGGTTCCAACAAGATGGAGCCACAGTTCACACAGCTCGTTCAACTATGGCTCTCCTGCGCAAAATTATTAACGATCGAATAATATCTCGTTTTTCTGATTTTATAACTGGCCACCGCGTTCGCCCGATTTAAGGCTCATGATTCTTTTCTTTGGGGCTACGAACAGGGTGTATGCCAATAAGCCAAGAATCATCCAACAGCTTAAGGCCAATATAGGAGAAGATGTCAGCACGTTGGGACCTGGAATTCTAAGAAAAGTTATGGATACTGCTCTGGAAAGAGCACGCCAAGTCTTGCAATATTATCTTCAAAACAATCTATGAACATATTTCCAAACTATAATATAAATTTTAATAAATGCCAACGTTAAATAAAATCAGAAACAAAATAGTTATTCATTAAATAAATCATAACGTTATTTATGCTCCACCCTATAGTGTCCAAACCTCAACATCTGCATATTGAGTTAATTTTACGAAATGTTTATGTCTTCCGAATGGCAGTTAGAAAAATCATTAAATTAGACAAAGAATTTATATTTGGCACTGCCTATACTATAAGAGTGTCGGATTAGAACGAATGTTTGTTAGATGTGGTATATCCACATCTTCATATTGAATTAGTTATAAGTGTCCGAGCGACTCAATTGAGCTTTGTATGCAGCAAATCATAAAATTACCCAAATTGATAAAAAATAATCTTCATAAACTATTTGGTTAATACATTATTTTATAAGTGGTTAAGACTAATATCATGTTTAATTACGGATAAATTTAAAACTCTAGGCAGCTGTTAAGCTACAACAGCCTTTAATACAATACATCCTATATGTTATTAAACAATAAGAATAACTATAAATCCTGATAATTTGAAATTCTCTAACCCTACAGGCTAAAGATTTGTTAGCGGTTTCTACCATCATCAGAAAAACTTCGCACGGAGATAGATTTGTAACAAAATACAGTGTCATTACTTTTACATCCAATACATGCACTACAGCAGCCCTATGGTAAACCCAAGAGGTCTACCCTAAAGCCGAAATGTAAAACAAAAATTGAGTACCAGAAAAAGTGGAATAGCGCAACGATCTTTCCATTAACGTTTTTACTTACAAGCAAGATATAAACAAATCTATATTTAACCTACCCTATTTCTCTAAGGGAAAGCCTGAATAGTGTGGTAAACCAACATGTTCTTACATGTCAGTTCCATATAATTTCTATATACGTTCGAATGCATAATTCGGGATGTAGCGTTAAGATATTGTCGATTAAAGCAACACAAGTTTCACGTAGTGGAAATTTTCTGAATAGTTGGCCGCTTTAGTATGAATTTTTTAAATTTATTTGTTGCCTCAAAATTTCAAGGGACATAAATTGTCGTTTGAAGTGATAGCAGCCTAAGATCACCCGAGCACTTCGAATCGTGCGGAAAGATGAGTTTTCAATAAATCGTTACGTAGGGATGACCAAACGAAAACAACTATCACTACATAGTGATCGAACGTCAATGACAGATGATTAAACGATTCCGATCGTTGGATTTGTGATAATATTAGCATTGAGTCAAATATGTCCCATAGTGCGGTCCCACATATATTAATCTAAATGCCGTTTTGCACTTAATTGTTACCAAGTTATGAACAACCAACAAATTGACTTGATTTTAACTTATTTCTTCCACTTTAGATACAAATATTTGTAAAAAGATATATTTTTATCCATATGGTATATTCCAATTGGATTTGTTATTAAATTTGTAAAATAAAATTCCCAAATACGCGACGAACCTCATTTTATTGAATTAATACAATTTTGATTTCGTTTTGTCGCAATAAAAAATGATCCATTGGTCACCAAACGCCAAAATGTGTTGATCGATCCTGAAATAACGATTACCTAACGAAATTTGATAAAAGCGGTATGGTTTTCTTGCAATGGGATGCTACCCGGAATATTTTTTTTCAAATTTTCATTATTTATTTATCGTAAGGCACCAAGCGATGAAAACTACTAACCAATCCTGACCAGACTCCAACTATCATTTTTGTCAAAACCTTTTCATGAGGTGCTAAACAGGCAAAGCTCTTGCCCAAGACCTTAACCTCCTTGGATTGTAACAACTTTAATTGAAATTCCTGTAGCTTGGAAGGCGTCCGCAAAGAATAAAAAATATCAAAGAAAAATCCGGATTATAGCGGTCAACACATAAATAAATCCAGTTCCCATCCAGAATAAGGTCCAGTTTTAAGTGTGCTCTAAATTTCACGATTTTAAGATTAATTTTAAGATAAGATAATGAAATTTCTTATTGTGATATTTTTTATTTATTAATAAATAAATCAATACCAATATGGCAGTGAAGTATCTAACAAAAAATTAACAAGTATACGTATATGATTCCAATTGGATTGTTAAACTTCTTTTGTGGATTAGTGTTACACTATAAAAACGTATTTTTTTAATGAGACAGTTATATAAAATAAGAAAGAGATAAGAAGTGCTATCCCTTTCTAAACACTTATCCGTTTCCGATATTTTAAAATTGGAATTTTATAAAAAAAATTGTAAAAACTCCACATAAGACTAAATTTATTACAAAGAGTAATTTTTGTTTAACTATCTGTTTAACTAACTGTTTAACTATCTTAAATTTTGACTATTAACAAAATGGTACCAAGGATTATTCTAAGATGTGACAAACAAGGAAAAAAGTGTTAGTATTAAACTATCCTTTTGCCATGTCTCTGCCCTTTCCCCCATTTTCAATTTTTTTTTTAAATTTGTGTGCCATGCCGATTTCACCTGTTTGAGTAAATCATATTTCGACAAATAACGACTAATTTCGACTAGAGGTTACAATAGCCCCATGTACTAAGTAATAAACTTTCTATATGCCATGTCCCGGCGGTCTCCCCAATTTTAAATTTTTTATTTAATTTGTATGGCCCAACGTATTCACTTGTTTGAGTAGTTTATATGTCGACTAAGATTATGAGGAGTACAGGGATTCTTCTAAGACGTCATCAGGAAGTTACAATAGCTCCATGCACTAAGTAATAAACAGTCTACATGCCATGTCTCGGCGGTCTCCCCAAATTTAAATTTTTTATGTAATTTGTATAACACACGTGCACAACGCTTTCACCTGCTTAAGTATTTTATATGTTGACTATGAATATGAACATTATTTATTACTCAGTACATGGAGCTATTGTAACCTCCTGATGACGTCTTAGAAGAAGCTCTGAGATCCTCATAATTTTTATCGACATATAAACTACTCAAACAAGTGAATGCGTTGGGCCATACAAATTTTATAAAAAAATTAAAATTGGGGAGACCGCCGGGACATGGCATATAGACTGTTTATTAGCAACCTCTTGATGACGACTTTGAAGAATCTCTGTGATCTTCATAATCTTAGTTAACATATAAACTACTCAAGCAGATGAAAGCGTTGTACCATACACATTAAAAAAACATGAAACTATTTTATTGACTTGATGGCATATTATAACAATCCTTTAAACCAAAGCATGTTTTTTCAAAAAAATTCTCCTCAAAATTCTTATTAGAAATTAATTTAACAGTGTAACACTAATACAATGATATATTTGTTATTTGTTAAAAACTTCACGCCCGTATACCAATAGAAAATACCAAATTAAGAAAGTGTACTCTCTTATTTTAACATGACGGAATGCTAAGTATATTGCAGAGTTCATTAAAACATTTTAAACCTATCTCTGAGATATTTGTCAATCTGTGCTCTAAAATAAACCGTTTATTTTCGAAATTTTGTAAGGTGAACAGATAGACTTCTACTTCCTGTTTTTAATTATTAACTAGTCTAGAACTAATCGCCCTCTTTAGAAGATTAGGTGCATCACTTTCTCTATTATTCGGGGGACGATCCATAGTTCGACTTCTAGCAGTGACCAAAACCAAAATAACGCCTGGGTATTTTTAACGTATCATAATATAAGTTATATGTTCGTTTCATCTAATCTTCAAGCTTATTGGCCTTTTCCCAAATTTATTTCATTTTATTTTTTAAAATGTCAGTTATTATTTTATCAAAGTCATTTATTTGTTTTCCAGGTGAAACCAACAGCATACCAGCGCTATAATTGTAATAACGGTACCATATGTGGGGATTTAACAGGAATGTTTAATTGCAGCAAAGGTAAATAATTTTAGATCCACAGATATAAAAACTACACAAAATATTTTAAATTAAAAACTTAAAAAATTGTACACAAATTACATCGAAGTTTATCTAAACGTTGTCTGCCGGAGGTTAATAACCAATGTCAACCAAATTTTGTTTATTTTAGGAATTTGTTACCGATGGAACGACGTATATCTGTGTAATTATAAATTGGATACCTTAAAGATTGATGCAGAACGAGATAATGCAAAACTAAATGGGTTCTTCCAGTGTACTAGTAAGTCCATCTCGCAATGCTTATAATCCGTAAGAATAACCTTAATTGTTGTATTTTAGATTCGACTTGCATCAAACTCAAAAATAATTTTCGATGCGACCGATATTGTCCAATTATCAACACATCTCATATAAACACGATCCTAATGGAAGATGATTCAGTGACAACGGCACAATGCAAATCAGTAGTAGGCTTAACAGAATCTCAAGGTGTTGAGGAACGTAACGAAATTAACCCAACAAATTTTTGGAATGAAACGGAAGATAAAGTTTTAATGACAAATTGCATGAATATTACTAAATATCATGTTGCAAAAGAGATTTACGATTTGAGAGGGTCAGACTGCTTAAACGGGACAATAATTGATATTAACGTCCTCCCAGCGCGTTCCATGAATTTTACACAATTTGGTCGTGTATATCGGAATAGTACGAATTTAGTAGATCCAACCGAACGTTTTCTACCAAATCAACAAACCATCACAATTTACAATGAATCACGATTACTTGTTAATCTGGAGGCTTGTGTTAATACGTTGCGTGGTGAATGTATAGAATTTGTCGAAATTTATGGACGTGATGGCCGAAATGATACGGCCCAGTCACGATTCCCTTGTTATTATAATAAAAAGAGTTCATTTAAAGCCGTGCTTCGCTTTGATTTGAAAGCAACGTACCGAGATTTATTAATTGCGGCTATAGTACCAGCCGTGCTCTTTGTCGTATCATGCACGTTTTTATGTGTCATTACACAATCAGTTCGAGTTGGAGATGATACACTGATGCGATGTAAATACTGTGGAGATGGCAGTGGAGACCAAGATGATAGTTTTAGTAGCAATCGGTATAAGAAACATTCGACCGATGATGAACCAATCTTAACACCTTCTGGATTACAATCTCCAGTCGTAAGTCATACACGCACACGATAACATGATTTATTTTTAAATGGTTCTCGTACTTGTAGGAAACTGAACCTGGCACAAAACGTGATCTTATGCGGCAAGGCACAAGCAGAAGCTATGACAGTGACAGCGAAATACGTACTGATTTAATGACTAAATCGGCTACAGCCGGATCACGAATCGGAGAAGAAAAGCCTTTAGTTATGTTTTAAACATGAATTTATGAAAAAATCTTATTTTATAAAACCGAAACATCAAAACTAATATGTATTGCCTTCGAAATTTTGTTGTTTTATGAAAATACAATACTTTGAAAAACCAAAGCTTTATTTATGTAAAAAACTATATACTCGTACAAACATAAAATGTCTATACTTATATATATATATACCTACATATTTACAAATAAATCATAATATTGTTGTTCAATTTAAAAAACTATAATTGACTACCATAATACTATATGTGCGATGCTTTATCGATAATTGAATGTTACAATTCGGGATTCATTTTCTTTATATACTCGTATAACTCTAATCGAGTAAGAAACACACATCAAACATATTACTCGTACAATCAATAGTTCTCAATTTTCCAGGATGTCGTTATTGCAGATAATTGATTTTTTTAATTTCCACAAAATATAAACCCTAATCAACAAACTGGTTTATACAGTTCAATTCAAAGAAAAATAATTCTGAAAACAGGTAAATATATGTATTTGCAGAAAAATTATTTAATTTTATATAAAGCTTCCGAACAATATTCCTTTAAAATATTGCGATTGCCCAGTGATTAGTACTATAATAGAGAACTAATAGGAATCGATCAAAAACTAAACATTTATTGAGCTTATAAATTGCCACAATAATTGCGTTTCAAGCCTTCATTATTTAAATAATATTTATAATATTTTATTTAAGAAAAAACGATTTATAAAATAATATTTTAAATATAAATTAAGGAATTGTTATAATTTTTATGTATTAGATAATGTTAGATTATGTTAAGATTATGAAATAAAAATTTAAAAATAAAATCATGTATAAAAAGGATTTTTTTTTTTCACTTACCTTTAGCTCTTCTTGACGGCGATAAGCATGCAGCATCATTTCTTTACGCTGCAGCTCGGTAAAAACAGCTTCACGTCCCGGAGCACCTTCATTCAATTTACAAATTTTTATAATCGCCTTGCATTTATCATTTTTACCAAGATAATCAGCCAATGTTTTATCTGGTAGCATTTGTTTCCCGGCAAACCATAACTGTGCCTTAATTGGTTCAATAACCTCAAGCTGTGCTTGGGTGCCACTTAAATCTTCGGTATTTGTTAGTTCCATGCGTACCGGATCGTGTGGTGGCAAATTCATTGGGTACACAATCATAACAGCACCGCGCAGTATATCTAGGGCGTTTTGAATATCTTTTTGCACTAAACACAGATCCATTTGAACTTTATTTTTCGCGACCATTTGTTTTGCTTCTTCGATGGCATCTTTAAGCACTTTTTGCATTTTAATTTCAGGCTGACGACCATTACGACGACCAATATCATCTTTATTTTCGATCCAACCACTGGGTGGTGTACATTTCTCACCCCACGTATCAACTAGTTTTAAATCGGTCCATTGTTCTTCAGTTAGACCAAGCATTTCTGGCGAATACATTGTTCCATGTTCAGCAAGTTCGTTCATTTCTTGTAAATATCAATAAAAAATAAAAATCGTGAACTTCTAATATACAAAAAAATTTGAAATTCGATAAGTTACGAATAGGTTATGAAAATAGATTAAGGGTATTTTCGGTTACGGGCATGCTACGAAAATAGATTAAGAGTATTTTCTATAAGCAGCAAAAATAAAATACCTATTCCGTTTTGCCAGAAAAAACATTTAGGAAAGAACACAAGAACGGTAGAAAAATGTCAAATATATTTTCCTTTTCCTATTCCTAAAGAAAGCCAGAATCGACCAGCTGGTAGAAGTTCATACAACAATACGAGTGTTATGCTCAACGAACAATATTGAAAACAATAATGAGAACAACAATACAGACATCGGTGCTACTGGCGATAAGGCCATGTGTGTAGATTTGAGTTTGCAATTATAATGGTTTTCGCAGCTGGAAAATGTTCAAACCAAACAGTTATCAATCAACGAAGAAATTGTGACAACAATTAGCAACAGCACTGTCGTCGTGGTTCAGAAGGTCGATATTCGGTGGCTACCATTAAAAGAAAAGTCACGCAATTAGGTACTAATGCTAAAGTTATTTGTTTTCAATTTTATAATATGAAACGGCGGTTATTGCGGAATGCTGAGCTCCGCAAAGTGTATTGAAACTTCATGCAAGAGTAAATTGATCGCAGCCATTTGGGGTTGGTTGATGATAATAAACAAAGGAATTTCCCGGAATGCTATTTACCCCTCCACCCAGTATTAAAGGATAATAATTAACAATACAACGAGATTGTGAGTTATATTTAACGCATCATTAAAATCAGGGTTTTTTTAAACGATACTCTGTTTATTGGGCCAAACGGCCCAAGATTTTTTAGCAAGTGAAATATTGCAGCGAGATTTTTATGTAGATGGGTGCAGATCGCTGTCGAGTACAGATACTTTAGACGAGGCAGAGTCTCCATACAGAGTTGCAGTTCAATGTATTGAAAGGATTGAAGCAACGTCCATTAAGGGCGGATTCTCAATAAATTCCATAGTTTTACACTGTACAAAGAATTTTTTACGAATAATATTTCGAGATTTCGGGTCTTGTATAAGCCGGCAGAGTGGTGTTATGTTCCAAGAGCGCTCAATCCGGCAGAAGCCATATCAAGAGGATTATTGGCGAATGAATTGATTGAACTGGATTTGTGGTTGATCTAGAAGGCTTCTATCGGCCAAAGCAATCAGCACTACAGCTTTGTGAGCACATATAGGGAAAATGAACATAGCTGAATTCTACCTTTTTAATAAGGCTTGCGGTTTATAATTGCAAACAACATACTGAGGATGAGTATCGTAGTGAATTAAAATTCGGATTAACAAATTGGATGTTCGATGCCAATGAAGGAAGACAATGTGCCCGAACTGGATTATTGCTAGAATTGTCAAGGTATTAGATAATTGTCAAGGTATTAGACAAAGCACTTAGATAATAAATTTGCTGCGTGGTATGCTACCAAGTCGTTTCTGTTCCTTATATTTTCTTTAAAGTGAGGATGCAAAGTAAAAATGTAGGGTTATTATATAAGGTTGGGGAAATATAAATCCATTATTTTTAGATTTATTTTGGGCATTATTTAACATGGTTACTTTCGTTTTGGCTCAAATAAGAACTTTTTTCGATAACTCGTTCCCATTTAGAAGGCAATTTCATTATGCCTCTTTCCAAAAATGACTTGTCGCTATTAGCAAAAAACTGAGATAGCCAGCTTTCACCAGCATCTCTTGAGGCCATTTTTACACCACCAAGATCGTTTCCCATGGACAAAAAGAGGCGAAAAGAGTTTGGTACCAGGTCCGAACTATAAGGTGGATGTATAATAACCTCCAAACCAAGCTCTCGGAGCTTCTGGCGGGTCATCATGGACGTATTTTGTCCTGGTGGAACACAACACCTCTTCTATTAGCTTATTTTGGTCGCTTCTAATCGTTTGCTGCCTTCAGTCGGTCTAATTGCTGGTAGTAGAGGTCCAAATTGAGTGTTTGGCTATTGGGCAGCAGCTCATAGATGATTTCCTCCCAATAATATCTAACACACAGCTAAACCTTCCTGACATGGTTTGGCCACCGAATGATCCGCTTTACCCGCCTTCGACCAAGATCATTTCCGCTTGACATTGTCGTATGTGACCAATTCTTGTCGCCAGTCACCATCCGTTTCAGAAATAGCTCAATTTCGTTCCGTTTGGCCATGGATTCGCAGATGGAAACACGGTCCTTCAAGTTTTTTTGCGTCAACTCATGCGGCACTAAAACTTCGAGGATCTTTTTGAAGCCAGTCTTATGCAAATGGTTTAATACCATTGGTGTTCGATCTTCAGCTCCTGAGCAATGCTACGACAACTCGCATGGCTGTCTACTTCAAAAATTTCCAGGATTTTATTGACATTTTCGACGATAGCGAATTTTCTCTTTGTTTACTTCCATCCTTACTTTTCCATCCTTTGTTTACGCTACAACTCACAACTGAACCGCTCAATCAAAAAAATGACAAAATAATATTTTTAGTACATAAATCCCTCATTCCAACGAGTACAAGTATGGCCCACTGCGGCAAATACATCACGAGATATATGCCACTAAAGCCATCTAGCGAAAAAATAATGGATGTTTTCCCCCATGGATACGATACTAGTTTGATAGATACAAAATTGAAATAGCAAATAATTGAATAAGCGATAAAATAATAAGTATTTTAGTATGCGTTCACAGCACAATAATTTTTTGCTAAATACTATACTTTGGTGTGAACATACACGTAGTATTTATAAATATTCACATAAATATTGCCAAAGTGCGCTTAGTTGCGTTACATGTGCTCAAAGGCATCACGCATGCTTGTCAATAAAAATATTAACGGAAAGTGCATTAAGAACTAAAGAGGTTGTGGAGACGCTAAAGGTTATTTAGTGCGTTAAGAATCAAAATGTGGAAACTTCGAAAACCTTGGAATACAAAAAGAAAGGAAACTTTAGTCGATGCAAAATCAGTCTTAAGCAAGTAAAAATGGTAAAAATATATTTGCAAGTAGCAATGCATACTCAGATAGTTCGAGAGGTACCTACGACGATAGAACAGACCGCACGAATTTTATTATAACAATTGATGCAAGTAATAGTTAAGAAAACTAGTTCACTTGGCCAAACAATAATAAAAATTGTTGGAAGATATTCCAGGAACTGGAACATTAATATGTACCATTAGGCACATTCTGGTAAACTAAAGTATTTAGATGAATTCACTAAGCTTTACTATATAATCCACGCACCCCAACTAGTGGCGCGCTGTAGACTCCTATATTCCAAATATGTTTATAGATCATCGCGCCTACGCCCCCCGGATAATCTAAATAGAGAGCCCCTCAGAGAAAGCTGTTAACACCATAAAGTCTATTAATTCCTAAAATGCCCTCAATATTGATTTCTCTTCCAAAAATATAATTTAAGTGGGTGATAGTAAAGCTGTTTCGATTAATTTTACATTTTGAGAGTACGCTTAACACTATCATCTGGAAACATTTAATGGAAGCCTAAATAGAAACTTAATTGTCTTACCGGCACAAATTCTACTTATTTTCAAGCGCCCATTAAAGATCGCAATAACATCTTGCGTCAATTTCCCAACCGACATGGTTATTGTTGTTTCGAAGAGGAATTGACTTTCTTCGCCACGCTTAAAATGTAATCGAACCATTTTCAATAACTAAGATCACACAATCACAAATAAATATTTATTGTTTGAATTCGTAAATCCTCTGCAATTTTGCGCTAAGCGACGTTTTTAGTTTTTATTTAATACGGTAAACAAAATTTCAATTCAAAACAACGACCATGGCAACCGTAATAATCAATTAATTTTTATTTTTAGTGTTGCCCGTTCAAAATATCGGATATTGCGTACTTTCGAAAAATCCTCTATAAGACGGAACTTCAGACAATTTTACATTTTATCAACAGTACGTTAATGATGTTAAGGTTGTGTAACATTTATGATCATCGCACTTTTTAGTTTAAATTATTTGAATTAAATTGGTTTAATGAAAACACTTGTGAATGTTCTTAGAGTGACAATATTTATTTATTATTTGAATATCGATTTCGAAATTAATTTCTTCTTCAGTTCCTTTTAACAACTAATTAGTTAGATTAATTGTAAAAAGCAACTGAAGAGGAACTTAATTTCGATATGATATTCCAATAATAAATAAATATTGTCACTCTAAGGAACTTATCAGAAATGCTAGAAATGGATTTTAACCATTACAGCACATATTGAATTATTTACCATAAAACACGTTTGTTTTTAATAAATTATATATTAAAATGTATTATTACTTAATTAATCAATCATACATATATAATAACATAAAAACTCAAATTAAAAACTAAAACCAACTTTATTTATGCATTAGTATTTTGTTTTTGTTTCAGAAATAAAAACATTCATAATTAACAATTTTTGTTGTGATGTATTTGCGTAGTTTATTTTTGAGAGTATATATTTCTAATAAAACCCAAAGTGACAATTATTAAATTAAAATAACATATTAAATTATTGTGATTTCAAAAATTACTGTTGCCCGGAGTGTCATGGCGTGCGACCAAACTAAATTTTTAAATATGGCCACACTAAAAACAAAATAAGGAAAATATGACAGTTTATTAAATTTTAAACGTGTTGTGTCGTGTCCGTCATTTAAGTTAGTAGTCTTTGTTCGGAGGTTCATTATTTATTTAAACGTATAGGTAGGTCACAGGTAATTGATTTTGATTTATTTCTAAAAAATAGGGCGGTCTGCCTGTAAACTTTAATATCGGCATCAGGCAACTTGTTTGTTTTATTAACGTTATATTACCGTGCTCTCGGTTTATCACATATCAGAAAATCGTTTTAAGTAATTTGCTAAATGCGAGCCCCACTAGTAGTGGGGCCAGGCTATCTCAACTTCTGTCGGAATTTTTCCAAATATTGTATACTATTTGATAGCCGGCCGAACGCATTGAACAGAGCTACAATTTCGGTTCGAGTTAATTTAAATCGAAAATTGTTATCATCTTGCTTCATCTCAGTAATAGGGCTGCCAATTTGTGAATCGAATTTGCCAGAGAATAAAATTTTTAATGCTGTGCCAAGGCCTTGAGTTTGTAATTTGCCCCAAAGCCGACATTTATCACATCCCACACAGTCCATAATTTTTGATATGTTGCGGAATTTTTCACGGAACTCGTGCTTCAACTTAACCGAGGCGGGTCCCATAAACATTTGGCTCTCATTAAAATGGGAAGGAAATGATCTGAAAATTAATATAAAAAAAGAATTGATCAATCAGGACAAGACGTAATGAAAAATATACTACTTACTCAATTACAACCAAGAACTCATCAATGGCATGTTTCATATCCTCATCTTCCATTTTATTTCCAGTATAAAACAGCTCATTCCTCAAGTAAGGTGCCGCCTTTGCAATGGCCCTCAACTCAATAATATACGTAAAATACAAATTTCTTAACCAATTTGGACCCTCGTTGTCAGTCGTCTCCGGACTAAATCTACGTATAAATTCATCGATATTGAGGTCCCAAACACCATTCGGTGACATAAAATCTTTCTTTTCCGATATCAAATAATTTGCTGATAAATGTATATTGATACTTGTATGTAATCCTGACACGAGTCGATAAAATGCTCGCTGTTCCAAGCATATGTCGTTCCATGAACCTAGGTCACGATACGATATAAAATTTGAGTTTTTCTTTAGTTTATCCGATAAAAAACAATTTTCTTGGTAAATATTTCGCCAAATTCGATGTGCTGATTCACCCTTATAGCCCGTATACCGTTCCGGATTTAGTAACAAATCAACATACTCCGAACCCTCTTCGTTATCGTCTAGTATACAAAAATTATCTTGCGTCTCATCGTAATCCGCCCATTTACGAAATTCAATTTGTGCTTTATCGCTTATACTGGTGTTCAAGTATCCAAGTTCGGCGTCCAAATCATTGCCACAATCCGAATATTTGCTTGTTTGGAATTCTTCCATATACTAAAAATTGTTATAAATTAGTTTAAATTAGTTTTCTTTTTTATTATTATTTCCAATCTACCATTTTTACCTTTAATGATGGTCGCTCCGAATTGAAGGCTCCCTTCAAACCGGATGGAATATCTTTTTCGTCGCATGCCTGGACATGACAAAACTTCATTGCACATTTGCTATCATCCGCCCAAAAAGGACATTCGCCATGTAAATTCACTTTATAAAATCTAAAAAAGTCTTTGACTAGTAAACTCTTCAGTCTTGGATATATTTTAACATTGTTGTAGTGATCTACGGCGTCTACGTTACAACTGCAATCGTCTATGGAACCTTTAAGCTGGAATGAGAAAAGAGATAAAAGTGGTTAGATATGGGTGAACATATTCATAAAATTATAAATTGAGTTTAAATTTATTATTAGGCTATATAATCATAGGGTGTATGTGATGATATACATGCATACAGTGCAGTTCAATAGATTACCGCCACTCGCAGACATCAAGATAACTGTTTTTGATTTTGTTTTAAAAAATGAGTCAGAAATTCATGACTTTGTTTCGGTTCATTTGATTATCGCCACCAAACATATTGTCCTTGTTCATGAATCTGAATAGTTTGTTTTTTAAAAATTTGAAAGTGTGAGGGAAGGACCAAAATAGATATGTGCCATCAGGAAGGGCCTTCAGGCCGTGCTATAGGTTGTAGGATCGGACGAGGGTTTCAACGGTACTTACACCTCAAATTTTTTTAAAATAAACTATTCAAATTCATGAAGAAGGACAATATGTTTGGTGGCGATAATCAAATGAACCGAAACAAAGTCATGCATTTCTGACTCATTTTTTAAAACAAAACACAGTTATCTCGATGTCTGCGATTTTTGTTTTTTGCTATTGTATTCAGTACTAGAGGGTTTAGTTCCTTTATTTCACAATTTTTGCTATCACACACACCGTCTGGAAATTGTATTTTACTTCTTTTGATTGAGTGGCGGTAATCTGTTGAACCGCACTGTATATGATCATGGGTGTATGTATCAACGGCAATTCGCCTTTGATCAACTGTACCACTTGCTAGTCGTTTATTTACAGATCACAGCCCTCTTTCCAATAATATGCGCGCATAATGGATCCTTCAAAACGAGCATGTGCAATTTTTCCGTTAAGAATTTGTAAATTTCTATTTGAATTATAGGCTTAAATTAGTTGTTAGATTTAACAAAATTAATTAATCTTGAAATTTGGGATTTCTTAATTTAATTTAATTTCTTAATTTCTTTTTGATTGATTGATACTTTTTGTATGAAATAATATATGATTATTACCACATTACCTTATTTTTTATTATAAACATTTTAAGCCACTCCACTCTCCTTCACACCTCAAAACAATGGCTTACAATTTTACATTAGATATTGTGAGGACAATACAAAAATTGTACTTTTAGTTTAGGTACAACTGCAACATTTTTAGTATAAATGTAATTCGTATTGAATCTCGAAATGAAATTGAGATCCTCCATAGACTACATAGTTATGTAAAATAAGTACACGAGGTAGCAATTTGTCTCTTGTCACGTATCCATATAGTAAATGATACCTTACTATGAGTCAAATGTTTATGTATAAATTTGAAAATTATAATTTGCCAGTTCCGTATCAGAATTCGGAACTATGTAGAATGTCACGTTCAAACTAATTATAGAACATGCAATGTATATCTCGCTGGAAAACGCCCCAAAATGTTTAGATAATTCGAATAGTAAAATTCGTTGAAACAGATGCGTGAAATGATAAAGTCATTGAACCATGACGTGTATCTTTATTTTATTAGTGTTAGCTTGGTTCAAAATACGAATTTGATTACCTAATTACCTAAGTTGTTACAAATGTGTATACGTGATTGGTGGTCATGTGCACGGGCAGGTGTAATTGGCAAACCATTATCTACTACTAATGAAATTAGCAATAACAGTCATGCTTTGCTACACAGGCAAATTTAATATCGAGGGAAATAAATAAATCGCGCAATTTATTTAGAAATACGTGGCCTTATCTATTTGACGCTTAGCTTTACAGATGGATTTCTCTAGAAAATTTTACTATGCAATATTTGTATGCTTACGAGAAACAAATATAATACATTTTCTAATCAGTCGGCTTTTCTGTTCCTAATCGTAGTGTGAGTACTTAAACTTGAAACGAAATCGTGTCAATTTCGCACCGATTACGTAATCGGTAATTTTACTGATAATCTTTATGTTTTTTAATAAATCAATTTTAAAGCTTATCTATAGTGTTTAATTTATTTACCAGGGGTTTCAAACTATAATCATTTCTGCGGGCCGTTTATTGTTTCGCAAGTGAGTCGTTTAAATATTCGGTTACAGGTGTACATTTGCATATTTATCTGTTTTTAATTTAGGGAGGTAGGAGGAGATGTAATAAATTGTATCTGCTGAATTATTTCAAAACATAGTACAAATATTCTTTACATATCGAATCTGACTCGGCATAAAATTAATTGGATTTTCATTTGTAAATTAGAACAACTAAAATGAAGTGCTACTTAATATGAAGCCTAGTGGTAGTTTTAAGATCAATCAACTCCCTTTTCATGCACATACATCGGACTTTCATCTAACAACAGTTTAGCTCCTGCACATTGCATAGCTCTACGTCAACCTGTATGCTGACATAGACGATTGGTTAATCACCCAGAATTAGTTCTCTCGAAGTCGAAATTCGATTAAAATGAACCGAAACCGAAGTGCTAATATTCATAACTAAAAAACTGGATCATGCATTTTAATATACAAAGTTTTGAAAAAGAACTTTACATATTTTGAAGAAGGATTATATAGGAAATAAAATCGTTTAAAAGCTTGGCTCCGGTTCACGTCATGATTCTAGAAAATTAAATATTATAATAACCTAGTTCATAAAGAATTGATCATTTAATAATTATCCTCAGTGTGTGTCTTGAAAAATTATCAGGTGGTTAAGCGGCATTCACGGTAGCTGGTAGATCACTCTAACAGTTGAGCTCTCTAATGCAATCCTATAGATATGGCATGATCTTATAAACAATTCGTGTTTTAAAAATAAGCTACGACCCTTGAATTGTACTTATCAATGCTAATCCTGTTTAAATCCCGTCCCACCGTTAACCCAGTTTTAATTAGTGAATACGGTCGGCATAGCATACTGTGTCGTATAGGATCGTACTACGAAGAAAATCCGGTCTTCACATTAACCAGCGATTACTCCTAAGTAAAGGACGCCGAGAATTTATTTAGCGACCTCAATATAATCAATGACAGATGAACAAAATTTAACCTCTGTAGAGATAAAACATCTACAAAGCATTGGACACCAGTTGCCATCTCTCATTGCGAAATTTTTGATGCCATCAGCTAAATAATGGGTTGCCTGTATTTAAGTGCAAAATAGTTGCATGATGTTCGATTCTCCTATTAACGAGTTTAAAACGATCTCGGTAGCATCGATATAACTAGAATAATTCAATCATAAAGCCATATTAAACACGCTAGATTTTGAGCAAGAGCAGCTCATTCCTAATAAGGCAAGCAGCTTGGAGTAGGCCAAACAATTTAAAATATACGTGATAAGTTTAAAAACTGCGCGGAGCAAGAATGGGACAAATGTTATCAAAATATAATATAATTTTATTTTTATAAACTCTTCGATATCACTAATACACTAGGTCGAGCGAAGCTTAACCAACACTCTTGTGTGTCTGTGCAATGGGCGCTTACAGGTCCCTCATCATGATTAGTGAAGTCATTGCGAATTTGATTTGAATATTTCATAGTGATAAATATTTTCATAACGTTGGCCGCGATTTTGCTCAACATGTTCCCAACTATCGAGTATTCTGAGAGCCCATTTCGCACATTATCGCATCCAGATGTTCCAAAAACTTTGAATCATATTCTTCAATTATTGTTTTATATTTTTCAAGACAACCCATAGTTGAAATAGCTTTTGTACCGCAGCAAACTGAAAATCTTTCTTGTTGGATGAATCGGTTTTTTTTGTGCTCCTCCACCGGGATCTTCATTTACAGTAGTGAATTCATGTTTTATCTATAGTTGTAAATCGACGGACGTATTTTTTTATCACTTCTCATATCCAAAATTCCTGTTAAATTTTTTTGCGCCGATCCAGTTAGGAAGACTGTAGCATCAGCAATCTCATACAATTTTAGTCGCCGTCGTCCAATGCCAGATTTTTTATCTTTCGGATGTTGTAGCATGGTTTAAGCACAACCACGTTTAAATTGAAGAGACCATTTACAAATCATTAGTTTTGAAGGAGCAGGCTCTCTTTAAAACTTGTTTTCAAATATTTTACTCGTTTATCTCGTTTCCAAGCAACGGTTGCTTCACGCCGATTCTGCAGTTATTGTTTCTGTACATATAGATGTCGCTATGCGAACTTTCTGAACTACCCTCGTATGTTTATATGCCATAAAAAAATTTAAAATACGCTGAAAATTTAATGAAGGTGGTCATAATTTTATTCTGGCACGATATATTGTATTCAATATTATATTTATTTTCATTTTTGTTACTTTCTTTTTTTTATTTTATTTAGAAAGTCTACAAATTTGACTAGAGAACATACAACAAATTAAATACAGCGAAAATATATTTTTTTAAATTTAATAAGTGGTTGGCTAACAAAATTGTTTCACTTGCGTTTAACCCTGTCTGTTTGCTTAGGCAAAAGTCAAAGAGAAGGTCGATTTTGTTAAAATTCGTTCACATCTAGTATACCGGTTTGTTGTAACCATAATTTATTCTTTGTTTAGTTACTTGAAGAAGGAAGTAATGGATCAAAATTGCTAAGATCCTGTTCAGTGTTTTTACTCCAATAGACTCAAGTAACGAAGTTGCTTATTGTCTCATATGTAGCGTATTCTCATTATTTGTATTTCTCCCCTAAAAAAATATATTAATCGAGAAATGGAAAAAATCTCGAAAAATATTTTACTACTGACTAGAAAATCGAAGCCTACTTGGATTTGGATAGCTAGGTCCTAGTCAGGTACTTTCTTTCTGGTGTTGCTTTTACCTATTTGGGAGAGCATTTACGCGGCCAAATCCCTTTTACTTTTTTCTAGCTGTAAGACTAAAGTTATGCTAACTCAGACAATCTCTTGATCACCACAATCCTAGTGCTCAGTCGGGCAAAAATGGTAAAAAAATATTACGATATTTTTACCAGTTTTTGCCATAAAACGCACTCATTTATCACAAAAAAAACCAAGAATATTTTTTATTCTGGCTGCCAAAATTTATTTACATTTTATTTCTGTTGTCGTGTTTCCACGAATTGAGCCAGAAGGTGAATATTAATCTATAGGATTTATGTGATATGCATACTATACGACTAAGTTGAATTAGGATGTATTGCCCGAGTTTGTTGTATTATCTGAGAAAAGATGTGAAGTGTTAAACTATTATGGGAAACCATTAGGAATTATTACATATAAAATTTTTGTTATGACAACGCCAGCAATGTTTTGACGTACAAAAACAATTTATAATTTTATTTTTCGATTAGGTAGTTCATTCGGTTTTGTCATAAAATTATACGACGTGAAGTTAGGGTCACAAATAGCATCATAATTTGTATCATTTTCGTCGGACTGAACCAGCCGAATATTATCATTAAGTCTGATTTTAACCCGTATCGACTCTATCATTTGGTTTTGATCGCAAGTGGTAGTGAATTGCTAGAAGTGCTTACATAATCGTTTCCAGCGTTTCACATTTTCATACCTCTAGCAAAAAACTCGCGACTATGGGGTTTTCATTGTAAGTTGTCCTTCAGTTCTTAATTGCTCAATCAATCAATTTTGAGGGCCTACTATTTCCACAAGCTTTCATATTTTGGTCAGTCTGATTGTGAGCAAAAAGACTTTAAAGATTAGTTACCTCGCTAACATAATTTGAATCTTAGTGCACTCGTTGTTAACTACAATAACCTTCACAGGGTATTTATTTCCCTTTGCAACTTAGCAAAGTCCACTTAGGCTGACACCTAATAGGTGGATCATATTAGCACATATTCACCATCTATTTTTGAGACCTGCATATTATCATTAATGTATTATGATATCATTAATATATTATGATATCATGTATTATGATATCATTAATGTATATCATTAATGTATGTATTATTACTAACTCTTCTAATTACTAAATCTTCATTCCTTGCCTAGGGTAATTTTGGAGAGCTTGTTTATCTAAAACCTACTATTATCTTACCAATCTTGTCCAAAGTATATGATTTTCCCATTAAACATCTGCTAGTTCTCATAGGCAGTGATGCAAATCTTCACATTAAACAGTGGTGGTTCCACGAAATTCCATAGTATCAGTTCAACCTTCAATTTGCGATCGTAGCGCATTCGATTCACGATCTTCGAGTTTTTACGAAACACTTAGTGTGATTGGCGACAAACCCGTCTTTTGTCACTTTTCAAAGACGCTCTCAGGGTCTTTTCATCCACCTTAAATCATTGTTTGACTTACGTATCCGTACGTTACGGACCAAAGGTCAGGTTGTTCATGTTTCCAAGCTCCACAAATCTATGACTTGCGTATCCCAAGATGAAGATTTCGTTGCAATTTCTATATGAGAAACCTGATAACCAACTCAATATTAATACATCAAAAAGTCGAACTATCGCGCTTTCCCTATTACGATTTATTTGTTTGCTTATACCCTATTCTTCGAATCTTGTGTGTTTAGGTTCCACCTTGATTAAACCCTTTCTTGACACATTCATGTCATTACTTCTACTGTGGGCACTGTTGGTCATTCGAGGAGAATAATCTATTCCTTCCTTATCTGTGCTCAGTAAGTTCAACTGCAATTGGACTGGACAGTATTCCAATTAGATTTGCTTTCCTCCTACTTTTCTTAAGATGAAAAGCTACTGCGTTGGCATCCCAAATCTGGCTTTTGTTAGATTATAGTAAAGCAAATCCAAGATTCAATCTGTTTAACTTATTTATAAAGGATTTTTCTCGACTACTCATTAACTATTTCAGTTATATGTATGTTGGGGATGTCCATATTGGTTGTGTTGTTGTGTGATAGGATCCCGACTTACCTAGCTAGTTTTTTTCTGCGAATTAAGGGTCTTGAGCTATCGCTACCTAGACTCACTGTAATTGACTGGTTTTAAACCAGTCCAAAACTCTAGTTAATTTTTTTTTATGTCCGCTTAGAGACTAAGCGACTCGTCAGCCTGTACTATAAAAGTCTGGGGTTCTAGTTGGGTGAACCGTTTTTTTGGGACTGACATGTTAGCTCTATTATTAGTAGACTGTTGCTCATGTTGAATTTCATCTAGCTTGTGAAAGATTTCTTTCATCAGCCAAGCTTGTCAAGTCGTTGGTTTCCTGTATTTCTATTAAGAGGCAACAATATTTACCCGAACTTGCAAGGACAATCTTAACAGTTTTGGGAGTTTGGTTTGTTTAATGCCTGAATAAGGTTTATCTATTAAACCTAGCCATCTCTACCTAGAAGAAATGTTTCGAGACTTGAAAATTGTAAAGTTTATGTAAAATGTTCATTATCCAGCTACGATCCTTGATCCCCATATAAAAACTGAATTTTACCCCGTTACTACCGTTCCCAAATATTTAAGCTCTTTCACTTTCTCATACTGCTTATCTGCCAAATAAATTATCCGCTTCTTGCAATAATCATATATGTGGTTTTATTGATTTGAAGACAAATTTGATAAGCAATTGACTCTAAAGACAGAATGACTTCTTTCAGGGAAAAGGTGTTGCGGTTCAAAATGTATATGTCATCGCTATTTGCTAGTAGCTGACTTGATTTGAAATAAAGACCGCTGGGTTATGTTGAGCTGACGGACGACCGCGTATTTTTCGTGTAGTTGGGCAGTGCCTGGTTTATTCGAATTACTGATGGAGTATTGTCGTTATTGATCCGTGAACGTTTACGAACAAAATGTGAAAATGACCCCCGTGAAACCTGACACACACAGATTCACAAAAATCACTCACGAATTGACGATATCGGTTGTGGATTATAAAACCAAGAATGGATATAGGTGGAATTTGTGGAATAGTAAATAAATTGATAAAATAAGTTTTGAGGACGCTTATTTACTTTATATACTACTGTGGGCAAAAAGTAGTAAGACTTTTTAATTTAAATTTCGCGCGGAAAACCATTCGTGGAAATATTTATTTTCTATGTTGGCATGACTGTCAGTGACATCTGTGCCAAATGTCACATCAAAATAATCATTAGTGTTTAGTATACGCTTGTCTTTCTGAAGTGCAAAAAGTGCATTCGGCGATTTTTACAATGAGTGAAATAATTCAACAAAAAAGTTCCATTAAATTTTGTGTGCGGAATCAATTTTGTGGTGCCGAAACGTTCAGAATGTTCCAAAAGGCCTTCAGTGATAATTGTATGTCGCGAGCAAGTGTTTTTGATTGGTACAAACTGTTCAAAGAGGGTCGAGAACGTGTTGACACGAAGCACGTCTAGGACGGCCATCAACATCAACTGATGATCAACACGTTAATAAAATCAAGGAATTGGTGCTCGAGAATCGACGATTAACAGTCAGAGATCTTACTGGCATAGTTGAAATATCTGATCAGTGAAACCATTTTGAAAGATCATTTGGGCCTAAGAAAAGTGATAGCACGATTAGTTCCAAAATCACTCAATTTTTTGGAAAAACAGCGTTCCGTTGACGTCTGTGAAACAATGCTTTACAATGCTTACGACCCGGAAACAGACCATCAATCGGCCGAATATCGTGCCAAAGGTGAGGCGAAGCCGAAAACACCACGTCAAAGCAAGTCAAAAATCAAGGTGATGTTGACAGTTTTCTTCGATTATCGAGGTGTGGTGTACTCAGAATTCCTTCCGACCGGCCAAACTGTCAACAAGGAATACTATTTGAGTGTTATGCGTCGTTTGCGCGAAGCTATTCGTAAGAAGAGGCCGGAATTATGGGTCGACAACTCTTGGTTTTTGCACCACGATAATGCACCTTCTCATACTGTATTGGTTTTATGTGATTTTTTCGCCAAAAATTCCACCCATATCGTTCCGCAACTACCGTATTCGCCTGATTTAGCTCCGTGTGACTTCTGACTGTTCAGAAAACTCAAACGACCGCTCCGGAGAAACCGTTTTGAGTCAATTGAACTCATTAAACGTGAATCGCTACGCACATTGGAGGCTATTCCGGAAATTGACTTTAACAATTGTTTCGAGGATTGGAAAGAACGTTGACACAAGTGTATTGAGGCCGGGGGGAATTACTTTGAGGGGGACGAAATAGATTTGTAGAAATTATTAAAGAATTTTAAAATTATGAGCAAAGTCTTACTGTTTTTTGCCCACAGTATTATTCTCGTCCAACTTTCAAAGTCAGAGCTAAATAAGTTTATTATCTGATGATGCCCCAATACACGTATGTATGTATAGCAGAGCTTTACTATGTACTACTCTCGGACAAAGGATACTGAAGAGCAGGCACACTAGAGTCTTGGCATGTAGAATCAATGCTGTTACGTTAGAATCTAACGCAACAGCATTGAATCTAACGTAACAGCATTGATTATACATGAGAGAGAGAGAGAGAGAGTAGTACATAGTAAAGCTCTGCTATACATACGTGGATTGGGACATCGTCAGAGAATAAGCTTATTTAGTTCTGAGTTTGAGAGTTGGACGAGAGGTTGAACGACTCTAACGGTTAGATCTACATTTCAAATACAATACGCAATCAGGATTATTAAAGCCTGCAGCATTTTGATTAATTTAATACAAAAATTGGCCAATTGCTTTGCTTAAAATGTAAATACTACTTTCACTAGCATAATTTCCGAAAACAACTATTCCATTGACATTCATTATTCATATTCAAAACCGGTTTGAAGTTTACGCTCCATATATTCCAAAAACACCAAAAACATTCTAATTTAACATCCGTAAAGTCGCACGCCTGTACAACGTCATATTTTTTGCGGTGCTATGACAACAGTTTAGGTCTAAATGTACGTCATTCTTCCACCCACGATAGTTTTAAACCGCAGCAACATCACCAACCACTCATTATGCTATGACCACAAAGCACACATACATTTTTTAAACCATAACAATAATAACATACCATACAAAACATAAACATTATTTTGTATAAAATATGACAAAACGAAGTCACTTTACGACTGCTTACCTCACAAAAACAACTTTTATCTGCGTCCAGGGTATTTGTCCGGTCTGATTGGAAGTAGCCGCCAGACGTTTGCACTAATAAACTAAGCACTATCACTAATAATAAACTAAATTTTATAATAAAAAAATTATAGAAATTTTCTGCTTTACAAATTGACATTTTTATATTTATTTTAATTTACAATTTTCTAATTCATTTTCACATATTATAAATTTTGAGTTCACAAGAGGTTTTCAAAATATTTTTTTTATAACAATCGACGTGTCACTTTGATTGTTCGATAATTAGATACAACCAATAATTAAAAATAACTTATTCCAAACAATGTATGTTCACAAACGCGGTATGCAATTCTGATTATTTACAAATAAATTAGCGCACCACAAGTAAAAACCAAAATGGTATGAATTGAAAACACAAAACACTACGTCATGAAAGATTCCATCCTCTTACAAATTGACACGCAAGTACTAATTTCCAATTCGCGTACATGGTTAATATCAAATCCACTTTTATCTCTCACATATTTGTTCGTACTAATCAATTTTTACTGGTTATATTACTCATTTTTATTAATACTATGTTTTGATACAAATAAAACTATAAAATAAAAACCAAAATGAATAGAAACGTCAAAATAAACGTCAATTTTCTCACTACTACGACCTTGATTTTGATAAAGTGTCAAACCAAACCATATATAAATTTTCTCAATCCAACCTACAAATATGAATGAAAGAGAGGGGAATTTCGTTTTTGGTTGTTTTAAAACGAGATTTTTCGAGAGTGGATGGATTCTCGTTTACAATAATTTCTTTGTGTGCATAAAGTTTGATTTACACTACCAAAGTATTATCAAAGTTCAAGCGATTTGAAATTTTGAAAATGTAGTTTTTTCGTTTTCGGGGTACGGATAAACAGAGAACAAAAAAAAACAGAAATAATTTACAACTAAATTTGGGGCGATATGTTGTGTACGAGTAACAACAGTTTTTCGATGGATTATCGAAATTTGTATCTCTTTTTCCTAGAATGAAGTTTTATAAAATTATAACGATGTTTTTCTGAAGCAGTTGGTAATTGATATAGAAAGTGATATATTGGACAATTTTATTATTGGGGAATCAAACGTAGACAAATATTGTAAACGTGATATTAAGAATCCTCAAGTTTATCTTCAGTTGAGGAGCAGCTACTTAATTGTTATGTGGTTGGAAAGACATTAACATCTGCAAAAGTATGTGTAAAAAATGTCTTTAAGATCTAACTTATTTGCCGCATAATTAGATGCCACGACAGCAGTTCCTCATTAGTTGACCATGTTTTGATTAAAAATATTTGTTAGCCCCTTAATTCATGGTTATCTTTTGTTGCCCATTTCACAATTTTTATTTTCATGACAGCGTTTACAGCGGTACTGGCTTACTAATTTTATACAGGCATTGTGCAATTATAGGGTTTTGTTTCTTTACAGGATGGGTGCTCCCCGGATCACTAGGATAAGTTTGAATATACTGCTACATTAGAAGAAGCAGTGATTAATGTCTGTTTGTTCCACTGTTAGTATTCGTAATGTTAGTAATCGTTGATGTAGGCCCATGTTCCTTTTTGTTTGTGATTTTCATTTTTAAAATAACTGCCATAATCTGCTAAGTTCAGGATTTTATGATTCATATCTAATTGTTTAAGGATTAGAAGATAAACTCAATTGTTTACGTAATTTAAATTTTTGAGTTATTGTATATATAAGACCCTTTTATAATACAAATTTGTATTATAATACCAAAGAGAATCTAATGTTAAAGAGTAACGAAACAAAGGAAAACTTTTCATTAGGTTATGCAATTTAAATGGGTTAAACAATACACTTACAAATCTTTATTTACTGTAATTGTTCGTTTTCTGTCAATAGCCACAAGTATTCCAATACTCGATACAAATAAAAATTGTTGTGTTAAGTGTATTGCATAACCCATTCAAAATGCATAATTCATGCATTTTTTTATGAAATTTTTTCTTTTTTTCGTTACTCTTTATAACATAACTTAATTAGGTTTTGTAAAGAATCAGAAGCTTTTTTAAAATAGAATAAAGAATTTCGTTGGTAGTTTTCGATGAAATTATCCAAAAATGTCCAGCTAACAACAAAAACTAACGAATATAATCTAATTATAATCTAACGCTTAACTGCCAGGGCACGCACGATAAATAAATATCTGCTGAAGTAAAGGGTCTTTTAGAAGCCACGCCTAGATGTCAGTAGTAAATACTGCTTCTGTCGAGAATCGAAAAACTTCTGGCGAACCAAAAACTGGACGCTCTAGTGGAGGAACCATCAACATCGGTATCACGACGTTCTCAGGAATTTGGCATTCATCTATCAACTGTTTGGCGAATTTTACATTAGTGAATTAGACGTGCCCGTAGTGGACATATAAATTATGTGATTTTTCATGTTTTATTTAAAAAAAAACATCTAGGCACGACTTTTGGAAGTTCCTTTATTTGCTTTATCACTCAAGAAACTCGCTGGCCAAAATTAGAGATGATGTGTATCAGGGATTGACATTGCTTCATAGTTGAGATTACTTATTTAATTATAATTAACAACTTTAATTTGTTGAAGTTGTTATTCAGCAATAGCAAAGGGTGTCTGTTATTAATGCTGCTCAGCACGTGAAGTGAAAATTCGATCCAAGAATTATCTATTTGATGAGGAATGTCATCTTTCTGTCGACCTATAAAATTTAGAACATAAAGAAGCTACTAATCTGTTATTCGGGATCAGGAAAGGAATTTTTTTGTCAACACCAATTCTAATGTCCAGCAAGTTCTGCAGAGTTCACTCAAATACAGACTGCAGAGGTTTAAATCAAGACCCCTACCTGTTTACTGAAGGATATTACCGAACTATTGGTTGTTACCAATAGAGCTTTCCATATTCCAATCCAAGACGAAGATAACGACGAAGATGACCGATCGCGACGAAGATGACACCTATCTAGTTTTATTAAAAAGTGCGAAGTTATGGTAACAGATCCCTGATGTGTTACGTTGGCTCGGTTACGTTATAGTGCCCCTCCTCTTCACTTTTTAGCTACTTGTAATAATGGGATTGGGAGGGGTCTGTCATCTCCTGGGGTTTATAGATTGGAACAATACAATTGCGGTTAAATGAAAACGTAAATGTTGCAGTTTCTGAAGAATTGTATATCCTAAAGGAAAAAAGAAAAATACATTTAGCTCTCGCCCCTTAGCTAGGTAAGTTCCAGAGACGGTAAAGGTGATAAAAGAGAATATTAAATGGCTAAAGGTAATCGATGTTTCACATCAAAATTAATGGTCTTGAAATAGCTTAATAATACAAAACTTATTTGCAGAGTGCGTATTACATTGTTATTTATTTTTTATTGATTGATTATAATAGACCACATCTATGTGTCAGTCGATGTCATTGTGTTTTGACATGATTCGGTTGATAAAAATTTCTCGCAGAATTTGAATCGTATTTCTGAGCTGTGTGTGACGTGACATCGTACCTTTTACACCATATGTTCCGTAAGTAGCCCTAATTGATCCCATTTGCACTGATGAATATATGTCCCTTAATATATCACCAATAACTATCACACTTATGTCTCAAACATTGTGAAAGAGATACGGCCCAATGATGAAGCCGGCTCAGTGGTATACCACACAGTTACTAACACAGTTATAATAGAGTGTAATGATCGTTTGTGTATTAATTAGGAATTTTCAGAGCCCTCATAGCGAATATTCTGTTTATTAACTAAGCCAGCCAAGTCGAAGTAGCTTAGTTTTGTGGTAGCAAAAATGATGTTATGCCGAGCAATCCCATTATTTTTCTATGGGTGTTGTGGTTGCCTTTGAATGATAATTAAATTTTATACGGGTGAAAAGGATATTGCTTAGGACATCCCTAACTCTTGTGGGAAGCATCGCTGACACGTTCAAAAACTTTGTCTTACGGATTTAATTGTTTCTGGTGCACGCTTCGTGTATAGAAATTTTCAAAATTATTTATTACATTCTGATTGCTTAACTTGCTTGCCACTTCATTAAGCCCAAAAAAATCATACAATCTTCTTCTAATATTCGCGATTGAGCAATTATTTAAATAAACTGTATTAGTAATTTCAACACGTTGTTGTGGCTTTAGTTACTTATAGAAAATTGTTCCCGACTATTTAACTGTATGAATAGGGGCAAGATTTTGTATGTACGCTGTAGGTGCACATTGTAATGCACATGCATTAACTATTGCTGGTGATGCATATTGCTTCTAAACAGACATTCGTTTATGCACCCTGTAAAATAACTTTGCTGAAAAAGGTATTTCCCCAGATGGTAAATCTTCTCCCGGTTTCTTTGCACATAGCGTATTCGAAATTGAATTTTCTAAACCCCCATAAACTTTAAAGATTTTTAATTTTAAACGATCATTACATGAAGTGGAACATGCACTTTATAAAATTTCGCCATCTTTATTAAAGAATTTGCAACTGCAACATTATTTGTTCGAATCTTTGCTTATATGAATAAAAATTCTTATATGCCGAGACGATTTAACATAATTTATGAATATACCGTGGTAAGATGTAAACATTTACAACAAAGAAAGAAAATAAATAGGCCAAACTTATTTAAATATTAGGATTAACACCGAAAACTAGTTTTTATGTTAGATCAACATCTATGTAACGTATATTAACATAGGTTGGGTATACGTACAACTCGTTATAATTTGATTCCGAAGGCATGAGCATGCCTGTGTATTTTGAATCGAAGAAAGAATCAAGAACAAATTTCTTTTCAATAACACATAATGTCAAGAGAGAGAGAGAGAGATAACTCTGCGCTGTTACGATGTTGTGATATGTAAGTTACAAGAATAATATTTTCTTATTTCATTGTTGAATGAAATAACTTTTAAATCGAGTTATACGACAACAAAATAAAACTTATATAAAATATACCGTTACATATGAGTAGATACATTAATGCAGCTTATATGTATAAACAGGTGTAATGTACTGTTTTATAGTTTTAAAGCCAAGGCTTCAAATGGTGCGACGTGATGAAATTTTTGATTTCCAATTGGATTTATGTTTTTGCGATATGGTTTAATTCTGTCTGTTCGTATTTTGTCATTCATATTCTTATCTACTTATCTTTGTTATTTTTAAAGAAAATGATACTTCCGAAACATGTTACCAAACACACACGACAAAGGATGCGGACGTAATTATTTGGTAAATTGGTTTCATAGCGATGGATTATTTTTGTACCTTTAAAAGGTCTTAGATTTTATCAGATACAAATTTTGGAATCTTAATAACTGCCTTTTGTAATGTTTTCCGAATGATTGTCTAAAATATGTTTGCTTATGACTAATTTTCTGTTTAGGATTAGTTAATTTTATAACTTACTTTGGGTAATATTATCCGAACTCGATAGAAACTCTCAAGTAATCTTGTCAGTCAGTGTACATGTTACTGGAAATTTTGGAGGCATAGCACAGACAAATCATCGCGATGCCTTGCGGAGTTTGGTGATCAAATAACCTGCTACATATTACTAAATTCAAAGTAGCTGTACGTAGCCCATGGAGGGGTAGCCCATGGGAGGCTTATGAATTATTTATTTATTCTATTTTGTTTAAATATCACAATAACAATTTTTGTTAAGTTTAACCCACCCGGAATCTAACACAGCTCATTTTGAGTAATAATTGCTCATTCATAATGAGATATGCAGATTGGAGTGAGCTGTACAATTTTAATAAAAATATGATGATGATGCTCTGGTTAACGAGTTGTTAAGTCGCTGCGGGTTCCATCTGTGGTGGTGTCATCCTAAGTCAGCCACGGGATGTTTAATGTTGTGCATTTAGTTTTTCTAATTTCTAAAATTCTTTCATTGGCAATTACAATTTAGAATTTAAAATAATTTGAAAACCGAGTAAAACGGAAAAAATATCAAACGTTTGACTTGAAAGAAAATCAAAGGCAACATCTTTGCAAAAAGCTTTGAAGTCAAAGTTTTAAAAGACATCTGTATTAGTTTCTATAAAGTTTAATATCACAAATTCTTGACTAAACCAAATACAAAATGTTTGAAAAACATCGAAACCCCGTCTTGAGTACATCAATCAGTTCATTAAATTTACTTCGCATATTTTATTATACAATTAATTTATTCTTGCTTGAAAGTAATAAGATTCAACACAAATCATAAATCTTTCCGTTCATCTTTGAAGATAAATCATTGAAGATTGCAGAAAGAAACAATTCTTGGAAATTCCAATTTGTTTGATTTATGATTTATAACGATATGTTGTTTTTTATTGTTTTGTCCGAGGTTAATGCAATTTTAACCTTTAACTTGTTGTTAAATTGACTTTAATCAAATCCACATTGTGTATAAATATACGGCAATACAAATCAAAATTTGAATATAGCTAATGCGATATCCGATAAAATGTCCATAACAATTAATTTTAATAATATTTTTTTAAATAAATCCAGTTATTTGAAAAAAACATTTATTTCAAATTTTGAGCTATTCTGGATGAAAGCCATATATTGTTTTTACATTGAGATAAGACTACCAAGATGTTTGACCGTTTGGTTTCGATACTAATAAAACATTGATTTCTTTAAATTCATATCTGGCTATCACCCAGAATAACCCCACATTTCATATAGAAATCGCATGTATAAGTTAAATACAATAAAATTCGAGGTTACGAAGGGGTTAACAAATGCATAGCAAAATATAATAATTCGCTATGGTAGTGGGATTATATTTTTAATATAAGTTCAAAGTATTTTCCATATTTTTATAGTTTGGTTACAGCTGTCTGATAAGTCAACCGAATTTTTTAAATTAAAGAATTCATTGTTTTATTAGTGTGGAAACCAAACTGTCAAACGTCTTGGTGAGTGGTGACCTCACCTCGATGTAAAAACAATTATTTAATTTTTTTTAGAAATTATGAGTTATTCTGGTATAAAATCGCTGCTCTATAAATCTATATAATATCTATCAATTCCTGACTGTCTTGGCAGCGCCATCAGATCTAGTGAAAATACAGTTTGAGAAAAAATTCGATTAAATATTCATTCCCTGCCTCGAGAAAGGCAGTCAGTCAATCTCGTTGTGCTATGTAGTGAATAAATTAAGAAGTCAGTTTAATTTAAAAGAAATCATTTCTTCTAAAGTTTGACCAAGACTAATTTTCAACGCACATCTTTATACCTTAAAAATTAATCCAAAGCAGTGGCACTATTCTGGTAATTCCCCGGGAATAGGGAACTGGGGAAAAAATTTACATGTAAGTTCTATTGAAATATTGTTTTTCCGCCCTGCTGAGGATAATAGCTTAATGTAAATTTAAATTGGTTTACAAAAAATTTAGCCTAGGTTTTTACCTTAGTAGATCAGAAAAAAATGTTTCAACAGAAGTTAGATATAAATTTTTTCCCCAATTCCCTATTCCTGGGGAATTACCAGAATAGTGCCACAGGTTTCCCATCAGGAGAGATTAAATCCTTTTTTCTCCGCCATGCATTTAGATCGCACACAAGTATTGTGAAAGTTACAAAGCACAAGTAAAAGCTTAGAAAAGCCTAACCGTATTTTAAGCGGAAATTCTTACAAGGTGCACACATGACAAAAGAAAATACAAAAAAGCTGAGATGTTCATAATCTCGCGGTCAGCATTATTAGCCCTTCTTTTCTACGATGAACTAGAGCAACTATTAATTTTTTAAAAAAACTAGCAACTAGGCAAGAAGCACAAAATTACCCTACGGCCACTCAGCAGTTCTAAATGAAATGCTGAGTGGCTGAAATTCCGAAATTAGGTCATGTATAATTGAAGTTTGCCTTGTACAGATGGGCGCTCATTTTTGTGGGCCTATATCAAACACAATCCGCCCCAAATATTCCTATATTACGAAGTTACATTTGTTTTCGTAAAATAAGAAAATCGTAAAATCTATTGTGAACATAAAAATAAAACGAAATCGGGTTTTACGGAAATGTTATTTAATGTTGTTTAATGTTGTTGCCACACCCTAGGCAACATTTAGTTCGTTGTCGAAGAAAGGGCGGAAAACGTCCATTGAACCAAATATCGGCCAAGCCTTCCTCTCCAATCGCAAGGAATAAAAAGTCAGTCAACATGGCACAATAACGGTCGCCATTGACTGTTAGTGCGGCTCCTTGCTCGTTTTCGAAGAAAAATTGCCCTATGATGCCTTTGGATCATACTTCACACCAAACAGACACTCGTTTTGGGTGTATTGACTTCTCAATTGTCGCGGGTGGATTTTCTGTGCTCCAAATACGGCAATTTTGCTTGTTCATACAACTGGTGGAAATGAACTTTGCAGAAAAGATGATGGTTTGGTAAAATTGCTCATCTTCTTCCAAAACGAGATTTGGCTCATTCAGCTAAGTGAAAACGAAAATGAATGGTCAACTGCCCTCAATTTTTTTAGGCCTTCATACCCAGGCCTATGTATAAAATACCACTAGTTCAAAAAAGAACCAAAAGATGCCGCACCCTATATTCAAATCTGCCTGCTATTTAGGTGACGGATATCGTAAAATACAAACCTGTCAATTGAATAAAAGTGTTTTTATGATATTTTAAACAGAATTTTGAAAAAATATTTAATATAAATATATTTAATGTTTTTCAAAAATAATTAAATGGGATATCGACCAGTAACTTAATACAAAATGAAATGAAAATTTTCCGTATTTTGTTTTTTCCCAATAATTCGTATTGTTTCGCAATAGAAACATTCGCTCCCAATCGAACTTTATGATTTCGTATTTTACGAAGTAGGCCACCGGAATACGATACAAATCGAGAGTACTAGATTTGTATTTTATTTGAATCAGATCGTATAATTCTTATTTAACATTAAATGGGAGTGTAGTACTCTTGTTTTCGTATCATATTTGGAAAATGGGCTCTGGTTGAAGTTCTGGAAATCAGTAAAGTTAAATGGAACTAGATCATTTCTTTTCCAAAATTTGTTAAATTTGGGTTTAACATATGCTGTATACGATAGCGGAAATTTGAGAGCGGAAAATAAGAGATTACGCTACTCGCCGCAAGTGACAGCACCATCACAAAAGAGAAATAATTTTGTTATATGTATAATTACCACCGGAATTTGTTTATTCATTTTGTGTCTCTTTTTTCACTAAATAAAACATCCCAGCGGAATAAAATATTAAAAGTGATCCTTAAAATGTCAAATTGATTGATCTCCGAAGTAAAGGAACTCGGTGATTGAAATCTTGAAATTTAACAATATTCCGTCTTTCCGACATGTCTTCAAGAATTACGATGAAATTTGGATAGTAGTATTGATCAGGGATTTTAAAGTAAGTTTTGGACAAAACCTAGGATCTGTTCATGCTGGGCTAAACTTTGCCATTTCATAACCAATCCTTTTGAAAGTTTAAAATATTTTATTTATTTATTTTTAGTTATTGGCCAATATATCAGAAACTTCCACTAGTAACCAATAGTTTCGGTTGTTTTTCTAATATCTTAGGTCATCCTGGGACTACAAAGAAAATTTGGGATAGTTATTGATTAAAATTTTCACTATAATTGTTTGATTTTCTGCGGCCATATAAGTTATTTTCTATGTCCGCTGAAAATCAAAAAATTATAGTGAAAATTGCCACGCTTCATTCGGTTGTTTTTCTAATAGCTTAGGTCTCAGTATGACCTAAGCTATTAGAAAAGCAACCGAAAATATTGGTTACTTGTGGAGGTTTTTGAGATATTGGCCCAAAATTGAGAATCAGTAAATACAAATTTTTACAGAATTTTGCCCAAAGCTTACTTTAAAATCCGTGATCAATACTACTATTCAAATTTCATCGTAATTCTTGATGAAATAGCGGAAAGATGGAATATTGTTAAATTTCAAGATTTCATTCACCGAGTTCCTTTACTTCTGGGATGTTTTATTTAGTAAAAAAAGAAACACAAAATGAATAAAAAATTTCTGCTGGCAATTATATAAGAAAATAAATTCTCTTTTGTGATGGTGCTGCCACTTGCGGCGACTACTCTATCTCTTATTTTCCGCTGTCAAATTACCGCTATTTTTAACAGCTTGTTTAACATGAGTTTTGGAGATTTTTTTTCGAAAATTTGCTGTTCTTAAAATAACTTCATTATCTCTGAGTTGTTTGTTTTTTCTTCAAATTTTGGATGTCCGTACGAGAATGGAATTTTAGCATCAAGTCACAGCTTTATAGCGGGATTTTGAAAGCGAAAACTTGATTTTGATATTTTGAAAAGTGGGATTTTGATATTTTGAAAAGTGGGAATCATGAATAAATCCCTCAATTATATATTTAAGTTCATGCTAACGAATGAATTAGGTTAAATTTCCAATAGATCAGGAACAAAAATGGATAAATTCAATAGGTTTATCTGAAGCGGAATTTATTAAGAAACGTCATTCGCCGAGAACGGCACGATTTTCACATATTCTTATATGGGCCCATATGGAACTTGGCCATTTGCGCCAATACTACCATACGGCTGGTACTGCCCTCCTAGTCATTGTAAGCTCGTACTATTAATACAGGGTGTCCTCCGGGAAGGTATACTACTTTGTTTGTTTATGATTTTTGATTAAATGAAAGAGAATGGATCTTATATTGATAAATGTTAGATTTAATGTCGGCAATTATGTATGGAATACAATATCAGATAAATGTCCGCCTCTGTTAGCCTCACAAATGCGAGCCCTTTTGAGCACATTTTTCATTACATTCTCACATATTTCACGCGGTATTTCATTAATTTCATCACGAATATTTTGTTTGAGTTGCTCAAGCGTTTCTGGTTTGTTTGCATAAGCCTTGCTTTTTAGATATCCCCACAAAAAGAAGTCCGGAGCAGTCAAATCAGGCGACCGCGGAGGCCAATCAACATCACCATTTTTTGAAATAACTTGTTGTGGAAAGAGTTCTCGCAGTAATTCCATTGTAATCCTGGCTGTATGCGATGTGGCACCGTCTTGTTGATACCACATGTTAATCAAGCCCAAAGTATGCAGTTGTGGCGCTAAAAAGTTTTCAATCATATCACGATATCGCTCCCCATTCCCAGTTACCGTTACACCGTTTTCATTTTCAAAGAAGTAAGGTCCAATGATTCCTCCTGACCAAATTGCACACCAGACTGTCACTTTTAATGGATGTAAAGGTGACTGATGAATAATGTGAGGGTTTTCCATTGCCCAGAACCGACTATTCTGTTTATTCACATATCCATTTAAATGAAAATGTGCCTCGTTACTCATTATGATTTTTTCATGAAAATCGGGGTTGTCATGGGCGAGTTGTAACATCCTATTGGCATATGTACGGCGGCGTAAATGGTCTTGTGGAAGAATTTGCCACGTGTCTACTTCACGACTGTCAAGTATGAACTGTCAATACTAATATTCGCCTAAATGGCGGCAAAACAAAGTAGGATACCTTCCCGGTGGACACCCTGTATTTTAAAATAGTATCAATCGCTACTATTAATTATCGCTACTATATCGCTACGCGCATTTATTCATACGTCGAGTACAGAAACAACAATTAAGTGAAATAATCTGGGATGGATATTTTGTTGTTTTTCACTCAACTTAAAAAAAATTCCGTCTTATACAAGTTTAAACAGAAAAAACTGGGATGAGATGAAATGTATTGTTTAAAGAAATTTTATTTTTTTCTGGGATGAAAAACTGGCCTAACTTCATATGCTTTAGTTACAGGTGTTTTTTTTAACACTTTTGGTAAAAAACTGAAAACATTTCACATTAGAACGACTTCAAAAATTTATGGAATACTACCGACGCCAGTCGTGACTCTTATGTTGCTCATGTATGTAGATTATGATTTCAGCTACCATAAAAACATATACTCAGACCAATATGTATTTGAATTAACATGATTATGATAATTTTAGTATATTATGAGAGCCTTTCTTTTTCTAAAGAAAATTTCACTTTTTTCGTTTCAAAACGTTTAAACATATATTTTCTTTTCTGTTTCATAAATGTTTTGATTTTTCATAAAATTTACTGCTGAGAATTATTGATTTGGGTAAAAATTTCAAAAAATGCCAGGAATGAAACCAGCAGAGTTTCAAAAAATATCAACAGAAGATTTCCTTTTTTGTGATAGTGATGCCTCTAGCGGTGAACAGCAAAACCACATTTTTCTGCTGGCAATTTTCTACTATCTGATACAGCATGAAGTGACCCCGACTTTTACCCTGCATTTTAATCTATTCATTAAAATTTATAGAAGTAAATTTTGATGGGGATACCCAATATAAAAGGCAAACGGTATAAACTAAATTTGATTTTGAATAATTTTTTTGTCTACGGTTACAGTGGTGATTTAAATCATAGTCAAATATACACTTGAGATGTAGCAGAACTTCGTTAAAAAAATTTGGCAATATTTGTATTCTTACTGTAGAAATCTAATCAAAATAATCAAGAGTCGCTTCTTAGCTTAGAGCACTACTATTTTAATTTTAACGTTAGAGTGGCCAAGACCTGTTTCTGAAGTTGCCGAGCTAATTCCAATCAACGGCGTTCCATATGTCTGCAACCATAAATACACTAACAAATAGTTAACAATTCTTCTTCGTATTTTTCTGTTTCTTACGTATATCATTCAAAGAAATCAAACGGAAAAGAAATGAAACAAGAAAATAAAATGTGAAAGAAAAGAAAAATTGTTCTCGTACAAACTACATATTTGTTGGTCTTTCTTCAAGTTCTTGGACAACACAATTCAGTAAGAACTGAGAATTCAAATCGATAAAAGCAGAGATCGCGCGAGACTCCGAAGAAAAAGTTTAAGTGCATCTAAGAGAACCAAAGTGATTTTTCTTAATTTTTGTTTAAGTATTAAGTTAAATATTAAGAAAAATAAAGAGATATTAAACGAAAGTTTAATTAATAATTTAAAACTATTAATTATTATTATTAATAAATTTATATCGATGTACCGTTAAAATATAAATATAAAATTAATGTGTGTGGTGATTACGTGTTAGAATTTCTAGTTTATAGTTTTGTTGTTATAAAAGTGTGTCTTAAAGAAAATTCCTCGTCTCTATATATAAATATAAGGAATATATAGAACAAAAATATTATTTAATATAAAAATGTAATTATTTATTATACGATAAATTGTGAAATTTATTTTTTACAAAATTGCAAAGTTTGTGTTTAGTAAGCTTAAGTGAAAATTATTAAATAATTATATTGATTTTACCTAAATCTTAGCATAAAAGCCAACAGTACATAATTTTTTAAAAACAAATATCATGATGATTATCTCAGCCTAACCGTAAACCTCCCAATCTACTGTTATTTCATCTCTATATATGCATATAATACTTACTCTAAAAAGTTAAACCGCTTTTTTCTATATACATACGATCATAAGATGTAAAAAATGATTGAATTTGAATTTCTTAATCCGATTGATTCATCTTACAAGAATTTCGTATCGAGATTGGTCTCAATTTTATTTTTTTTATAAAAATGTACGCACCGCAACAACGCACAGAGGGCTTGGATCGAAAGCATGTCGCTGCGATGTTAATAGTAAATATTTTCATTTCCAAATTTAGTTCAATTTCTGATTGTGGTCTTAATTAGCCTAATTTTTAGTTTAAATACATTTTTTGTTTGTTGTTACGCGGGCTGCGCTGGTAAAAGTTGATAATTTAATGTTTTAAAGCTGAATATGATTAATTCGTGTAATGTATAATATGCGATTCATCGAGCTGATAAATAGCATAAGTCCAAACGCACATATTGTGTGATTGGAATGTAATTTGGATTCAGTTAGGCACGCGCGATTTTGAGGCCTAAGCAATTTGTTTAATTATATGTACTTCATAGTCGTGGACAGATTGATGTTAAATTTTGAATTGATTTATTCATTTGAGAAAGAAAGTAAAATCGTTTTCATTTGTGATCAACATTTTGATCGTTTATAAAATTTACGGCAGTTCTGGGTAAATAAAATGTGTCATTTGCGTTTTAGTGAAATACGATCTTAATTATTTATCATAGTATATGAGTGAACAGTTCTTGTAGTTGTTAGCAATATTTTAAACATTTGATTTATGTTCAAATCAACGAATTAATTGACGGAAGCCGTGTACTCGAGGTAAATTAGAAATAAATACAATTTTACCAAAATTAAGGAAGATCTGAAATATGTAAAATGAAACCGCCTTCAAACGTGAGGAATCTAATACTATTGAAAATTACATTTCAAAAACGGCCCAGTAGCGAAATATCCTGAAATTAACAAAAATTTAGGTACAATAGATAAAATGATTTTCGTGAATCACGATCCACAAATGACCTCTCGACATGTATCACAAACAACCGGACTGAATAACCAAGAACAAGCCCTTGCAATGTCTAAGGTCTCAATATAATAATTAAATATTTAAATAAATTAGTCTACAGGTAGTGTGTACAAATGTAAAATATACTAAGTGTATAAATGTTACCTGTTAGCTTTTACAATATGTTAAAGTTATTTAAAACCAAATAATTAAACAAAAATATATTTTACTTTCTTTTACGTAGTCAAAATCATTTTAAAAAAATCTCTGTGTGCAGATGTCTACAGCTTCTCTACAGCCCTAATGGAATGAATGATCGTGATGAAACTCGTCCTTATTTCCTCATAGATTCGGAGATTTCAATGATTTTTAGTGTAAATTGGTTAACGGGAAGTGGCAACCTCCATACACGCAAATAGTTTCAAAAGTATTTCATTTACAAGAAAAACAATTCTATTTTCACGACGGAAATGGCTATTTTTGACTAAAAACTTTTTCATCAAAAAATCGGTCCCTGTCCGGATTAATTTATCGCGAGTGATCGAGAAAAACGATTAAGAAATAAAAGGTTGTAAATTAATTTTCCAAGAATACCGGTCCAGATCAGTTTTCCAAAATTGAAGCGGAAATTACTATTTTTTACAAAAAGCTTTTCAGCGGAAATTGAGTCCTTGCACGGATTGATTGATCGGGATATATTTTTCGTTTTACTGCAAGCTTTTTCCATAAATTGGTAGATCCCAGTGATTTTTGACCGATCAGCCCGCCGGAAGTAAAATGTTTTGGAAAGTAGCAGAATTTACGAAAAAACACTTAAAAATAGGTGGTCTCGATCCATCGCTCGCACCCTCCAATTTCAACATCCCATTATACGTAGGTCTTATTCGATGTCATCCAGCCAGCACAGTCAGAGTCTTCCTCTAGGTACGACGTACGTCGGCTGGTTGTTACTGGAACACATTTTTATCATTTTTTGTTGTAGAGACCTGTCTACGTGGCCTAGCGATCTAATTCGGTTGGACTTAATGAATCCAATGATATCGCTGTGTTCGATTAGTCGCTGTGTCTCATTGTTCATACAAATTCGAGTGGACCAAAGATGGGACGAATGATCGTCCTGTCAAAAGTATAGATAACATTCTACAGTGTTTAGAGATCAGAATGCAGCTCTCGCTTCTCAAAGCCGGCAAAAGTCTTATGAGTGCTTTATAAAATGAGGCTTGCATGACTGCCAAGCATACAAATATCAATGTCAATTCGGGCTTTTATGTCTGCCTGCATATCATTTGAAGATGTTATTACTGACCCGAGGCATATTTGAAGTCTTCTACTATATCAAAATTATGGTTACCGATTCCGATATTTGCCATCGAAATGACCTGGATGTTGATACGAATTTTGTTTTACTGTTAACCACCAAGTCCATTTGCATAGCGATCCAGCGGTATGAAGCTGTCGTTAATATCAACCTAGGTCTTCGACCAAGATGATGTCATCTGAATATTCAAGAATTTGTCCCGACTGATTAAATATACAGCGTGAACTTGTACTATACGTACTCGAGCACCAAATTGAACAGCACAGGCATGAGTGTATAACTGAATGTATTTAATTAATTCTGCGAGTAGTATGCCATCGATACCAGGTGCATTTCCATTTTTAATTCTAGTAATAGCTGCTTCTACTTCTTCTACTGTGGGATATTCCACAAAGGTCTGCTCACTCGGTGGAACAATTGTTCTAAAGGGGCACTTCGTCAGTTCGCTTTAGCATATTTTAAAAGAAGGTTTGTCATACTTAGAGAACATTGTTCTCTCAGTATGGCAATTATACCTACCACGTCGTCTTTGATGGCTCAAGTTCTTGGGTGGAAGTCTTTAGTTAGATTCCTGGCCATAGCAAAACAGACTCGTGTCACGAGCCAACCATTATTTTGTTTGTTTGCGACGACCAGGCGGCACTGATCATCGAACCAATCAGTGTGGTATCTCAGTGATCTTGTTCCGATAGTATTTTGCGCCGTGGCAGTTATGGCTAACTGTATAGCGAGCCACTACTCCTGGATCATGGGTGGAGGTGCTTCGTTATAACTGTGTCGGCCTAATTAGTCAATAACAGCTGATTATTAACTTTGCAGTGAAAGTATTTTACATTTTAATTTCTGGCAATTTCATTATTCCGTGTTCATAAAGATTTTGGTCCTTTTCAGTAAAAACGGAATTAAGTGTTATTTCCAGCATTTCTCATTGGCGCAAGTTTTACCATTTCAAGAGTTTTATAAACAGAGAAATAAATTGCAACCAGAAGGCGCCAGATCAGCGCTGTGTAGGGAATGCTTCATCAATACTCAACCAATGTTTGAGGTTTTGCATAGTCATGGTGAAACTCAATTTCTTTTTGATTTGCCAATTTTGGACCTTTTTCTTTGATTGATCCATCCTCCTTTGTTCAGTTGTTGATAGTAAGCATCTGAATTGATTGATTGGTCGTTGAATGCAGCTCAAAATATACAACAATTGTGTAGTTCTACAAAACTGACAGCATGATTTTTTTATAGTTTGTTCCGGTTCACGCTAGAATCATGATTGTTTTTGAAAGATGTTGCTGTAAACGACCCATTTTTCATCACCAGTAACGATTTGTTTCAAAATAGGGTGGACTTCATTGCGTATCGCAAATGTCAATTAGTTGTGTTGAATGAATTTTTTTCTAATCATAGGGAGCCCACACACCAAGCTTCTTAGTGAGCCCAAGATATGTTGAGTGTCAATCATAGCACCATAAACTCCACACACTTTGTGTGCTTCAGCAGCAACGTTATATCGAAAATGTTCGTCTTACACTCCATTTTAAAACTGACACAAAACTAACAAGAAAAAAAATTATTTTTACACTGACAGAAGTCTTCAATAAATTACAAAGCTACCTGTGTTTAAAAATTGAAAATACTTTCTTGCCACGGAATTGCTTTGTGGCCTACCTGCCTGGACAAATAAGTGTGCCATGGGTTGGATGGGCACAGATGTTGTCGGTTGTGATTGGTCAGCCCCTTGTTGTATTTTTACGTTCTGACTTATTAAGTTTACTCTTCTTCTTCTTTAGGTTAGGACTTTAAAAAGTAAACAGTTTCGTTAATCATTTAAGTGATGATTTTCTATGTTTATTTGCTTATCCCAGGGGTAAGAACGGAAGATGTAAGACGGTATTCATACCGAAGCGGGTAACTTTATTCAGAAAAATATTTACCGAGGAGGCCTTAAACAAATCTATATTTTACGAGGAAAGGGCGTATAAATATGTATCCGCCGTTCACAATAAATATTCTAGCAAACTTTCAAACTTTCTTGCGTTTTCAATTCGCGTTTGGCGTAAATATCGCTTGTGGGTTCATCCGAGTAATCAACTCCAGTTTTTAAAAACTGACCATAGAGTAACAGGAGCCTCGAAATGGTGACATATGATGATTTTGGAAATAAGGGGTGATCCAGTATCATGTATGGATATGAGTCTATTTGTTATTTAACTTGGTCATCGTTTCTAAGTATACGTTAAAGCAATTGATTGTTGTCCACCAACTCTAAGATTCACATAAAAAGGGGGAGAATGACTTACTCCTATTTTTATCTGCCTGTTTTGTTTTTAAGATCGCTTACCTTGAAATGTTGCGTTTACGCCGCAACTGAATTAAAACATTTGTAGTGTTTTGTATTTCTTTTGTAGATAGAGAGCCTGTGTTGATATTGGTGGAAATTGTAAGAATTCTTTAGAGTATGCACTTGCTTACACATTGTGCAAACCTTCTTAGTTTGAACATGAAATGTCTTAATCCTAGAAGATTGCTAGCTGCCGCTCAAGAATTACGTCATATCAAATTAAATGGCAATTAACATATTTCAGATCATTAAACAACCCGTTTAATGAAATTGGAATTAAATTGGAAGTTTTTGGACTATGCCCAATCTATAGAAAAGTTGTGGATGGCATACAATTATTTCATTGAGATTTTACGTATGAAAGACTTTTCACCTCTCTTATTGACAGAAACTCTTGTTGACGTTTCAAAACGTTAGGTTGACAGGCAGAAATGTCTAGTTGACAACTCGAAATATCACATAATCAAGTAAAGCTAGATACAGTTGCGTATAAACTCATTAGTAAAGCGATAATACGGGTAATAGATAAAGGTCGAATAATTAATTTCCCATTCAGCTCTCCATAGCCCGATCCGGATAGAGAATAAAAGAACACAGCATATTAAACTTAGCTGCTCGACAAGCAAATAGAGATAGAAACCATTCGTCGACTCACTCCATCTTCTCTGCCATACAGTGATCGTCTCAGCACGTGCTAATCGGTGGTTCTCCGCTTTCGTTCCTTGACCACGACGCAGATAAGTGGTTTGGCGCTCCTTGGCAAGTAGATCTAATGGGGGCATTCCCGCAAGAACACCAGCAGCATATTTTGACACCGTCCGAAATGCGCACAATACTCTCAGAGCACTTAACCTCTGAACTGTTGCTACCCTTTGTCTATAAGTATTCTTCTCCAACGAGTTGACCCAAATTGGTGCCCCATACATCATTATAGATGTAATGACGTTGGCGAGCAGAACTCTGCTGATCATCCGCGCCCCTCTTGTATTCGGCATTATTCTGGTGGTAATGAGATGTGTCTTATATGACAATCTGGTATCGATCATTACTCCTAGGTACCTGATGGATTGTTGACTAACAATTTGTTGGGCTCCAATATCTAAAGTTACGTTCTCTATTACTTTTCGGCTAATAATAAGGACAGCTTCTGTTTTATGTTCTACTAGTTGCAGCCCAGCAGATGTTAACCACTGTTGAATAAGTCTGACCGTCCTATTACAGATGTCCACAATCTCCTCTCTGTGTTTTGCGACAACTACAATCGCGATGTCGTCCGCAAATCCAATCATCTGTGCATCACTTGGTATGGGCAGTCGGAGTACACCATCGTACATCACATTTCAGAGTGCAGGACTTAACACTGATCCTTGAGGAACTCCACCAGTCACCTCGTAAGTTTTCTTTCCTTCCACCGTATCATACATCAAGATCGTCTCGCTAAAGTAGCTGGAAACTAGTCTCAGCAGGTACTTCGGTACGTTCACCCGCGTCAGTGCGTTAAATATGCAGCTGCAATTCGCCGTGTTGAATGCGTTTTTCACGTCCAATGTAACTATGGTACAGTATTTTTTACTACCACGTAGCCATCGAGAATCGGATATCGCCTGTTGTGCCGTATCTACAACCTCTTTAATCGCATCAACTATTGAGTGCCAAGTATTGACTGCCAGGTTTCCTGCTCTAACTATAGCCTCTTGTAACCGGTCACATACAACTCTCTAGGGTTTTGCCTGCCGTATCCAACAGACAGACTCCGACAGATCCAACAGCAATATTTGGAATGTTATCCGGGCCAGGAGCTTTATTGTTTCCCACTTTGCCACATGCCTTCAGAACCTCCTCCTCAGTAACTGGTGGTATATCATTCTCCTCGTTGCCTAATACTTCTAACACACAATCGGGTTACTGCGGGAACAGGTGACTCACTATGTCAGACAGCATTGCCGGGCATGTGGGAGCAGTGGCGTAATTGCTTCTGAGTTTTTTCATCACCAATCGGTAGGGTCTACCCCAGGGATCGCGGTCTACCTCTTCGCACAGTTCGCGAAAGCACTTTCGCTTACTTGCTTTAATGGCATGCTTAAGCTCCGATCGAGCTTGATAGTATTGTTGTCGAAGGGGAAAGTTTTCGACGTATCTAGCACGCTAGTGTCGCCTTCTTGCGTTCAGGCACCTTTTACGCAATTCAGAAATCCCGTCGTTCCACCAGAAGACTGTTTTTCTACGATTATCCACCATCCTTCTTGTCATTGCAGGCTCTTGTAACATGTCTCATAAGCTGGACGGCTTTGTTATTTGCGGTACCAGATAGGGTAAGATCCTCCATCATGAGACGGAAAATGTTCTCATCGAACGCTGCAGACTTCCATCCTATTCTCTTCCTGTGTCTAACTATAGTCCTTTGGGGTTTACTATCCGTCAGTTCATACACAACAGCTTGGTGATCACTATAGATCGCTCACTCTCCACGCTACTCCTCTATCGGCAAGACTATGGCTCACAAACGTTAGGTCAACTATCGAGGTTGCATTTCCTCTACAGAAAGTAGGTGTATTTCCTGTATTCATTAGTACGACCGGCAATGATGCGAAGGCTTCTAACAATGCGGTACCTCTGCTACTGGTTTCTCTACTTCCCCACTCTACGGCCCATGCATTAAAATCCCCGGCTATGAGCACCGAGTTGTGGCTCCGTGCATCATCCGTTAATTGATCGAGAAATGTTTTAAATTCTTCAATCACCGTTCACTTTGGCTCTCATAAACCCAGGTACAGAACTCACACCAACTTCCTGTAGGGGGTAGGTACCACCAGTTACGTGTTTGCTACAGGCTTTGGCCGTTTCGTCGCATAACATGCATTTTGAATCTTTTTGGCATGTCTTAGCAAAATGCCCTTCTTCACCACATCTCCTGCAGAGCTTTGATCTATCCGCTTCGCTTCTACAATTCCCTGAGCGATGCCCATACCCGTGGCATTTAAAGCATCTAGTCAGCTCTATTTTTTTCCCGGATTCGGCAAGAAACCCAGCCGATTCTAACTTTACCCACTTCCAGTACTTTCCCAACCATAGTGTTAGGGAGGCGTTCCTCGGTAGGCCTTTGTGAGTGACTTAACAATACAAACACCTTTCACCCCTTCAAACTGTGCTTCCAGAGTCTCTATCACCTCTTCAGACGTGGTAACTTCGTCCATGCCTTTGATCACCAGTAACGCCTCCTGGGTCAAAGTTTTAACCGCCGCATTGCCTCCGATCGCTTTCGCTAATTGCTCTCGAAAAATTGCGGTCTTCGGCTGGTCTCCTGTAGTTTGTAGCTCCAACAATTGGTCTCCACTATAAGTTTGACGTATGTTTGATACCCTTTTACCCAGAGTATTTAGCGTCGGGTCCACCTTAACCTTAACTTCTTCGTAGTGTTTATATCTCCATTATCCGACATAGATGCTGTGGTCTTTTGCTTCTTGTCTTGCCTTCTTTCATCACTCTTAGGTGGCATGGGCAACTTCCTCTTACTGGGCTCCACAAGTGGTATATCTTCGTTAGTCACCGCCTTCCGCTCCTCTTTCCTGCTCACAGTTCGTAGACGACCTAAATTCTCCTTTCCGTCGTTATTGATCGGTGAAGTTTGGCACTGCTTTTCCGAAGCACTCCTCTTACCTATAGCTGAGCCATAAAGCGAGCTAATGGTGCTTATCATCTTTTTAATCTCGCTATGAACATTATTTCGAGGTATTAAGAACTCCACCAGTTCCTCAATTTTTTTCCCAAGCCTGGCTAACCTTATTTCTTGGGTTTCCTCCTTGTAACTCCCCAAAGAAGGCAATGAAAAGCATCTCTCCAATGTACTGGTCATCGCTCCCTTCCTAGGGAACCTCTGCATTAACGCACTCTTACCAAACGGGTTACCAGGGGATCTATTCCCATGCTCGGATGTAGTGCTTCCTCTCTCTTCGCTTGTCGAAATATCTGTTACATCGGCCAAGGTCGCCACCGTTGTAACATTGCAGTCGCTGGATCTCGACTATTGGGAGCCTGCTTGCTCACTCCCTTCAACCGGTACTGGGTTTGCTACTCTCTGCAACGTAACCAAACTCTTCTTAACTGAACTCATGGTGGATTATTTTTCGAGGTGCTGCCCTTAGCATTGTATACTTTCTGCCAAGTAGGTACACAGCCGCCCCTCCTGGGGTACCGTCGCTGGATTTAAGTCACATAACTCTTAAGCACATCATTTGCAAGTGACCTGTGTGTGTGTGTGTGTGTGTGTGTGTGTGAGCGCGTGTGTGTGTGTGTGTGTGTGTGTGTGTGTGTGTGTGTGTGTGTGTGTGTGTTTGTGTGTGTGTGTGTGTGTGTGTGTGTGTGTGTGTGTGTGTTGTGTATGTGTGTGTGTGTGTGTTTGTGTTTTTGTTAGAAACTTCACATCCGTTTTTCTGTCGTTTTACACAGTCATGTTTTTATCTAAAGGGTGGTTAAATTTTAAGACCCGATGTTGATTTTGAATAAAACACAAATTATTTAAGAAATTATTGTCAATTCTTTTTATTATGATAATATGGTATGGTTCAATTATGTATGGAACAAAATATCGGCCAAATGGCCGCCGCGACCTCGGCGGGACACCTCCACCCGATGGTCCAAATTTTCGATGACGCCGAGGCATAATTGAGGTTCTATGCCGTTAATGTGCCGAATTATCTCATCCTTTAGCTGTTGAATTATTGCTGGCTTATCGACGTACACCTTTTCTTTCAAATAACCCCAAGGAAAGAAGTCCAATGGTGTCAAATCACATGATCTTGGCGGCCAAATGATATCGCCACCACGTGAGATAACACGGCCATTGAATTTGTCGCTCAAAGAGCCATTGTTTCGTTAGCTGTGTGGCAAGTGGCACCATCCTGTTGAAACCACATATCGTCCACATCCATATCTTCCAATTCGGGCCATAAAAAGTTCGTTATCATCTCACGATAGCGAACACCATTCACAGTAACTGTCTGACCGGCCTCATTTTGGAAAAAATACGTCCCGATGATGCCGCCAGCCCATAAACCGCACCAAACAATCACTCTTTGTGGGTGCATTGGTTTTTCGACAATCATTCTTGGATTATGATTCGCCCAAATGCTTCAATTCTGCTTATTGACAAATCCACTGAGGTGAAAATGTACACATTATGCATTTGAACGCCCATTTTCATAATATGCCTGAATAACTTTAACGCGTTGCTCGATTGTGTATCTTTCCATGGTTCAAATTGAGTTTGTCTGAAATTGAGAAATGTCAAATTAAATGCAAAAAAAAACTTGACGTTTAGGTATGGTTCACATTCAACGTCGGCCCTTAAAATTTAACCACCCTTTATTTTACTGCAACGAAACCTAGGAAGCGTTTTAATTTGGTTTCGTTTCACGATTTTGCCTCTAATAGATTGCGATAATTGTTTTATAATTTACAATGTTTTTTGAAGTTACCTACCTGTAAATGGTTATTTAAATATTTTTGGCCTTGAGATTTTCCATATTCACTTTTAAATTGATTTGATTGTGGCTGGTTGAAATATGTAATTGTTTCACGTATTGTTTAACAACAATAATTATATTATTGTGAGAGGTATGCTGCTCAATTATATGTTTCTAGCATTCTGTTTTCGAACCGTTTTTCCTGTGATTACAAACTGATTGCCGACATTAAGTAAAACACTTTACGGTAAGCGATTCACTAATCGTATGCGTAAACATTTGTAGAATACTCAGGAAACGATATATACATTTCGAATGATTGTCAATAATAGGTTGGTAAGATTAGTCATTCTTGTATTTAAATGTGTTTAAACGCCATTTAAATTATTCCTAATCAAAATTGAAATCACATTCACTTGTAAATAACCGGAATACCTAGTCCAATTTATTTACACACCACGATAGTGAAATTTTAGAAAAATGGAAATAAATTTATCTGTAAGGTCTACACAACTAATTACTAATCGATGCCATCTTAACCACAAAATCGATTAATTTTACGTATCGATAATATCGTCTTGCTAACAGTCTATAAACAACCAATAATATTTTTGCTTAAGAATTTCGACCTAAAGAATACATTTTTAGGTCAACATGTACTGAACACGGTATACGACAAAATGATGCAAATAACTTTTACAAATAAAAAACACTGGAAAGTAATTTATATTTTTTTAAGACATTGGAATTCATTAAAACTAAAGAAAAAGCCGCATGCGAATTGCGATCGTGTGATGTATGTTTACCTTACACGTTCGTATTTAGTGAATTTTTTAACAAGCCGATGATAAATGAATGTGTTACATACAAAATACAAGATACGATAAAATCTTATGGAATTTCCGCATTTACATTTTACTTCCCATTTCAATTCTGACTCATTTCATCTTATGCCGCGTATAGCAAGTGAATTTTCTTAAGTGAAATTACATAAAAATAAACAGAAAAAGGCCGCAACTGATTATAATACAAAAAAAAAAAAATTCTTGTAAATAACGGCTTTATGAACAACCGCGCACCACACAAAAACACTGCATATATTATTCATTATTTATGTATGGACTTTCAGACGAAAGTGGAACGGCATAACAACAGTAAGAGCACGCTACCTCTTTATACATTTTCCAATTATATGAATCAAAAAAGAAGAATATGAAAAATATTTATAAGAAGTTATGCAACTTATAAGACATGTTATGTAATGAAGACAGTACGCAACCTAGAATGTTTATAAAAACATTAACAATTAAATTGTTTGCGTTTTTGGCGATATAGTACACAGCCCATAATAAGCTACACTTAGTGGGTGACTTAAAAACTTTGTTTTATAGTTAGGAAATCGTAAACGGTATAATGACATTTCTATTCCATAATGATAAATGTAAATTAGTTGTACATATATTTGATCTATATTTTGAGTTCAGCAAATCTGTTAGGTAATCAGTGTAGTAGGTATAAGATTATGAGCCGTGATAAAGTGTAAGCGTTTAGTCACTTATCCAACTGCGCTCCGCTTAATTAACTTGTATCCATGTCATGCGCAAATTATAATTGCTCATTTCCAAAAAATTATAATTTCGGTCATTGTGTCATCATCTTCATTATAATATACCTGTCAAACATACTTGTACTCATGCGACTATTATGTACAAGAACCGTAATTCTGTAAATAAAATTTTATATAATTGCAAATACAACGCAAAAATCAAATAAAGAAACAATGGTTCCTATTATAATTTTACCATTGTAAAGTAAATTAATTGGGGATAGGTCCGATACAGTTCTTAAATTAGGTACCCTACCCCTACGTGGGTAACTGCAGCAGGGAAACTTTCGAATTTCAAAATGAAATTTTGCTAACCGATTAAGCCCAATTTGTGCTAATTAGTGCTCACGGGAAAAAATTTGTGCTAGTCCAGGAGCCGAAAAAACGGGAAAAAAAAATTTCAAATTTCGCCTAAAAGACGGAATAAATAAAACCCGATTTCTAGAAAAAACCAGAAATAATTTAAGCCTAATTTTAAAATTTTCTAAAGGCCGCTAAACTTATGAAATTTTTGCTTATCATAGAAATATAATTTTCATAAATTCTCATTCATAAATCGAGGAAAACCAAACCAGCCCCTGAAAGATGCTTATATTTAAAAAAACGGAGATATATCGTTCAATAATATTTGTGTTGAACAACAAATAAAACAATAGAAATAAAATGTTCTAGAATCCAAGGCATAAGCAATTCAGATAGTATATTCCTGTCAGGTATGTTCATTGCCATCCCAAAAATATAGTGACTGAATTTGTGCTAATCCAGAATTGGCCCAATTCCATTGAACAACAACGACCGTTGAATGAACAATTTTCTGACAAAAAGTGTTCTAGAAACCAATGAAGTTGGCAATTCTGGTTGCATGTTCCGAACAGATCAGATGGCAATGAACATATCTGATAGGAATATGTAATCAGAAGTGCCAACTTCATTGGTTTCTAGAACAATTTTTGTCAGAAAATTGTGTCATTCAACGGTCGTTGTTGTTCAATGGAATTAGGCGAATTCTGGATTAGCACAAACTCAGCCACTAAATTTTTCGGATGGCAATGGACATATCTGATAGGAATATGTAATCAGAAGTGCCAACTTCATTGGTTTCTAGGACACTTTTTGTCAGAAAATTGTTCATTCAACGGTCGTTGTTGTTCAATGGAATTGGGCCAATTCTTGATTAGCACAAATTCAGCCACTAAATTCTTCGGATGGCAATGAACATATCTGATTGGAATATGTAATCAGAATTGCCAACTTTACTGGTTTCTAGAACACTTTTTGTCAGAATATTATTCATTCAACGGTCGTTGTTGTTCAATGGAATTGGGCCAATTCTGGATTAGCACAAATTCAGCCACTAAATTTTTCGGATGACAATGAACATATCTGATCGGAATTTACAATCATAAGTGCCAACTTTATTGGTTTCTAGAATACTTTTTGTCAGAAAATTGTTCATTCAACGGTCGTTGTTGTTCAATGGAATTGGGCCAATTCTGGATTAGCACAAATTCAGCCACTAAATTTTTCGGATGGCAATGAACATATCTGATTGGAATATGTAATCAGAATTGCCAACTTTAGTGGTTTCTAGAACACTTTTTGTCAGAAAATTGTTCATTCAACGGTTGCTATTGTTCAATGAAATTGGGCCAATTCTGGGTTAGCACAAATTCAGCCACTAAATTCTTCGGATGGCAATGAACATATCTGATAGGAATATGTAATCAGAAGTGCCAACTTCATTGGTTTCTAGAACACTTTTTGTCAGAAAACTGTTCATTCAACGGTCGTTGTTGCTCAATGGAATTGGGCCAATTCTGGATTAGCACCAATTCAGCCACTATATTTTTCGGATGGCAATGAACATATCTGATTGGAATATGTACTCAGAATTGCCAACTTCATTGGTTTCTAGAACACTTTTTGTCAGAAAATTGTTCATTCAACGGTCGTTGTTGTTCAATGGAATTGGGCCAATTCTGGTTAGCACAAATTCAGCCACTAAATTTTTCGGATGGCAATGAACGTATCTGATAGGAATATGTAATAAGAATTGCCAACTTCATTGCTTTCTAGAACACTTTTTGTCAAAAAATCTTTCATTCAACGGTCGTTGTTGTTCAATGGAATTGGCCCAATTCTGGGTTAGCACAAATTCAGCCACTAAATTTTTCGGATGGCAATGAACATATCTGATAGGAATATGTAATCAGAATTGCCAACTTTATTGGTTTCTAGAACACTTTTTGTCAGAAAATTGTTCATTCAACGGTCGTTGTTGTTCAATGGAATTGGGCCAATTCTGGATTAGCACAAATTCAGCCACTAAATTTTTCGGATGGCAATGAACATATCTGATAGGAATATGTAATAAGAATTGCCAACTTCATTGCTTTCTAGAACACTTTTTGTCAAAAAATCTTTCATTCAACGGTCGTTGTTGTTCAATGGAATTGGCCCAATTCTGGGTTAGCACAAATTCAGCCACTAAATTTTTCGGATGGCAATGAACATATCTGATAGGAATATTAATCAGAATTGCCAACTTTATTGGTTTCTAGAACATTTTTTGTTAGAAAATTGTTCATTCAACGGTCGTTGTTGCTCAATGGAATTGGGCCAATTCTGGATTAGCACAAATTCAGCCATTATATTTTTCGGATGGCAATGAACATACCTGACAGGAATATACTATCTGAATTGCTTATGCCTTGGATTCTAGAACATTTTATTTCTATTGTTTTATTTGTTGTTCAACACAAATATTATTGAACGATATATCTCTGTTTTTTTAAATATAAGCATCTTTCAGGGGCTGGTTTGGTTTTCCTCGATTTATGAATGAGAATTTATGAAAATTATATTTCTATGATAAGCAAAAATTTCATAAGTTTAGCGGCCTTTAGTAAGTTTTAAAATTAGGCTTAAATTATTTCTGGTTTTTTCTGAAATCGGGTTTTATTTATTCCGTCTTTTAGGCGAAATTTGAAATTTTCTTTTCCCTTTTTTTCGGCTCCTGGACTAGCACTAATTTTTTCCCGTGAACACTAATTAGCACAAATTGGACTTAATCGGTTAGCAAAGTTTCATTTTGAAATTCGAAAGTTTCCCTGCTGCAGTTACCCACGTCCTACCCCTGCCTTATTTATTAAAATTTCCAATATTCAATAACATTTTGAAATCTCAATTAAAGTCTACGCAAGTAAATTTCTTAAGCTTCATTCAATAAGTGCTGACTAAAAATATTATAATTTTGTCATTTTTAAAGCTATGGCCTAATTCATTTTTGCAACCACAAAATGTCGGTAAATTACCCTACCATAACTGGAATTTTTACTCCGCAACCGTTAAATCCTTATCAGCCATCTTCTAATATTCGCAATTCCACCACTGTTACCAATTGTTACGAACTTGCCCTGTCATATCCGGTTGGTATCATTTGATTGAGAATACCGTTATAGAATTTGACACTGTTCACTTTCGCATTAAATCTTTTGCGTTCCGAATCTCTTAAATAACTCACTCATTGTGTTCGTTGCACTCGTTTTTCTTGACTTGCCTGGATTTATACAGAAGTAATATAGTCGACGGTTCTAGTCTAAACTACTATAATCTGCAATACCACAAGTGTCACAAAACTACCTATAATGCTACTACTTAAATCTAGATGTCACTAATTTCATAAAAAATGTTTTTAATTTTTTAAGCCTTAAACCTTGAATAAAATAAGCAAATTATGATAAACAATAATGTATGACGGAGCGGATTGGTATGGCTAAATAAAATACGCATTAAGAAAACAATAAATGTCCACAAACGTTTTAGAACAGCATGTTTCCCATCAAATCATATCGATGTACATCATTTGCGGCTGCATTTAACGAATACAGTACTACATTTCCTTGCCTTTTTCTAAAGTGTGGGCCATTTAAAAGAGCTATAAAATGAGTATACATCTTTAGTTTGTGGAAACTTGTTTTTAACTGTGTAGGCTGGAGTGTCCGATTTAAGAATGAAAAACAATTTTGTTCATGTGGGTCCCTCTGCTGACCTTACTTACAGTAAGCCACCTTTGAGTCCAGTTTTAAAGAACTTTTTCGATGATTTCGGCTCCTATTTCGCGAATAGTATATTCCTAGCTGGAATTGTCTCTGGATTATCCGCATAACATCTAACCTTAACGAAACCCCATAGAAAAAAGGTCAATGGCGATAAATCGTAGCTTCGCGCAGGCCAATTGACATCTCCAAAACGGCTGATTTTTCGGTTTCCAAGGTTGGCGCTCAAGTAACGACGTTTCCAACAACGTTTTCGAATGAAAATGGGCCAATTATGTCACCACTCCAAATCCATTGGCTTATCTATGATTACGTGTTCGAACTCCAAATTCGGCAATTCTGCTTGTTTACCTAGCCCTCGAGATGGAATCGCGAACTGATATCGAAGCGGATTGTCATTTGGTTTCAACTGCTGAGCCATCTGGAGCTTGTAGGCGAATAATTCGAGGTCTTTGTGCAGTATTCTTCTCAGCTCAGCCTGGTATGATTAATGGCCAGTTGTTGCGATCGGCGTCGAGTTGAGATCGATGGATTCTGTCCTCTATGGACCTCACCCGCAATATTCTGCACGCCCGAGAATACTGTCCGAGCTCGGGGACCACTTCTGTCATCCAATAGCAAGCCTTTCTCACGAACTTTCTTCACCAATTTTACACAGCGGTTCCGCTTAGTGTTCTTTCACGACCCATATATCTTTTAAAAATTCGTACGGTTTCGGCTACAGAACACTGACTGAAAAACATTTGAAGACACCGAGAACTCAAGATCAACTTGCGGAGGCATTAAAGACGACTCGCCGAGGCATTTCCAAACGTTTACATGGTATGTGAAAAATTCAAAAGGAGGGGAAATGGGTACCGCATGAGTTGACTGAGAGTCAGATGGAAAATCAAAGAGCCACTTGCTAAATTTTGCTTTCATGAAAGACAAAGCTTCCTGCATCGAATTGTTGCGGAAGATGAGAAGTGGATCTTTTTAAGAATCCCAAATGCAAAAAGTCGTGGCTCTCATCTGGCCAAGCATCAACATCGACGGCACGGCCAAATCGCTTCGGAAAGAAAACAATGCTCTGTGTTTGGTGGTACCAGAAAGGAATCGTGTACTATGAGCTGCTGAAACAAGGCGAAACTGTCAATGGGCAACGCTACCGACAACAACTCATCAATCTGAACCTGATACACGAGACATGAACGAGTCATATTGCAGCACGACAATGATCCATGCCATCGCACTCCCATCGTCCAGTGTAATCACGTGTTAACCATATTTAGCGCTCAAATAAGTTCTTGCTCATCTCTTATAACTTTCGTTACAACCATTATTTGCTTAACAGACACCTGTTGATACATAAAAAAATAGGTTTTTGATTTTTTTTAAACTTTGTCATTTGCAAATCCAAGAATTTGTCTTCAAGGATGCTGTCAGTATCGTATGTCTATTGAAAGTTGTTGTTAAATGAGAGAGTATACGAGTATATTGTACTTCCAAAATATTTCTAAAATCACTCTAACCACGGACTAGTAGTTGTTCGGAATGTTGCAGCAGTAATCAACCAAGCAATGCTATACGGTCATTTTCTAGTTTTTAAACGGGCCGCTTTTTGTTCAGAGGTCATTCGAGAGAGGTTTTCTTTTTCGTACAAATTCGAACCAATTTGCGAATAAAATACCTAACACAGGACACCACTTCATTAATCTGGTTTTCTACAGTGTGAGACGAGCTTTCATTTGTCAGTTAGTCTATATCAGAAATACTCAACAGTCCAATTAATTGGCGTCATGTCCAGATTCAATCAAATTCCGGATATAATCAGAGAATCTGGAACGAGATTCAATTTGAGAGTTTGATTGTACCGGACTATGATAAAATATATTCTCCTTTTGCTAACAAAAACACAGAACAAAAAATTTCAACCATTTTTTATAAAAATAAAAATCAAACTGAAAAAATTAAAGCCTTAAATAATTTAATATTTTCTTTATTTTATCCGCAGGAAACTGACGAGGTTTCAACTAGGATTTCTATGCGTCCTACTATCGATAAGTAGTAGTACACAAGCGGAAGATGATTCATTAGCGGGGAGTTTTTTGTCGGGTTTGTTACAGTCACAATCTCATAACGGACCATTATACCAAAATTTTTGTATTTAGGCTTATTGGACACACTGACCAGCACAACAGAATCAAAAGACTGTCCCGGTATGTGCGTGCACTCACTAGCTACAATAATATGTTACGATGTGCTCGAAGATATTCCATGTCCTTCGCCAAATATGCGATGCTGTGTAGAAAATAATCCGGCAGGCAATGGATCGACAGAAGCCGCACCACCGCCAGAAACAACTCGTCGACCAACGACTACAACGACAACAACTGAAAGAACGACGTATGCAACCAAATCGTCAAAACCATCGAAGCACAATAAGGATAAGGAGAGTACTAAAGAAACAGCATGCCCAGGCGTTTGTGTTGCAGATCGAATTGCTGAATATTGCGAAGCTTATCTAACTACATCAGGCCTATGTAAATCTGGATCAAAATGTTGTGTATCGCGTGACATTTATCCAGACAAAGCTCCAGCTGATTTGTATGTTCCAAGTAAGTATCACTTAAGTTAAAGCGAATACCTATCATTACTAACTGTATTGTATTATTGTCAAGCAGTACATAATTTGAATAATTCACAACCACCAGCTCGCCCAGCACCGGTAACAGAAGAAACTGAAGAAGGGACTGAAGAAAATGAAGAATCGGAACCCGAAGAAGAAGAAGAAATGACGAAACGGCCACCTCCGCCCAAAAAGCATCAGACGACGACAGAGCCACCACGCGTGAAACATAATCCATCTAAACCATCAAAACATCCTAAACCAAGTCACAAAATCCATGAACAGCCACCTAGTGATTATAAACCGGCTGGTAAACCTTGTGATGGTGATTGTGTTAGTGGAATATTTGCATTATTCTGTTCGGATATCGATTCCGAAGCGTATTGTCCGGGAGAAGGAACTTGTTGCACAGACGGAGAAGCTCCTAGCGAGGATGAGAAATATGCAAGCACTTCACCACGACCAACAACCCCACCACCCGCGCCCAGATGTCCCGGCTTTTGCCTACTTAATATTATGGCCGCATTTTGTGAACGACCATCGGTGGTTATGCATCGGACGTCAAACTGTAAACAAGGCTCAATTTGTTGTGACAATACAAGAGTGGCGCCAAAACCGCAACCACAACGTCGACCGCCACCACCACCGCCAACCACACCAGCACCAGCTCCAACAACAACTCCAATTCCAGATCCTCGTGAAGAATGCCCTGGGTCCTGCATCGTTGGACTATTAAGCTTTACATGCTTCCGAAATGCCGAAATGACCGATTTGTTTAAATGTAAAAAGAGTGGAACGACATGTTGTGCACCCAAGAGCCGAATTCAAGAACTTCAGGGAATGATTGCACGGAATGATACTCACATGCCATACTATCAAGCGCCACCTCCGGGATATCAACAATACCAACAAGGACTTCCGCCTAATATACATACGCAGAACGGCGGTTATCCACCAGTCACAATTGCAAATCCTCCAGCTCACATGACTATCAGCCCGTACGAAGTTGTAACAACACCACCAACAACACCACCACCAACTGTTACAACAACGATGAGATATTCAAAATATGTATGTGGTGTAAAAGGTACAAGTCGTGCTTCACGAAGTCAATGGCTTTCGCAATCCGTGCTAAACGAAATACATCAACCGAGCATTTCGAGAGCAACTCGCAGCATAAACATTACAGATCAATATTTCACATCCGATAGCATTATTAAACCGATTGTGAAATCGAAAGAAATTCTTTTGTTAGGTAGTGGAGAATTTAGACCGCGAGCTATGCAAGTAGAGCATCGTGAACGGAACCTATACAGTCGCGAGTCAAATGAGGCTATACATAATTTAACGTCTGGATTACGGAGGGGTCGTGTCGTGGGTGGGGAAGATGGTGAAAATGGAGAATGGTGTTGGCAGGTAGCGCTTATTAATTCTCTGAATCAATACTTATGTGGTGCTGCTCTCATCGGAACACAATGGGTGTTGACGGCCGCGCATTGTGTCACAAAGTAAGTTTATGTCTTTAAAATATATGATTCAGCATTAAATTTAATTTTTTGCCAGTATTGTACGATCTGGGGATGCTATTTACGTGCGAGTGGGTGACTACGATTTAACCCGAAAATATGGAAGTCCTGGTGCCCAGACATTACGCGTGGCAACAACTTATATCCATCACAATCATAATAGTCAAACCCTAGACAATGATATTGCTCTGCTACGGTTACACGGACAGGCTGAGCTTCGCGATGGTGTTTGTCTCGTATGTCTACCGGCTCGTGGTGTTAGCCACGCTGCGGGTAAACGTTGTACCGTAACTGGCTACGGGTATATGGGAGAGGCCGGGCCAATTCCATTACGAGTACGTGAGGCTGAAATACCAATTGTAAGCGATGCCGAATGCATACGAAAGGTAAATGCAGTGACGGAGAAAATTTTTATTCTGCCCGCATCCAGTTTTTGTGCAGGCGGTGAAGAGGGTAATGATGCGTGCCAGGGTGACGGTGGTGGGCCACTCGTTTGTCAAGACGATGGATTTTATGAATTGGCCGGTTTAGTGTCATGGGGTTTTGGTTGCGGTCGCATTGATGTGCCGGGGGTTTATGTTAAGGTATCTTCGTTTATTGGTTGGATCAACCAAATTATTAGTGTTAATCATTTATAAGTGGACAAAAAAATATTTTACGACGCTGAATTCAGGCATCGATCTAAATATAGATCGTGATTCTAAATTTTAAGAGTAATACTGTAATTTTAGTTATTATTATATATTTATTATTAAAATTATTTATAAAGATAAATTAAGTTTGCGTTTTCTTGTTAAATTAGTTTGGTCAACTACTGTGCAAAAATTCGTGATAACCAATTTTCAATCAATTTGGTCGCCATCTACCATTTGTAGTATCAACAACAATGATTTAGTACATACACACCTCTAGTGATTTTATCGATTTTTCTACGCTTTGTGCTAAATTCGATTTTAATATGAATGTGTCTTGGCTATTTGGAATTAAGTGCATTCGCTAAATAATATCATTCGATACAATTTTCAACAGATGGTTCTAATGCTACATAAAAGTAATTTTTTAGTAGATTTTACTGTTTGTGCCTTTAATACAATTTTAGTACATCATTGATATTCGAATCTATCTACTACATATTTGTTATGTAATTTTTTGTTCTTTATGACTTGAATTATCTGATTGCAAGCGGTTTCTTTAATCATTTTATTGCATATGTTTCGGATTTTAATTGATATTTCGGTCAAAAGATCGGTCGTAAATTTTGTTAGGTTAGAATCTCGACTAAATGTTTAAATTTTGTTATTATTATTTTCGATAGATGGCACTTTAAACATTACGAACGATTTTGTAAGAATTTTATTATTTTGTATAGATGGCATGACAAATGGTGCTAGTTAGTTCTGAAACGAATCGGTGGAGTTTTGATGTCTTAAAATAAAAAAGGTTTTTAATTAAAATAACACTGAAGTTGTTTGATTTATTAGACAAAGGTGTGGACGTAATATAGAAAAGCATAATATAATATCGTCCGATCGCATACACATTTTTCCAAACTTGTTTCATATTTGAGGGGCGTTAATGCGGTGCTACCACGTACAGAAAATGTTGGTACTACGACATTTATCTAGTACTCGAACCATTTAACAGTGATTATAAATAAAAAAATTGAGTTTTGGGACGTACTGAACTAAACTTCAATTTTTATTTTGAACGTGGTTTTTCATGCAATTTTAGGTTGTGATGCTTGCTGTGAATTTTAGAAAATTGTTAGATTAATTTTAGTTCTTATTTTGTACAGAGAACATTTCTTGGCGTGTGCCGTAACAAAAGATTTTAACATAACCAACGTTAAGCCTAATGAATTAGTTAAAGTTATTGGTAGTCTAAAACCAGAAATACGTAATGTTATAAAAACTGAAGTTGCACATGACGTTCCGGTTTAATTGGCCTTAGCACTTCGTAAATAATAAAATAAAACACCTGAAATACATTAAATAAAATCTACTAACCATTTATCAATGATTTGTTATTTTAAGTAAAAGGAACATTTTTATTTGAACGTAACAAAAAATTAAGCCACCCACATCCACCCTCTTTAATTTTTTGTTTTGCTTTACGTTATAAAATTTTGTTTAATTAATTTTGATAAAATTGCACAGTATATAAAAAACATAAACATAAAAATGTTTGTAAAAATGAATAAATTATCTAATATCGTCAGGAGAGGCTGTCTCTCGTTTCATATTTGCAAATGTTTCATTTAGTGCAGCACTTAGCGCTAGCGCTGGATTTGCCACCGCAATTATATGTCCACCGGATGAGGATATTATTTGTACTCCAACTGGACTATCCATTGGCTCCGGTGATTTACGATTGTGATCCATGTGATGTAATGCATTCGAATCATTGTTATTGCTGCTTCGAGTGTACAACGGATTTTCCAGTATCGATAGGGAATTCTCGTTGTGCTCGATACCATTGGATCCCTGTAGACATAATCAAAACCGAATATTTATCTTAAACATAATGTATTTGTAGCCTTTCTACTCACTTGAATCGGCGAATTTGAGCTCCCGAACGAAAATGTTGAGTCATTATCATCGAAATCAGATTTTGAATAACCAAACCGCATTGTTGAGTCGGTTAAGTCAAATGACTTTCCAATCCGTTGATAAATTGACAGCAAGCTATTGTTACGTGATTCTTCTAAAAAATCCTGCAATTGAGATTAAATAATTAGATCATTTGTTTAAATTTGTTGAAATGTGACGGGCACGTAATAAAAATTAAGGTATTTACCTTTAATAAGCGCCTAGTAAGCCTTTCAAAGCATCTAAAAGCATCTATGTAAGCATTAAAAAAGCATCTAAAAATATTTTATTAAGCGTTCTACAAATAAAGCAACTACAAAGCTATAAAGCGTTAAGCATTAAGCGCATGCGTGATAAGCGGAAGCCCTAAACCAAATATTGCATCGCAGGGTATAGGATTGCGCGCATTACGCGAGCGTATTTTATCGTACTCTACTCTCTTCTTCTGATAAAATATGCTTTTGCAAAGCCAAAAGGCATTTACTACCTAAACTACTTGCACTACAAACTAATAAAAATATTGTTAAACCAAGAATCACGACTAAAGCGCTAACTGTGTTGTACTTAAAGATAATAATAGTCATTAGGTGATGTGTTCTGCAAAGGCAATAACAGAAAAAAGCGATAGAATTAAGTTATTATTAAAAAATAAGCGCATTAAGCTCAAGCGTTAAAACTCCCCGTCCCCCATTAAATATATATACCAAACGTTCTTTCTTTATTCGGGCGAATTCCGAGCAAAGAAATAACACGAATCCTCAAACTTTTTTACCTTAACTAAATCGGCACTCGTATCGCTCGACAATCGCGTTCTTTTATTCATTTGATTACCAGACGATCCAGTTGTACTGGTCATTGGGGGGGTATCATGATCACCGGATGTCTCCGCCATATTACTACGATGAAGATTTTGTGTTGTTAAACCAAACCGAGCAACACCGGTCGAATGGCCAAAGCCCGAATCTCGAACAATTTGCCGTGCTAGCGGGAATAATTCATGGCGACGCGTTAATAATGCCGGAATATATTTACATATTTGTGCCGCCGCCTCATTAACGCACACTTCATGTAGTGTTAACGGTTTTTCGGGACGTCGTTTACAATCAAATCGGCCATAAATAGCGGCGTATTTACGAATTTCATCCATCCGACGTGGATCTGAATCACTCATCGTCATAACTTGTTCGAGTTCGCGTGATGACCGTTTCTTAAGGTTCTGCTGTTTTGGTTCGATTTGAGGTAGTTGACGGGATAGCCGTTCCGCAGCTTGAACTAAACGATTTATTTGCGCTTCTGAAAGCGTTGGAGTAAGCTGCGACATTGCTGGCCCACTTAATTGATGATGTTGACTACTTATACTGCTGCTACCACTACTGCTCGTCGGTAGTATTGGATTAGCTGTTGACGACAGTTGATTAAAGGTGGTAAGATTTGTTGCCACAATTGGATGTTGTAGTGCTGTAAACGAAGGTGGATTTGTCGAACCGATCGCCGATGAACTTGAGATTGGTGATCCGAATAAATTTCGTGATGCAACACCAGCGATCGTAGTGCTGTTCACGGGTTCCGGGCTTAACATCATGCGAGGTGTGTCCGGGAATATTTTATGTTCTGAAACAATGCATAAAACAGTTTAGTATAAATAATAATTTTGGAGCCACACCGGATTATTGGTATACTCACCAGTATTTGATAGCGGCGTTTGAAACGATGCCGGACTATTCACCCATTCATGCAATGCTTTTTGTAGTCGCCTTACATGCAACGGTTTCGATGCCATACCAACTAGGGCCATAATTTCTAAAAATTCTTCCTCACCTGCGTCACACAATTGCTGTACGTCATCACCACCCATCTCAAGTAGTGTATCGTAGTAGGCTAGTAGACTGGCACGCTGCAATACCCGATATAGCTGCAGTTCTGCTTCATTAGACGGTGTCGATGTAACAACCACTAAAAATAATGCAAAGGCAAATAAATTTATTTGAAAGGGTGCCCCAGGTAAATAAAAGTTCGAGATAAATATTTCATTTAGATCTTAGCACAATAAAAGCAACGCACAAATTGTATAAGGGACGTAAAATAATTTCAGGTAACTTAATAGTTTTTGCCAATCAAAACTATAAAAAATAAATTCTATTGTGTTTCTTAAACCACACCTTCTTAAGATCCTTTTTGTAATCTTATGTAAAAATAATTTTTGTAGAGATTTATATTTAGGTAGTTAAGAAATGCTCGTAAGCATATTATAAAAACGGTATATTCGATCTGTTGAAAATGGAGTAATTTGACTTTTATTTGCTGAAAGAATGAAATTTATTTCAACCTACATTATCATAATAAGTAAGTCAAAAATATTTTAGATTCGTGAAATAATTAGTGAATCATTACTTGTCCAGCAGGTTTTTCAATTATTGAAAAGGACAAATACACCTCATCATCATTTCTGACGGATAAGCGCTAGAACCTTCTATAGAAGCAGATGAGTAGCGCTCAATAAGGGCATATTCCAGAACTTCGCCCAATAGTTATTAAAATCCCAATCTTCCAGTCTTCCAACGCAGTTTTCACTGTAATTGGTTAAGTTTTTTCGTGCAACAGGTACTAGAGCTTTTGCCAAAACTTATGTTAGAGTTCCAATCCAATTCTACGAACCATATTTCATTATTGTTGGTTAAGAAATGGCTAATATTCTACCACCAACCAAATTTCACCAAAATTTGCGCTAATAAACGGTCTAGTTCTGTGTAGCATTTTAAGATTGCAAACAGTTATTTTTTTCTGATTCTGAGCATTATGAGGTACGAACTGAACTAAAAATTTCCGATTGTATCCGCTGATTATAAAGTATAATCAGATTTCTATTGTGATAGTACTTCCTCTTGCGGTGAGTAGCGTAAACTTTTATTTTGTGCTGGCAAATTACTATACTATCAGTCAGGGATGATAACGGATAGAAATCAAAAGTACTGAATATTTTAGGAACAGAATACTAAATCCAACTTGAAAGTACGTTCTGCAACTTTAGCGATTCCACCGATATTTCAGCAACTTTACAGTTAAATTTTGGGGCAAATTTAATTAATTCAATCTCGACCATGTTCATGCCAAAAGTTCTTGCAAATATATCGTAATTTTAGCAAATTTGGATTCTACGGGTTTAGTTCAATGTAACACGTAAACAACCAACAACCTCATTTTAAAAGTAGTATTTAACGATTCACCATTTTTTGTTTGGCATGCAGTGGTATTTTAACTGTTGAGTGTCTCTGGTGCTGTTATTCAAAAATTTTCAAGAAAAGAGTTGAAACAGCACCAATCGTCGGTCGATTTTACTTAAAGAATTAAACTGCATTTCTCGGTTATTGCTGTTATTGCTGTTGTATTGTCCTGTATTGCTTATTTGGTAATTACTTGCCTCAAGTTAAAGATCTTACCATAATCTGGAATTTGGGACTGGAAGTAAGCCCTAAGTAATTATTGGATGGCTTTGATTATTCATTTCAACTGAAAGTACGATAACTTTTACGTAGATGGTTATAACTTTACAAAGTTTCGAATCAATTGCATACATATAGAACCCCCATTGGCTTTACGTGAGCAGTTCACGTTGGAGTGCTTGTTGTAATAACAAATTATAAATCAGCTGTCGCAATGGAATATTATTTCTTCCGAGACAACCGTTACATAAATCTCAACTCTCTGCTTTTCGAAAATTAATTAAATTTCAGTTGGATGCAATTATAACTGCAAATTGTAATCAAATTGCTTCAGTTAAGCACTTGAAATTGTACGACCGAGAAAACGTTGGTAAGTGTTACGTATCAAATTCAAATTTGAACGTGCTTAGATTTAGTTGGATGGTAATCCTGGATCTATGGAGCGTATCCATTGCGATCGTCGGCAATAAAATTGAGAAAAAGGGCAATCACAAACTGGATGAGAAAAGTGCAACAAAACGAAGCAGGTTCTTGCAGATGTATTGGGTGTGTGAATATGGCACATTTGCTTGTTTAAAAAATGAAAGAATTATTTTTTGGAAGTATGCCTCAGCTGCAGTTACAACTTTCTCCCATCTTTCAGTCAATTTACGGATTTCCTCTCTGAAGAAATCCTGGTCTTTGGAGGCGATTTGTATTGGCGAATAAGCCAATTTTCAAAGAGCTATGCCTGGTGAATACGGCGGATGAGGTAGAACTTCTCAGTCCTGTTCTTTTAAATAAGTTTTCACAATCTTTGCAAGATGTCGTTTTAGTGCTTCAAACACTAGTTGTCGTCGATAGAAATCGCCATTAATATTTTCACATGATTCCAGCAGTACATACCTATATATCACACCTTTCTGATCCTGCCAGATACAGAGCCTAACCTTATTGCAATGAATATTTCGCTTTGGTTGCGATGGACCAACTACACCAGGCTTAGCCTAAGATTTTTTGCGTTTGGAATTCTCATAATAAATCCATTTTTCATCTCCAGTAACTATTCGATTCAAAACACCTTTTCTTTGTTGACTTTGAAGCAGTATTACACAAATGATTTTTCGATGTTCGAGGTCTCTTTCTTTTAATTCATGTGGAACCCAGTTGCTAGCTTTTGAACAATTCTGATTGTTGGTAAACGTTTTGCAACAGTTGATCGATCAGCATTTAATGCTGCCAATAAAAACGGGTCGCTCAGCTCACTGTTAATATTTATTGTGTTTGAGAAGAATCTTCAACCAAATGCACGCGGCATAATCCACATCGATTCAAAAGGGGAGAACAGTCAACGGCGAATATTACTGCAACTTATTGGACTATTTCAACGACGTTTTGAAAGAAAAACGACCGCATTTGGCGAAGAAAAAAGTTATCTTCCATCAAGACCATGCACGAATGCACCGTGTGTAGTTGTCATGGCCAAAATCTTTGAATTACACTTCGAATTGCTTCCACATCCGCCATATTCTCCAGACTTAGCCTCCTGCGGCTATTTCCTGTTTCCGAACTTGAAGGAATGGCTCGATGGAAAGAGATTCGGCTCTAATGAGGAGATCATCGATGCAACAAACGCCTATTTTGAAGGGTTGGAGAAATCGTATTATTCGAAAAACGTTGGACTAAGTTTATCGGGCTAAAAGGTGACTACGTCGAGAAATAAATTAACCATAAATAATAAATTTTAGTTAATTCTTACAGTATTTAAATATTGTTTTAAATTAATGCTGTATAAGCGGAAAATAACGGATTACGCTACTCGCCGCAAGTGGCAACACTATCACAAAATAGAACTTATTTTGTTATGCCGGGTGATTTTTTAAGCTGAAACTTTCAAATATCTCGGAAAATTTACACTCTACGGAAAAAATGTTATCAAAATTTAATCAAACCTGGTGGGGAGCACTGTAGGTGGGGCAGAGGGTAACTTCGAAATTAAAATAGGAACCCCTATTGTTTATTGCAGATTCGGATTCTCCGGCTTAAAGTACGAAGGATTTCTTTAAAACATTTTTTTCGATTCATGATAGATGGCGCTGTTAAATTAAGTTTATAATAAATTTTTTCGATTTCTCTTACTGAGAACCTATGCATACGACTCTGTAATACGTTTGAATTAAAATTAACTATTATCGTAACCCAGGAACATGCAATTAAATCTGCTTTCATAAATGATTGTTTTTGTATTTTGTTTATTAAAAATATCGATTCCAAAATGAAGTATTTAACTGTACAAGACAAATTGAAATGGTCCTGGTTTATGGAGAAGCTGGTCGCAGTCTTGATATTGCTGTCACTTTATACGCTTCGCGTTTTCCGGATAAGATTCGGTCACTTCTTTCATTTTACCGGACAGTTAAACAATTTACTACTGATGGGAGTGTTCAACCGCAAAAAGGACTCGTCGAGCAACAGTCACTAAGGAAAGTAAAGAAATTGCTGTATTGGCTGCAGTAACTCATAATCCTCATATTAGTACTCGAAAAATAGCTACTGATTCCGGATTGTCCCAAACTAGTATTTGGAAAATTTTAAAACGTCGTAAGTATAATCCGTATCATGTGTCTTTACACCAAGATTTTCATGGCGTTGATTTCCAAAATCGGGTAACTTTTTGTCAGTAGGCACGTGAACAAATACAGCAAAACCCCAATTTTTTCGCTACGTATTGTTCTCCGACGAATCGTCTTTTACAAACCATGGAACGGTTAATCGACACAACATGCATTACTGGAGTGTTGAAAATACTCACTGACTTCGCCAAGTTGAACATCAGTGCCTTTGGTGTGGAATAATTGGCAACAAACTCATCGGCCCCCACATTACTGAAGGCAACTTGAATGGTCAAATGTACCGAAACATTTCGGAAAATGAACTAGCAATATTATTTGAAGACTTGAGCTTAGAATTGCGACATAACATGTGGTTTCAACATGATGGTTGTCCAGCACACTATTCGTCGGTAGCACGTGAAGTACTTGATCGTGATTTCAATGGTCGTTGGATCGGTAGTGCTGATCCGGTAAATTGGCCTGCCAGAACACCATCTTACTTCGATGTTTTTGTGGGGCTATCTCAAAGACAAAGTTTACGAACAACACGTGAACAGATGATTGAGCGAATCAGAAATGTTTGTGCCGAAATTGAAGCAGACACAAAATTTATATTTCAATCAAAAATCAATCTAGAAACCAAATTTCGTAAAAATTGTTTATGAAATGGCAAAGATTAGTCCAAACTCACTTTAAAATCCTTGACCAATACTAGTGAATAGCCTAACTAACGTTTGCAATTTTATTTGGCTCTAATTCAAAGACGAATGAATATTTTTCAAAGCGGTTTATTTTATTAGAAAGAGTATACATTGGCATTAGCGACTTCGATTTGATCTTTCAAGTCTTGGATCGTCCCTGGATCGTTAGCGTAACACTTATCCATAACGACTCTCCACATAAAAGTCCAACGAAGTCAAATTTAAGTGAAATGCAGTGGCGTGGTGGCCAATTAATATCTCCGTTACGGTTGATTATTCGATCCCCGAAGACAGTGTGCATAAAAGACCGATTGTTGCGTTTGTTGTGTGGTAAGTTGCGCCGTTCTGTTGAAACCAATTGTTGTGTGTGTTCTCCTCTTGAATTCTGGGTTCGTTTATCATGGCTCGATAACGCCCCCATTGACTGTAAGGGCGGCTCCTTGCTCATTTTAAAAAAAAAATAGACCAATGATACCGCCGGTCGAAAATCTACACCAAATAGTCCCTCGTTGTGGATGCATCGACTTCTCTATGGTTACGTGTGGATTTTCTGAAATTGAGCTTCGTCGGAAAAGATGATTTTTGCGGTTAAAATGCTCATTTTCCTCCAAGCGTTTCATAGTCCAATTAGCGAACCGGAAACGTTGCGGATGGTCATTTTGCTTCAGCTTCTCCACTCGCGGTGTTTATGCAAAATTATCATCACATAATTGTGTGAAATGTTCAATTCTTGCGAATTACAGCCGAGAACTTAACAAATTGCCTTGTAGGCATTTCTTACAGTTTGGGTAGAACACACCACTTTGAAAGTAAGTTTTCAATATTTGCCAATTGTTCAAGCGACAAGCGACCCATTTCGCAAAAGTCAAACATTAAACTAATTTTCTGTCATAACACGAATGACGTAAGTCGTTGCTACACTCGAAATAACCGGTAGTTGAAATTGCAAACGTTAGATGGGCCACTCGTTACTATCCAAATTTCATCGTAATTCGTTAAGAAATGGCGGAAAGACGGAATATTGTTAAATTCCCAGATTTCATTTATCGAGTTGGATGTTTTATCTAGTGAAAAAATAGATTCAAAATGAATAAAAACTTTCAGCTGGTAGTTACAATATATAAGAAAATTAATTCTCTTTTGTGATAGTGCTACCACTTGTGGTGAGTATCGTAATCTCTTATTTTCCGCTGGCAAATTTCCGCTATCTTATACAGCATTTTAAATTATCCCTGATGGAAAATGCGTCTCTTGTAAACACCTAGTAAACATCTTATATTGCGGCAAAGGGTTAACTTCTTGTATCCTCATTTATATGATCTACGAAATTATTTGACACATAATTCGAGGAGTCGTAAAGTTTTATAAAATTGTGCAGGACTAAGGTGGCGTTCACTATTTCCTCCGCATTTTATACTCCGCAGTATAATCAACGATTTTGTTAAAACTCTAAATTTCACCGCCATTTCCAAATGTGTTCTCTATTTTAATACGTGCGCTCGATAGTTTTCTGTTAAAAAACTACTTATCTCTTGGGAGACGACGTCCTAGATATGACCTCATTAAATTAGTGCGCGATGGAAATGCTGTATCAGCAATAAATAAAAATCACGGGAATTCCTCATGCTCTGTGAAACCTCTCTGTTTTAATATTTTTCCGTCACTCTACTCCCAAATGCCCCGACATCTACGGTTGAAAACATATAATTACTATCACGTACCGCTATCAAAACAATACTGTGGTATTTCTTGTAATTATAATATTGAGAGCCAGAGCGTGGGTCGCATTTTATGCGGATATATTTCCCGTCGAGTGCTCCATCTACATTCGGCATTCCCGTCTTTTTGTAAAACTCATCGATGATTTCGTCCCATTCGTTGTTAGTGGACTATGGAGAGAATTAAATGCTACTCAACTCATTCCAATTAATTTCACATACTTCTAGTATGATCTCCCGAACGAAACTCCGATGCGAAATGATCATGATATAATTTGCCATGGTGATCCATGTCCACATACGCTGAGATTTAGTTTTAATTTACACTTCTTTAAGCCTTAATATCTTTAACATTAGCTAAATGGAATAAATAAACTAAAATTAACAAAGACAGATTTGTTAACACATAAAATACACAGAAATATCACAACACTCCGCGTGATAGGTTGCTCTAACTTTAAATGGGAAATGTCGCACACAATTGTTAAAAAATTGTGGTCATGTGTTTTATGTGCAGATCTGTATGGGGCGCTGCATGCGGAAAATTCTACATCTGTTTCAATATCAGGCTCTCGTCAGTCAACCACAGAATTTTCTATAAAGTTAGCAAAGTTCTCTTGGCATTGAACAATACTTTTACATACGAAATAAACTATAGCCAGGTAAAACGGCAGTACGGTATCAATGTTCGGCATGTTTTACATTCCTTAGAATCGAGACGAATTCGGCGAATGGTAAAATTTTAAAGATAAATTTTCGTTCTTTATGTACAGTCATGTCACGATTCGCCACCAAATTACTTCACCCTACATAATTCACTCAAAATGTCGCGAAGGGTAAAACGATTACCAAAATTATTCTTGAGAAAAATATTTCTCGAGACAATTCCCATACCCGAACCTGACGATAGACAATACCGTATAATTCATCAGCACATTAATATGCATAATTTTTTTTCCAATTCTCGAAATATTCAAAATAATTTTTTTAAATTACCAAAAAAAAACTTAAAAAAAATCTGTAATAAAAAACAGATTAAGAACCAAAAAAAAACTCCAACCCTTTTCTCATACGTAAAAGGTCAATAAGAAAAAAAGAACTTTGCACAACCCGGTATTCTCCCTATTGTTCAACCGGGTTTATCATTTTCTATCGCTGCCAAGACAAAAAAAAAGAGCTTCATCCCCTTTAGAGGGTCAATCATTGTAATGAGAAAAATGCAGATGACTTTTTTTTAGCATTTAGATTTTTTTTGGAAAACTAAAAAAAATTAATTTATGCAAATACAAAGTTAAAAAAAAAAAAGATTGATAGAATTTTTTTTGGCCCTGTATATAACGAAAAAAACTATACAAATCTAAATGGTTTTTCCGGGTGCTTTTTTATGTCTCAGTAATAATTTTGTAAGATATGAGGACTATGCGGATGGTTTGGTGCCGAATCGTGTGAAACATTTGTTTTTTGTAGTGTACATTATGTACCGCATCTCGTACAAGGTATGAATTTTTTCGTATAAGGCGCATACAAAAGGAATATGATAGGTAACTAGTTTTCTTGAGATTTGTACATAATAAAAACATATTTGGTATTCTTATATTCATCTACGCAGACGAGATGAAAGGGAGAATTGTTTATAAATTATAAAAAACAACATAATATAAATGAAAATGTTGTATCTTTGTAATTTAGCAACAAACAAAACAAAAATACTCATAAAACCTGAACCGCGGTTTACACATGGGAGTTTTACTCGGCATAAAATAATAGAAGATGTTTAACCGTTAATTTTAATGGCGGTAGAATTAAAAAACATTATTCTTTCACATACAAATATAAATTTGCTGGATAGGATGGATTATGGCCGTTTGACCCGGCTCAATGGGAATGGCAGGTTAACTGTTTACAAAAAACGATTGTCGGGATCATTTATACTTAGTTCTCACAATTTTAGATGGCGCCACCCTTGTCCCTTCGTTAAAATAAATTACGTAATATATGTACACCGTTATCCAAATACTTAATTCGGCACAACAATTTCCTATATTTAAACCAACTAATCTCATATTCAGATGTACAATCATGAAGCAAATAAAATCGCGTATCCCTTTTTGTCTCGTCTCATTATAAGATTTCTTTAAGACACACCATTTCCTAACATTAGTACATAAACAAAAAAAAAATTAGAGGAAAGCAAAAAAAGAAACTCCAAAGCAAAACGTGAAGATTATTCACACGGTTATGATGCGATAAAAAGAATCGAAAGTGAAAAAAACGCGTATGCAGATGAGCCAACTTATAAGAAAGACCATGGGATTGGAACAACTTTGTTTATAAAAAATTTATTAATTTTTAACCAAAAAAAAATAAGTTTTTTTACTATCGCATAATAAAGGATGAGAAACGGATGACGAGACAAAACTAGAAGATTTTTTTTGTACGTACGAAAAGGTTAACCCTTTCATTAATATTTTACTATTGTACGCACCAAGAAAAAAATGTCAGGTAGTCGCCAAATGTTGTGTATTATTTGGAAAAGCACACACGTATAATAGGTTTTGGTATTTTATATATTTAAGTGGGTATGATTAGATTGACCTCCGGTCTGCAGAAAATCGAGTTGAAATGTTGTTCTACGCTGCGCTTATATATAATTGGTATATGCTAAGATGATAATTATCTCTTTATCTGTTTGGCTTAGACCATCTCTGATTATCCGTGCAGCACATATTAGCGAGAAACGAAGAAAGTTTCATTTCATTATATTGATTTTAACACGCGATCTGTATTTAGAAACGTTTAATACAATGGGTCAATTATGGCCTGGGAAAAATGTGAAATTTTCCGTTATCTCATTTTGCAACCCTTCTTGACGATAAACGAATAGTTTTTGTTATTTGTCGGCTGCAGACCATTTATCCGCCTTTTAATTTATAATGTCTTAAATTATCTGAATTTTCTTAATTTTCTAAATTTTGCTTTTATATAGAATTAACTTATTGGTGGTGTGCATTATATGCTACTTGATTTCTCGATCCCGTATACAAAGGAAGAGGCTGATAAGATTAGTATCACGCATTTTAATTTTATTATTTTAAATGAACGAGCATGGTTTTCATTTGCACGCAAATTTTGGATCAATTGGAATGGTTGGAATTAATTTTTTCTCTAAAAATTAGAGAAAAATTAATCCCAAATTTGTTGTTGACCAGCTTTACCATATTCAATCACAGAGACGTAAGCTCATTCGATCCTTAAACATAGCCAGGTGAAGATCTGGAGAACTCCATATTTCCAAATTCTCTTTCGGAGTAAAAGAGTAACTAAAGAGTTAAGGAACCTCTAGTTGTTAACTACATAGAGCCATCCATATATAGTCAGGAATATGATTAAAGATACTGAAGAAATATCACAAGTGGGTTTAATACAACGAAATGATAAGAAATCCACCGAGAACCTCAGATCATACAGACCCGCCTGTTATACAGATAACTCTACATGGGATGCCAACAAATCAAATATTCTCTTCAGATTAAGGATCTGTTATTGTGTGCCTTTAACGACTTACATAGCATGTGTGTGTTTAGTACATTTTTAATGGATCACAATTGTCGAAATAAAGATCTAGACACAGGCACATCAGAATTATTGGACAATTTTTGCCAGAACGCCCCACTTATCCTAGATAATGGAAAATACTTCTGGCCGATTCTTAAAAAACAAAAATTTTCGGGTTTTCATCAGAGTAGGAGTAGAAAACATTTTAAGTTTGACATTTTGAAGGGACGAAGAAGGGCCCTTTCTCTAAGTGGTTGAACTCCGCTGATCAGATATTTTTCAAGTTTAAAAATTGTTATAAGTTGGTCGTAACAATCTCAGGTGAAATGCAGTATGGGCTGTTCCTCTGAACCATAGTTTTTGAACGTGGAAGGCGTATAGAGGAACACATAATTAATAGATTTTTTTTAACATCCTGGACTGAAGATGTATTCTGTCCAAGAAAATTGAGGATCACAACGTTCGCACTACATACAAACCACGAGTAGTAACAGAAAAAGGTTAAAAAATAATATCTTAAAGACCGCATATGACGAAAATAATGGGTGCGCCATCTTTTATGTCGGTATGTAAACAATCTTAATATAATCTAACCCATGAATCGCTTCATACCGAAACAACGTGCCGAAATAGTGATGCTGTACATTGAAGATATTCGTTCAGTTGTGTTAAGTCAACGTGCATATCGTCGAAAATGTCGTGGCCAACAGGCACCGTCTGACAACACTATTCGTCGTTTGGTGTCGAATTTTGTTCAGCACAGGGCCGTGAGAGATCGTCAACATGCCGTTCATCAACGATCAAGACGTTCCAATGAACTGATTAAAGCGGTCAGAGAGAGTGTTGATCAGAACCCAAAAGTGACATACCGTCGCCGCGTTCAAAATTTTGGCGTCAGTGGAACGATGATGATTTGTTTCCGTATAAAGTGCAATTAACACAAAATATATTGCCGACAGACCGTTCACGTCACTTGAAATACGGCCAAACAGTTGCTCGAATGCTTGACACTGAACCTGATTTAGGGAAGCAAATTTTGATGACCGACAAGGCCCATTACACACTCTCTGGTGGTATACAACATAATCAGGGCAGGACCCCGATTTTTCACATTAAACAAAATATCTTTCATTGTTCCGCCAATTATTCGTTTTTATTAATTTAACTGACATCTTTATTCCGGCATAACCAAAGTTAGTACTTTCGTATTCTTTTCTTTCCAAATCTATTTGAATGATATTTATATGGCAATGAAGAATAATGAAGAATATAAATAATAAAGGGATGAGCCCTTTAGTTTCCTGCTTTCAACCAAAGGGAATAAATTGAGCTGTTATCTCAGTCGCAGAGTTCTTAGAATAAGAAGACTGAATAAAATATAAACTACTGAAAAGCAGGTAACGAGTGAAAGCAGGTGATCAGTGAGTCTCACAAAGGCATCCACAACGATATGCACGGATACGCTTAAATGCAAATACAGCAAAAAGCAAAACGCCAATTTAGAGTGGTAGAACGTGGTTCACTTATCGACCGCTGGATAAGGTACAACAATTTCAATTGAACATGCTTATACAAAATTGATTTCAGACATACGATTGAGATGGTTAAATCGTAAAAGAATCCGAAGCTCAACAAGAATTTTGAAATCCCAACATTTGCTGATATGAGCTCATCCGAAAATGTTAACGTGCAGATTCAAACTCTGCATGGTTGACCTGCAGGGCAAAAGACGAACACACATCTTTGGAAACCATTCAGGTATAGGTACTCGGAACAATGGAATGACCATTTTACGTGGCCAAAACCGTTAAGAATAGCAACAACAATGAGAACCAGGAGTACGTCAACTGTGGAGGATTCAAAAATTGGACAAAATCAAAGGAGGGTGCTCACTCAAGGATCAAACATTAGAAAACCGCGATAAACGGCTATGACAGTGAGTCTGGGTTTAAAGGTAATTTTTAATTTGTATAATTCTATATAGAAAATCACTTTCCGGATTTAGTAGGTTATCAATATATACGAGTAGATCAATTAAAAATTTTATTGAACAATTATTTTAGATAAATTTAACAACTCTATGTATGTCGATCCTCGCTCAAAAAAATTATGGTGGTTTAATAGTTAATTTAACCGTACAAGTAGTGCAGTGGTTAAGATTTCGGCACTTGGACTGGGAGGTAGTCTGTTCGAATCTCACCGGAGGTTGTGGATGCAAAGCGAATTCGCCATTGATTATCAATGGTCAATCATTGATTATCAATATGATCATTCAGCGCCGACCCACCGTCTATGTTAGTGTACAGGTTGACATGGAGCTTGCAACGTGCAGGGGTATACTGTAAATTATAATTGTGGGAATGGGTGGTGTTAAAGGACATTAAATCCACTGGACAATTAATACTTTTTTTTTATAAAAAAAAATGTTTTAAATTAGTATTTCTAATTATTAATTATGTTAAAGTGTATAATTTAGTTGCCAAATCACATACATAACCTCATTTTTGTCACGATGCAAATTGACGGCTTGATGAATAGCATTACCGAGATAACTTAAAAATTATTGTTATTTTAACCAATATTGTGAAATTGAAAATGTGAAATTTGAAACCACAAAACTTTTAAAGCAATCATTGACCCCTTCCACACTTGTATCCTTGCATGAGCTTTTTTCCTCGTATTTTTCTCTTTACCTACAAATTAAATTTGCGGTAGGGATTTTGATGCTGTATAAGATAGCGGAAATTTCTCAGCGGAAAATAAGAGATTTCGCTACTTGCCGCAAGTGGCAGCACAATCACAAAAGAGAATTTAATTTGTTATATAATTACCAGCGGAAATTTATTATTCATTTTGTATCTCTTTTTTCACTAAATAAAACATCCCAGCGGAATAAAATATTAAAAGTGATCCTTAAAATGACAAATTGATTGATCTCCGAAGTAAAGGAACTCAGTAAATGAAATCTTGAAATTTAACAATATTCCGTCTTTCCGCCATACTAAAAGAATGACGATGAAATTTGAATAAAAGTATTGATCAGGGGTCCAAAACTTAGGACAAAATTCTAGGATCTGTTCATGCTGGACTAAACTAGGCCATTTCATAACCAATCCTTTTAAAAATTTAAATTTTTTTAAAAATTTATTATCAGTTTTTGGCCAATATCTCAAAAACTTCCACTAGTAACCAATACGTTCGGTTGTTTTTCTGATAGCTTAGGTCATACTGAGACTACGAGGAAAATTTGGGGAAAATTAATGGATTAATGTTAACTAATTTAGTTAAAATAAGTGTTTATTATATTAGATTTATGGAAAACAGGCATTTGAAGATGAAAAACGACGCTAGTTTGAAGTAAATAGAGAATTAAATGAAATATGTGCCAAAAGCTCATCGCAATCGATAAATCATCATTCGAGTGGCTTGCCTAATGCGGCACCAGCTAATATCTAAATATCGCAAGAGTTTAGCGTTCATGTGGATTTTTTATTTTAGTTATATATTTTACGCACAATATGAATTAAAAGTATGTTCTTTTAATACATGAATTGAAATTTTAATCATTTTAAAATACATTTAATTATCATAAATTTAATTTTGCATTTTTATTTACATTACGTTTGACTTTTAAAAGGCAACCTAAAAATTTTGCATCTTTGCGAAAGTGAACATTATACGAACGAATACTTCGCTATAAAGTCTAATTACCTTGTGACAGGAAGACCGTGAACGGTTCGTTTCTGAACGGCAAAAATGATTCGATTGTGAACTATTGTATGACGTGTAGTCTTCGTTTATGGTTCGTAAACGGTTCACTTTGTTTTGCGGGGATATAAAAATTTACGTCAAACTGAATATTTTGTATTCAATTTTATTTTTTTACTACTTATACATAGAAAAGTAACAACAATTGATGAGTACCAGGGTAACCGCGAAGTGTTGTCGATATGTGTCATTAGGAATACAAGTGTGGTACGGGCCATTCGCAATCATTTCGTAAGCGATTGGAAATTTGATTCTTCCGTTTGATGAGCAGCAGTACCTAAGTGCTTAAATTTTGGGGCAGAAGTTATGGCCCGGAACCTTGAAACGATATTGATTGTGGATGAGGGGAAATAAAGTTATGCCTAGTGTTGATATGTACATAGCGTTACAGTTTGTTCTGTGCAAAATTTTGTGACTGCAAGAACGTAAAACATTCTTCAACGTCACTAAATAATTAAGATTTATTGAAAATCATGGTGAAGTAATAAAGGTGGTAAACACCCTGCTTAGCAGATGCGACAGGGGCTGTATGCATCAGTCACATGATTTGTATTTTTAGGTTTTTCAGTTGGTTGACACTTAATTTATTATTAAACTTTTATTTTACAAATGGCGTTCATGCACGCCGGCAGTGTTTTGGTGTAGGTGATTATTACTCTGCTCCTACGAAAGGTTTTGTTATATGAGCAGTGTGTTTGTGTGTTTTGGGTATGAATTATAGTGTATATTTCTGCCTGATGCCTGGCACAAACGTTCCAAAGTCTTTTCACGTATCAGCAGATTTTTTTTTCGGGTAGTCAAAAGTTCGTAAATGTTTGTTTTTAAGTTTAATATGTTCGGACACTAAATTTGTCGAATTGATTTTTGTTGACATACAACGTCGAATTGCGGATTTCATCTGGTGTTACTAGTGTTAACAACTTTTAAGTTTGTTTAGGTAGTATGAAGAGATTACGTTTCGTTACAAAGATTACTTCGTCTGATCGCATACATTCTATTGTACGAGTAATATGCATAAACATTTGTTAATCGGTTAAAACAATTAATTGATTGTAGGTTTGGACTGTATATGTTGGGAGTGCTAATAATTGCGGTTGGAACTGGCATTGTTCTGTATGGTATTATGAAAAGATGGGATGCGCATATTCATTTCCTCCCATCTTCATCTGAAGACGGATTTTGGTATATACAACTTGCATCTAGACGGTGTCGTGGATTGGTTTTGAGCTCTTTCGTTTATATGTTGACCAACGCACTGTGTCGTCAACCTGGTTTTGTTTTGTGGATGATCAAGGAATTTTGAATTGTCAATTATTGAAAATATAGAATTTAAATCCACAAGGCCAAAGGAATGCAATCGTATCATAGGTGAATAAAAATGTAATACTCCCATCTATGAGCGGCAGTGTATCTGAAGTTATTTAAATTTTCGAGCGGAAATTATGGCAGGGAACATTAGAAATATTTTGTTTAAGGGTGTACGGGGTTGGGACTTAAGTTATTGATAAATTTTAATTCTATAAACAGATTTTTTGTTCTACATGTGCCCGGTTAAATAATTTATCAATAGTAGTGGGGTGCGATAATTTTCGTAGGCGCTGGGTTATATTATGTTAGTGTGCCAGTGTGTTGTGGACTTATAGCAAATTTTTTACAAGCTACATTTTGGTTTTGGATCGTATAAATAACTGGCAATGCAATAAATTTTCACGAAAAGGCAGGCACTGAATTTAACTATTTGGCGGGTCTGAATTTCATAGGGCCTTACTAGTGTTTACTATACTTTAGGTTTATTTATGTCTAATGAAGCGATCACGTTTTGTTAAAAAGGTTTAATCTGATGTATAGGTTTGTTTGTAATTTGTTATTGAATTGAAATGTTGGATTACGCTCATATCCGGTTGGAACCAGTAACCGGTTGGAACCAAGATTGCTGATTGAACGGGTTGGATATATTTTTGGTGCTTTATATTGTGCGTGTTGACTGATGCACTGGTTGATGGTTCTGTTTTCTTGTTTGGAGAACAATAGTATCATAGTCGCGTGTTGTTTGATCTAGAAACAACATAGAGTTAGAGTGGGGTCTATTCATGTTTCTGGTTAAGGATGAAACTCACCAAGTGCAGCGCAACATTTTCTAAACAATCCACACTAGCGGCTGCATATGGGCGTGCACACCAAGCAGCGCAGCAGATTGCTTTGTTTTAGTTGTAAAATAGAGTTGTGTCAATTTTATGACAGATGCAACTCATTCAATATAATTTCTTTAAATTAAAATGTTTCTATTAAAATTATAAAATATTTAATTTATTTTATCGGAAATACCTATAGTTATACTCAAACTATGATTTTGGATCATTACATAAGCGAAAATCTTATGGTGCGTTTTTCCCTCTTTATTTTGTAAGCTATCGATGCAACTGTGTTGATGATTTTGTCAGTGATCCTGGTCTTGATTTATCTACACGTAAGTGTGCATAAATGTTTGAAGTGCTGACAGGTAGTAGGAGGAGTCGATGTGTCAAATATTTGCTAATCAACAAAATACTAGAGACAATATACTGCAAAGTACTAGGCAACCAACATATTGACAGTGCCTCGTTGCAATTCTACCTAAAGATAGCTATGTTATCTTAAGGAAAACAATTATAAATCAGTTTCAAGATTTAAAACTAAAATTATGCTAAAAACATTGATAATAGCCTTTTTAAAAGCCTTTTTAAAATTAGTTGGAGAAGGTTAAAAATTATTATGACCGCTAACCACCTTAAGGTGTTTAGTATACCTATGCAAATGATCTGTTGGATATAACTATAATTCAAATACTTACTTAACATTTTGTTAAACAAGTCGAATATTCAATTAACCCTAAAAAATTCATGTTAGAATACATTTTAACAACATAGTAAAACATTTCTGTCTTAAAATATCATTCTCACAAAATGTAACACAAAATCTGGTTAATTTGTGAACACATAACGTATACATAATTCCTGGTGCTGCTCGTATACAGCATACCCAACATTTTCCAATACAAAACGATCGAAAAAAATATTTTTCTAATAAATTAATTTTTTCTCCTCTCCTGATTATACAATTTGTGGTATTTTCACTAACCCTTTGACTGGCTGTATATAGGCCGCATTCGATAATCTCAACTAGAATTTAAATTAACATTTTGGCACATGCCCGAAAATCGTTCACGATTTAAATTATTTCGCACATTAGGCACCAAAATTAATTATCCTAGTTAAAATATTTGAGACATCGAAGTTTTGTGTGTTAATTGGCAGCCAAAGGGTTAATTTACAATTTACAAAAAATAAAGAATTTGTATTTTTTTTTTTTTTATTTTCTTTGACATTTTTTTATGTGGAAGAAATTCCAATCCATCAAAAATATATAGCACACAAAAAAAATTAACGAAATTTGGGGGAAATAAAAAATTTGCAAGAGATGTGTATCATAACTCAAGTATCCCAAGTAAAGAAATCGCACGACTGAGATTGATAAATATTACTAGTATTAAGAATTAATTATAAAAATGGACGATAAAATTTTGCACCGCGGATACAAAACAAAAAAATTATGAAAGCTGCGCGCTGGTTAATTTTTTTTGCGCTCTTCTGTATATTCCATCTGTCGACGCGGACCTTACAGCAAACGGACAAATTCATATTCCATACACATAAAAAAACGTTTTAGAAGGATATACATTTTTTGTTGTCCTAATATTTTCGGTGGCATTCCATCTTTTCGCAAGAATCTTAACAGGCTGGCGTTTTTTTTTTGTGGGCTAAGAGCCTGCATTTTATTTTTTTGTTGTCATTTTGTGGTGCCCCAAATTTCATATAAAATGTTTAGTCTCCTTGAGTATTAATAAAAATTATTTTTAAGTCGTTCGGTTGCATTTTTTTTATTAAACATATTATTGTTTACAAAAAAAGCATTCTTAAAGATGCAACATTGTGGACAAAAAATGATTCTTGCTGTTTTAACATCAATTTAAAATGTCTTGATTTTGAATTTATAATGCGTGGATAATTTTTTTGATGGCCAATTCGCGGTTATTAGTAAAGAATTAATTATTAATTTTAGTCGTTGGTTTTTTATTATCATTTTAAGGAGGTCTTCCAACTTGATATTAATATTCGTCTGCATTGATAAAATTTATTTGTAGTGTAACGAGACCGTAATTAGCGATTACGAGTTTTGTCTCTAGTACCACCCAATTGATAATATACGAGAATCCTCGAAATATAATATTGATAGCCCAACCATTCATTTGGTCAATGACCGAGGGCCCTTGACTAACAAAAATTATGTACATCAACAACTCGAATCACACAGACCAGTGTTATGCCATATTGTCTACACCACATAGTTAATTCATATTCTACGTGTGTAAACAATGTATGTAGAAAATTAAAGACTGGCGTAGATGATGTAGAGAACGTATGCAATATGTCAACAATGTCGAAAATTATTATTACTGTTAGCAATCAGAAAATGGTTCAGAATTTAATTGCTAAATGAATCCATTTTAAGATGGAAAGCTGCTTTCTTACCTCACATTTGAAATTGTTTAACCTTTATTGTAGTTTTTGTATATACTGTACAGAAATACATAAACAGTCAAACTTCTATAAATCGAACTTCAGTTATTCAAATTTTTCCTGATATCAAATTTATATTTTGGCAGAAGAATAATTCTTAATTAATTATTAATGAGGTAGTTTACATCGTCATATTTAGTCCACGGACTATACACTATATGTGACCTAAACTATTTAGACTATTTTGGGTAACTTTTTGTGTGGATCAATAAAAAATGAGCTGTAAACGACACCGACCTAAAGGGTTCATGGATCATGCTATAGATGTCGGTAGCGGCATTAATGTTAACTAAACATATCAAAAGTGCTGCAAAAGTTATTAACTTAGTCAAATTTAAAAAATTAAAACGAATGAATTTAATTTCGAAAATGTTACTGGAATTATTTAGGGGAAAATATGAGCTGCGCTGAGAACATAAGCAATAGTTTTAGTATTATACAATAGATGGTGCACATAAATCTTGTTATGTGACCTATAAGTTTTGCTTTATAAACGGTTGCTAAGTGAATTAAATTAGGTTACTATTTAGGTCAGTCCACTAAATTTTTTCTTGATGTAAACTACCTCAATAATTAATTTTACTTGTGAATTTTATATTATATCCCATACTGTTTCATTTTTTATTATGCAATTTGAAGATTTTAATTGGAAAATATAATTAGAATTTCTCGTTGTCTCGTTTACACATAGGAAAACACTTCAATAAGTGTCCCTCTTTATATGAAAGACAAGTAACACATGTGGTGTTTTAATGTTTGTTTCAGCCATACTATTGTATTCGCTCTCTTTTAAAATGCTGACAGGTTTATTTAATAACCATCCTCCTGTGGCAAGTGGTAACTGTACAAAAAAAGTACAAAAATTATATTCATGTTGTTAAATTTGAATCCTATAGAAAATATGGAAAAATAAAGAGAAAACTGAAATGTCTTACCATTTCAGGACACGGAAGATGATGGGACGCGCATGAAAGATGCTGCTGCAAAATTTAATTTACCGGCAAGTACGGTCTCAACAATTTAAAAAAAACATGAAAATCTACTTACTATCCACTAATTACCAATAATTTATCAGTAGGTAACACTTTAATTAGACAAAATCCTTGGATTTTGTGAGAAAACTGAACATTTATGGTTTTAGAGCAAACAGTGGTTGACTAGTTAAGTTTAAAGCTCGCTATAATATTACCTTCGGAACTTTTAGTGTAGAGAGTGCTTGAGTAAACACCAATGCAGTTCCATCTTTAACTGTGAAAAAACGGGGTGGTTTTTCAATGTTTACCTGATAAGACTTTCGCGTTTAAAGAGGATAAATACTTTGGCGGCAAGCGAATCAAAAATCAAATTACGTGTCTAGTGGAATCGCATATGGGCGGAGCTGAAAAACTAAAATTGTTAATAATTAAGAAAATTAGCTAACCAAATTGGACAAAATGTTCGGGCATCAGAAAAGAAAAACCATGCTGGCCATGCTGTTTTTGTGACCTGACGATCATAAGCCAATAATTATTAATTTACTGGGCGCTATTTCTTTCATTATTCGCTTCGAAGGTGTACGTGACGTTTGGCACATTGCAACTGGATTTTTTTGTAGCTGGATTTAACCTCGTACAGACATTTCATTAATTCTTTACAAATGTAATTTGATTTCAATTAGAATTGAAAATGTTAATCTCTATAAAGCAGCTCTGTATGCAGAAAAATTATTTGTCGTTTTGTCGCTCCTATTTTACGGATATCCTGATGACTGATTTATACGAAGTTGATGACTTCGGAACCGATAAAATATATGGAGTCGCAGTGAACAATCGAAACTTTATTTAATTTATCATAACAGCCAGAAAATCTCGTATTTCATGCAAAACGTATGGGAAATTGGTTATAAATTTAAAATATCAAAAAATTACATTTCGCTAAAATTAAACCTTTAAACATTGATTTACCTACGGCTTGCAGAATTATTTTCCGGGCGTTTTACATTTCGCTTTATATTCTAGATGTAAACCAAAACAGAAAGCGAGTTGCTGGAAAGGCTAATCGGCGTATAAGTGATATCATTATTATTGTAGCTCTAGCCTCATATGTAATTTATACCGAGCATAATCTGACTAATACTAAATTAATGAATCGTCGAGACACTATCATCACAAAACTATTGGAGCAGTACGTTATATCAAGCAGTCCGACGGTTGCATTTTTGACGCAACAACCATCGTTTTATCCATATACATGACTCTGACACGTAGAATCGGATCAGGCCTACCGTTCTTCGGTAAGGCTGTATACAAAAAGGCTTTGGAGCTCACAGGTAATGATGGAAACAGATTGTCACTCAGAACGAATCTCACGCTGCATAACTTCTGCCAAACACAGGTTGTCTTAAAAAATATTTTATGTAATATCTTACATACTTTAATCAAGCACTCCAAAACTTCTAGAGTTACTCAAGAAACTATCTAACAACAAATAATCCAGCGCACGTAAAGAGACATCCGATGAAAAGTAGAATTCCGCGTAGCTCCCTACCATGTACTAAGTCACAGTATGCAATGGAAATCATTCGAGACTTTGGTTCGGGACAGCTCTACTCAGCACGCAAACGGTGTCATAAAAAATCTAATTCGCCGTAACAAACGCTTACACACGCACTTTTACGTACACATTCATGAAAAGAAGTGGATCAACACCATGATATCGGTTAGAAATTGAAGCATACTTGTTATCGAAAATCACGATGGAGGTTCCCGAACGTCAAATCAAACTGGGCTGACCCAAAGTTCAATTGATTATTTATTGGGGACTGATGTTTACGGTGATTTTGTCAGTAATCAAATATCAAAGGGGAAACCAAACAACCTCAAAACAGATTTTTGCTTGGTGATTTCCGTTTCAACCTAAATGGATACCAATTATACAATAATGAAGATACACAGCAGGCGAATAAATCTACGAATATGAATTACTCTTTCGAAACCACGAGACAGGAACCAAAAGCGAGATAACTGGTGCACCTGCCCATAACGGCTACACAACTGGACAAATTAGGAAGTTCGAGACCATAAGCATACCAACGCTACAGCTAGAGAAGAAATAATCCCGCGAGAATTTAAAAGAATGGGGCATCTGGTTCATAACCGAGTATTTCAACAGGGGTCACTTGATACAGACATCTCTTCACGCGGGTCGAAACTGCTTATCCCACAATGCCGTGATGCAGAAAATATCGTGAGCTATACCGGGTTACGTTAATTTTCCGATTGACATTATAGAAATAATTTTTGATTTTGAGCGCCGGCGGAAACGGCTTTAAACCGGTAGACAGGGCGCTATAAATGTTTTAGGCTGTTTATACTACAACTACTACTATTTTATTTGCTTATAGCCATGAATTGAAGAATTCAACGGACAAATTTAGGCTATAAAATGAGTAAATATTATTCATGACTCTGAAAAATACAAATATTCTGAAGAAACTGAGTCGCAGTGGCCGCGATGCGGATAGCGACATCTAATGAAACAATTTTATTTCTCTGTTGAGAAAAGAATTACCCATTTGTCCAGTAATACTATGTATAATATGTGGCGTTAACGTTTCTTAACGACAAAAACAGATTACAAGCTAATAAATATTTTTTGAATATGTTGAATTATTTTAAACGTACTAAATATCACCTGTTTGGGTTGCAAAACTTCACTTTAATGGAAACCCGCACTATAAACCGGAAAAGTATAAGATGATGTTCTCGCACTGAAACCCCCAATTGTAAAACAACAAAAAAACATTCTACCAATTGTCGACATTGTCTATGCTTAAATCAGATTTACGTTTTTTCGACACCGTACGCTGGACATCAGAAGTACGAAATTCTCATAAAGACCGCTCAAACTATTGTGTTTCAAATATCCCTACCTATTAAACTCGTTTTCTTAATTAGTTTGTGTAGATCCTGCAATCAGGCGAATTTAGACACTATAAATTCCTTCGATGGTTAATCAGACAAACGTGATGACACTCGCAATCAACATCCTTACTGCGAATAAATTTTATTTGGTAACTTTAATGACCACCATAAAGAATGGTTGAATCACCTCGCACAGATTGTTAGTGTTTCCACATTCGAATACAAAATTTATACAAGAGTGCAAATTCTGGATCATTGTCTTACATCAATCCCCATTCTACGGAAGGACGTGTCGAGGCTGGTATTGGAAATTTTGACCATAACCAGATAACCGTAAAATACCTGATCGGATGATGGTTTACGGATATTTTTCAACATTTCCCTTGGGAATTTTCACATTACATGAATAAATATATCCCATCATATATCCCAATTTTCAATCTCACTCCAAATTTTAAATCCTTTTCAAAATAAGGCGCTAAATTTGTCAGACAAAATAAAACTACTCACAAGAAATATAAGCGCAACGCAATTTATTTTTATAACAATAAAAGGCCGCACGAAACACCTGTAAAAAAAAATTGTGCTAAGATGGTTGCATCGGTTGTCAGTATTCCTAAAACATCCATTTTAGTTATGAAATGTGCAGACAATGCTTTGGTTGTGGATTCAAAATTGTATGCCGACTTACCGCCAAACACCTTCACATCGATCTCGAACTTAGTTGTCCTCGATGAAGGCTATATACCATACGAGGCTTTTGACAAGGCATGAGAATCTCATTTGTAAACTAGTGGCATACGGATTGGATTCGATAACCATCAAGAGGATAAAAAGCTTCGCAAACACCGGAAGATCAACGTTGTGCAAAACGGGAGATCATCACCGACACACTTTCCGAATGCCGGAGTTTCTGAGGGATCAGTTTTATTATAGACTTTGTTTTTGTTGTACATCAATGGTTTACTGGATTGCTATTCTAATCCTAACCTTAGCTTTGCTGCTGACGCCATATTGCACTTTTCTTAAACGGTAATCGACTAGAAGTTGTCACTTCGCTTAATTAAAATTTGCGTACATTGTAAGAGTGAGGAGACCGACCAAAAAGCACAGTGGATAAAGCTTTGGCGTTTAGATCGGGAGGTACCGGGTTTGAATCCCAATAGAGGCAGGATGCACAAGCAAATTTCCATCATCAGATTATGATCTGTGATGAAAAGGAACACAACTATAACCTCCTGTCGAAGTGCAGAACCCATGGGCCGACCCATCTTCCTCGCCATAGTACTGGCTAGCATGGACCTGTACTGTGCAGATGATTCTATGAACTAAGAGTTGGAAAAGACTCGTTGCCAGAACAGATTGCAAAGATAATTAAAAAAGAAGGGAGAAAGAAATCAGTCCAAGTTTAATGAGAAAAATTACACAAATATGCACATTCTGGCGTAAAATTCCATGTACTCGTGGGTTGTGATGTGACTCATTCCGTCTGCTTGGAGTTCAAATTAGCAATTTAGAATGGAACGAAACTTTATTGCATTCTCCAAGTCGGCTTCACAAAAACTTGGTTTCCTCAATAGACGCAGAAGGTTCATTAAATCGCATCAGAAATATAAGAACTTTAGACCATGCACAGAATATTGCTGTCAAGTTTGGTGTGGAGCATATGGTATTGCCCTCCAGTTACTATGTAGATAGGATTCAGCTGCATGTCATCCGAATAATACGCAAGCCCTGACTTACAAAAGATCTAAAGAACCTACAACACACAGAGGAATTGCAGAAATCTGCGTGTTATACAGATTAATGCATGGTAAATGTTCTACAGAACAAAAGGAGAAAGTACCGCCAGTCAGTAACGCTGCTGAAACTTCAAAACTACCAAATATTACTGATTACGTGTTTCAGGATTTTGTTATTCTGATTTTTGATTTCTCAGTCACAAACAGTCTCAAAATAGATACATGTGGTTACGTTTTATGAGTGTGGGGCTAAAAGTCGTAACTGGTCGGTTTCCAAAACACCGTGGCTGGCTATGTTCGGGTTTTATATGACATCAATGATTCTGTTTCTATGAGTAGAGTACCCATTCACAGTCTGAGCAAATTTCTGTACAAGATTGCGAAATAGTTATAATTCTTGTTCTTTAATTAAAGGCTTTGTGAGTAGAATACGCATTTTTAATTGGGCATAATTTTATCGTCCTACAAATTTTGACAGAATACAATATGATCAGCGATCACCGTTAAATTATATTAGAATATAATAGATAAGTTTAAGATCAAAACCAGCCTCCGCCGCCAACATGATAAATCTTCGTTTGTTTATTTAAAAGACAATTCAATTTATATTTGGATAGCTTTCAAAAACCGTAATCATCCCCATAAAATTTAATCTCACTCGGTGAACATAAATATTTGTTTAACCTGGAAATCAAGATCTATAACAGAGATATTCAACCACCGTGGCACCATGGACATATGTTGATGATACACAAATAAGAAATAATTTTTTTTTGCTTGAAAATTTATGAGTAAATGAACTTAACCCTTTCTTGATTTTTTTTCTATAAAAACTATAAAAAAATTTAAAGTTGATCATCATGATCAGTATTTTTTATATGCATACAATTATTGTTTAAGATCGAGTTTTTGAATACACAAGAAAATACGTAAACAGGAGTTAGGTTTGTTTTCTGTTACGTAAACAACAATTGTAGCTACAAAAAAAAAATTAAAATAAAATCGAAAGGATTTACCTTTATCCTAACCAAATGTGTGCGTACGAGTTTTATTAATACACAGAAACGGACGATGCATGCTGTGAGAAAATATAATAGAAAATTAAACAAAAGAAAAATGTGATGATCATTAAAATATAAATGTAACCCGCGATCGAGTTTATATTTATACAAACCTTTACCTAACATTACAAACGACCGGGTATAACGAATGTACCTAGGAATGTGGTAGCTTTAATTAACAAATGAAATTTTTTCGTGTTGTGATCGTCGTCTTTTTATTTCCTTAAGAAACCATATGTCCGAACTATTATTAATAAAAGGATTGGTATAAAGGATAAAGACATATGTATGTTAATTAATTTTATATATAAACGTTTAAAGATGCCTCGCGACTAATTTCCGGCAGTACACAATTTAAATCACAATTAGAACTCATTCCCCAATCGTCGAAGATGATCAAAAGGAGCCAAATGAAAAATCGCAGTTTTTGATTATAGAAACGATGGTGATCGACGAGTTCGAGATATTTTTTTCACTCGCTAGCAGCTCTCCTGTTCCCGATCCAATGCTTATTTTCGCCACCAGGTTCAATATTTTATAATACGCATAATACTGATACAGTACAAACTCTGATGATAGCCGTTAAATTTAGAAAGCAAATAGTTAAATAATGAGCCTGTGATATTTACCTGTGAAAATATTAACAACAACTCTAATAAAAAATCAGAGCTGATAGTTGTTCCGTCTCTTTCGAGTTTTTACATCGAATCTCTAGAGCAAAGAAATAATTCTAAGAAATATTATAGGACGGTCGCCTCCTATACAATTGGATAAGATTTAAATTGTTTTAATGCCCTTAGTTTGAGTCCATTATTATCCAATATTGTAGGTGCGTGATCTATTTTATCTCATGGTTTTCGACTTAGTTAAGACGAGTTCGATGGAACAGAGAACAGATTTATATGAACAGGTTGAGACAGCAGTATAGACGGGTAATTGTTGACTTTGACTTGCACCAGTTCTTCTTATTTGAAGTTTGACCATAACACAATCCACTAATCCCTACTTTCTCAAACTGTTCTTCAGTTTTCTCGAAACATATAATTCAACATCGTACAAACAAAGATTTTACCGATTGCTATATAAACTGATGTCCGGTGATGTCCTTCAACAGTAGTAGTAGTAATAATACCCTTATATTGCAAGTCCGTTTTGATTAAAGAAACCACAATCAGCTATAACGGAAGTTCTGCTAATCATTTCAGCTTTCGTTCGTTCTCTTCTAAAATAATCTCAATTAGAGCGCTGGCTAGAATTGAGTTGATCTCTTTTTGAAAGATTTTTTCTCTAAGTGTTATACGAATCGAGGAGAGTTCAGAGCTTTTATCTTTACTTGCGTTTATTGATAAATAAATTATACACTTGTTCTTAACATTGTCCGTTTCCAAAACGGATAGTTCATGAGAATCGTAACCTAGGAGTCTACGGGACTAACCACAGCATCAAACGCAACATAGGAATCGATTTGAAATTTGTATGATGATTATGGTTACCATTATAAGTCGGTACCGATTGATACCGATCGGTTTCTGGAACCCATGGTTCCTGAGAACCATATATTCATTCATTCATTAAGCATATAAATAGCAGCATCAAACTCCAATTTTAAGATTAACGGATTAACTTAAGAATTTCACCGTGATCAAAGGCTTGTTGCATGAGAACTATTATTATGAATTTTAAACTGTCTATAAAACAGTTGGCCATACACAAATAGGATATCGTGCCAATTTCGATATACGGATCAATCCATTTTTATCCCGAAAAGTGACAAAAAAATGTAAATCAACATATGAGTGAGTTACATTCTGAAATAAGATTTTAGGTTTTATAAATGGCGGCGCATATGTAATCGTCAGCAAAAAAACTGCGATGGTTGAATTAAATCGTGTTGCAAATCTAGATAAACAGCTCAAACAGTTTGACTTTGACAATTCAAACATAAATATAATAAAAATTCTGCGTCAGTAAAAGAACGTTTATGTACTTTACTGTCAAAGCACTGCGAACAGAAATTCTGACCATCTGTTTTTAGAATCGTTGTAGCATATTTCGGTTTCCGGAACTCATGGCTCCTTTGACAAATAAAAGATAAATCTGTCGGGCCATCCATGCACGTAGATCCTATGTCATTAATCTAACATACGGAACATCTTGTGAATATTATAGTGAGCAATGCTAGTATGGATCGTTGAAACTGCCTCGATTCCGGTATTTCGATTACAATTTTTTGTCTGGAAATTTGAGGTTGGGCTTGTTTTTTGACCGAAATACTTTGAAATTATAATAACAGCGTATTATATTATTCTTTAAGAAATCTCAGCATAATTTAGGCTGGTTAAGGTGCGATAAGGCGACAAATATTGTTTCGGTGCAAAACGAAGTGCCAATGCTATACATCCTTTGATTCGTACGGTGATAAATTAGACACTGGCCACAGCTACCGTATATCACCCCGTGGTGGAGCATGCTGTACTTTGGATAATTTAAAATAATTTGAGCTAAATGGAAGCTTGAGAGAGAGAAACCTGAGAGAGATTGAGTTGCCTGCCGTGCTACAAAGATTTTGTGATTGGAAACCGGTGCGTTAATGTGGGGTCTACCGCGTAATTGCGTGATTTGAAAGTTAAATACTCATATGCAGATGTTGAATGCTTTTGGAAATTTTAATAAACGAGATGTTAAAACGTAGCATTAAACACTAATCAGTATTTAAGCTTGAACGAGCAAAATGGCATTTTGAAATTTGATAAATTATGTACCTAAACTTACATATTATCTTATTCAAAAGCTGTCAGAAAACAGAACAAAACACGTACTAATACGAATACGTGCACCACTACTAACACGTTTCAATAAATTCTCATGAGAGTTGCAAAAAGTGTATAAAATACATGTCAGAGGAGAAGCTCAGTCTCTAAGCCGTCAAGTGCATCTCGAATAAAAGTTCCTTAAATTTCTTAGTTTATAAGCAATATTTAATCAAAATCTGTTTAAGAATAAATTATATGACGTATCATTATTACCATCAACAAGTTGCACCAACGATCTAATAGAGGAAAGAACTAACCTTTTAGTATATTTATATTTACATATTCTACAAGAAATATCCTTTGATACAAAAAATTACTCATGTAGAAGCAAGTTTAGTTTTGATATTTTCATTTGTTTTCGTAATGTCATGTTTAAATTTATTTCGTAGCGAATCGTTTCGACGTAAACAAATTTTATCTTTAATTTGTGTAAATCTGCAAAATTAGATTGAAGATTAATTAAATTCTTAAAGAGAAATTAATAAGTTTGTTACAAGAATCTTTGTGATTAGAAATAACTAAATAATTGTTGGTGAATATTTTTAAATATTTGTATTTCCAGTTTATAAAATTTTCAATCTGTTATTTTCGCTTCGTTTGTAGAAAACATTTCATTTTTGCCTAAAGAATGCTTCCGACAAAATTTGTATTTAAGAGTGGCTACGCACCGTACGCACCTCAGTGTTTTAATTGGCCAAATTGATAATATTGGACGTTTTCTATCATACGGCTCTGTCTTCTCAAATAACACTTGCGACGAGCAATAATTGTTGCTAATGATAAAGTTTCGTGTCCACGTTTAAAAGGCGTTTTAATTTTCATCATTGGGGGTGTTAAAATATTAGATCGGAGAAAGTAGATAGATATTTCGGACAGATATTTCGGAACAAGGCGCAACCGTGATTAGGCCTTTTCGAATACGTCTGCTGCTGTAAAAATATTCAATAAATTACGCTGTAAAAAGCGATAATATCTGATGTGAAAGCAGATATATTTACTAGTATGTTTGGAATTGAATTGTCAAAACAACAATGTCTCAGGCCGAATTCATACTTCTTCGTTCATTCATTCAAACAATTTTTTCGACCAATCACCTCTTGTGAAAAAATGCAAAAAACCGTAATTATGGAGCAACATGATTGGTCGAAAAAACTGTTTGAATGAATGAACGAAGAAGTATGAATTCGGCCAGAAGAAATTTTTGCCATTAATCTATTAAAGTTAATTTCAAAAATTTATATGAGTTTTGTTTAGGAATATGAAAAATTTGTTGTCAAGAAAGCATCACTTCGTGGAAAACCTGAGCTGCCATTAGAGAAACAACTAATGACTACTTTGTGATTTTTTTGGGAATTGAGAACCATTCAGGAAAACCATTTTAAATAAATATATGAAAAATGAAAACTACTGAAATTAATGTTTACTTTCAGAACTCTAAGCAACTGTTTCAACTGCAGCAAATCTACAGCTTGGCTTGTAATTAACAGAATCTCCAAGAAGTTGTTAAAGCTTAATATTGTAAAAGGAATAGTTCGATGGTCGACCGAAAACAAAAAGCGTAGGATAAAACGTTTTTATGCACAGAAGCATCCATTCGTCGGTATCGTTTGCATTGAATTGGTCATGGATTGAAAACTAATCTAATTCTTACTTTTATGGTGCTAAGGTACTAAGGCGATCTCATTTGTAACGTCTGCTCTTATCTTAATTTAATCAGTGCAATCTTAATATTTTATATTTTAATAGGCGTGTGTGAAATATGGGATGACGAACATATATACTCGGAGATTCATCATATCCTATTAAGATGTGGTTAATGACTCCATTACTCCAAATGCCGATTAGTGATTGAAAGAACATTTGGTACGTTGAAAGGTCAATTTCGCAGACTTAAATATTATTGATACTGAAAAACAAAACGGGAATAGAAACGTTTGTTTGCAGGTTTGGACGTTCAGATCATTATATACATTTACGTTTAAACCAAAATGACCGAAATTTTGTGTCAGATCTCATATCAAATATCACATTTAAAATGTCACCCAAACTGAAACGAAAAAGTCACTCAAACTCAAAACGGGATGTTACATCAACGGTAGCGAAGCTGTGTGGTCAATATTGAGTTTTAACAGATAACGCTATGCAATTGTTGTTCAAAAGGTCAAACCGTCTTTATTATGAAAGGAAGTGTATTATAAAGAGCTGCATAACAGCCGAGTTTTTTTACAGTTCGTAAAACACATCGAGGAGAAGTTCTTTTTTAAGAAATCATTATACAATTTTCAAAGTGCCATATACAATTGCAGTGAGAAGATATGTTCATTCTAATGTTGCTGAATGTTATTATTTGAGAATGCTGCTTCATGCAGTGTGAGGACCAAGACCATTGCAAGCATTGCAAACTATCCTAGGTGAAGTATGTCAAACATACAGCGAGACACGGCTTATAATGAACATAAATAAACATATTAACAACAATTTGCTTCGCTTCTGGTGAAAAAAGCTTTTGGGAAAAGCGCAAATAGCCCTACATTTTCAATGTAGCACTCTAATTACTTGAGAATACGTGCACATTCGTTAATAACTAAACATTTATTTGTCATCTTGCTGATATAGATCGTGAAGTTTAAAGAAGAGTTGTGTTGAATAATGAAAACTAGTTTACACTACATAGTGATCTAATACGTCCTAAATGAAAACGGGGTAATTATTTTTCTAAATGTAACAAGAGAACTGGAAAAACAACAGGTGGAGATTCGGAATGAGATTGGACTATCTGTAGCATCATCTGGAAGAATCAAACCTATTCGATGAAGGGGCATCATGTACATCATTAGAAATGTGTAAGGTCATTATTTGCATTACCTACAAAGTAGGTTCAATTTTGAAAATGAAAAGTTTGGGCATATCTTAAAGTTCAGGAAAGAGTAGGAGAGTAAGAGATACCTCTAAAGATGCTACAGTTGATCATATTCTACCTAAATTGGTTGTTAGTTTATACCAGTCCATGGTAGATCATAGATGGTACAAAACGAACTGTGTCTCAACAGTATTTATAATCGCCAATTGATAAATCTGGACTAAGTTTGTACTAGCTAAGCTTGGAAAAATGTTTAATTATGCCTAATACCCATCTATTCTTTTATGTTAAGTAAAAGTAATTTGATTAATTATTTTGACAATTATAAAACTACTGTACGCCATACCAAATTAAAAGTAACCTTAGTGAGCTTAAACATTTGGAAAGTTTAGTTTAAAAAGTTGTATGATGCTCGCGGCATAATATCTGACATGTTTTGGTTTATGGACATTAGAGTCATCTAACAATGGCTGGTATGGAAACAAATTAATCGGCCTCATCTAATCTGAAAATCCTTATTAAATAGTTCAATTTAAAATTTGAGGCACATGAAATTTGATTAGTTTATTTTTATAGATGTAATGTAATGGGATGAAGGCAAAAATTGAAAATTCCTCCGCATCCCTTATCAACTTTTTTGTTCATTTTGTACTTAAGTCAATATAACAGGACCGTATTAAATTGCAAAATCCTGAAAATATTCCAAATGTGTAAGGACTTTTCATATATCTTTCCCAACTTTAAAATTCACTTTTTAATTGACTTTTCATGAACCTGGATGTAATACTCCAATTCCGTTTAACGCAGGTTTATTTTTAAAGCTAGATTAAATTCAAGAATGTGAGCTAAAAATATTAAAATAATTTATTTTATATATAGAATTCCTCTTTGATTCAAAATTAAACTTAATTTTAATTATGAGAAACCGAAAATATAAAAATGTAATCGACAATTTGTGAGCTCCAAAAAACTTCGAGTTAGCACTACCCTAACAACAATCTGCGTAATTTAAGATAAAAAAATTATATTTATTCATAAAAAGGGTTCTTTACTTCAAATGTTTGGAACTCTAAATATCTCGGAATAACATTTTTTGGGGTGATAGTGACTTAGGAAATGTGTGGCAAAAAGCGATCCATCTAATAAGTGAAACAAAACCTTATATAGAACAAATTAAGAGATGTTCGACTATAGTCACTATTAAAGCAGTTATTCTTATTAAAAACATTTAGGATAAATGATAAAATTATAAACTTGACAAAAATCTCCACTTACTTGTACCGTTAGAATTTCTTCCAAATGTCTTCCCCTGCGGACTAAGTCCCGGACTTGCTGTACTCGATAGAGCTCCTTGTGATAATCGTCTTGATTCACTGGTATTACCACCACTAGTTTCTTCGTTTCCCGATTGATTTTGGGCCGCCGTTTGATTCAATCCTTGATGCACAATCACACTACCACTATTACTATTGCCACTGGTATTTAAATTTGATTGCTGATTAATTAAATTACTACCGCTCGTATTACTCTGATTAGGTGTATTATTGCTATTACTATTTGCTGATAATTGAACTCCACCGGTTGTATTCGATTGTTCCATTATAAAACATTATTAGTATAGAGTAAAAAAATTTATGTATATGTAAGGCACATCATGCGTGCGCGACAATTTTCTAAGCCGAAAAAAAGCGCGCGAAATTTTCTAAAAATGCTGCAGCTTCTAATATTTCGATATGCGACGTCGCGCTTAATTTAATTAATGTAATTAACACTAAATATAGGTATATTTTATTAAAAATAGATCACCACACAATGTAACAAGGCACACAACTAATAATTCTAAATAAAATAAAATCTAATTAACTACAACAAAATAACAAAACAAAACACGGATCTAAATTACAACACAAACAAAACCAATTAAAACGTCTAATCAATTAACAATAAACAGAAATAATAAAAATTCTAAGTGTGTAAATTGCACATTAGCTTTGGAGCAAGCTTTTCGTTGAACCGTGTAGAACTTTTCTTGTGTAAGTTTTCACTTAAAAATTTTATTTTTTTGGTTGTGCGTGTTAACACAATAAAATCAGAGAAACTTATGACCACATAATATAAACGGTTAGATCGAAACATCTTTAAGAAGAAACTATAGTATATAAAAGCGAACGATCAAAAGAATTGGTTCTAACTCCGCCCTAAATCGCTCTGTATATAGAAGACGTATAATAGTTCTCGTTCCCCTTTTCTTATTTTTTTTATGTATATATAGAATATTATGTACACGGTGATTGGAAATCAAGAAACGGTAAAGTAGTTTTCTTTGACGTCTTCCACTATTACCTTTTGTGTATGTGAGATTTATTCAATGCGAGCTGCGTACTCTGTGTATGGTACTGTAAGGGAAATGAAATATCTCCTCCCCATAAAATCACAGTTAACATGTTTTATGTTGAATTTACAAATCCTTACATAAAAAAAACTACTTGATGTTCATGTGAGTACAATAAAAGGGTTCAGGGAAGATGCGTTTGTAACGGTTTTTTGGTGTGAAAACAAGAAATTTTCTTTAAGAAAACTGGAAAATTAATAATTGTTTAGAGATCAGCTTATCACCTGCATCTTACAAAGAATAATAATTCGATGTGAACTTTTTATAATAAGATCAACCAGAATCCTTTCAAGTGGTCATCTGTATACCAGGTTTGATGAGAAAATATTATTTATTAAACTAATTTTAACTATATATCGCCGAGAGATGACACCGTATTATACTTTCCCTCGAAATGTCGCGTGATAAGTCGTTATTTAGAGGCCAAATGTTGGAGGTTAAAAGTAAACGTTTATCGTGGATGTAATTTACATGTAAAAACTGCGGTGTATCACGAGAAATTCAATGCGGGGATAAATTAGAGGGCATGCGGACTTTCACCGCTTAACTATTACTTAAAAAAATTGAAGGGTTATCATAGTTAATTTGTAAGTACTAGTAACTAGCCAAAGGGTCATAAAAGTCAATTAAATAATTTGATGTTGCATTAAAAACTTGTTAGGCACGTATATCTAATACCTCGAATTTAGCGGAGATCAAAATTTCCTATTCCTATTCAATTAGAGTTTGAAGTCGCTTATCTAAGTCTTTAAATATTGCGTTTAGCGAAAAGACCTTTTACAATGGGATATAGCTGTTTTGGACCAAATGGGTGGTTTTTGAGCCAACCAATAATTGTTTAACAATATGTTTAAAAATAGTGAATCAATTTCAGACGGGACGACTTGTGAAAATCAATTTCAGATGAAAATGCAAACAATCAAACTTTATTTACCTATGTGAAATACGGAATGAATACAATGCATATTATGAATACAATTTTTGTTAAAAGCAAGATGGCAAATCAATTCCTCTTAATTTATTCTTTTTTTTTAAATGTAAAATAAGAACTTCAAGTGCCCATCAAAAGTGAAAATGAAATAGAAGAGGAACTAGACAGGCTCCAATAGAAGTAAGAGAACTAATGCAAGAAAACCGAAAAGCCCGAAAGAAATGGCAGACTACGCGTGCGCCGCAACATAAAACCACCTTACACAACTTGTGCATCAAACTTAAGGCACTCATAAAAGCAGTGAAAAATGAAACATTTGGAAAATACCTTTGTTCTCTAAAACGACCAAAAACGCAGATCCCTCCAATTAAAACAAACGATGGGAAATAGACTAAAAGTGTGAAAGATAAAGCTGACCTGTTTGCTGAACATTTTGAAGAAACATTTCAACCGCTAGGTCGGCAGACCAGTTACGAAATCACTGCTGATACGGCACACGATTATTTCACATAATCAATGCGATCCTCAGGATAAAATATGCACCAATGCAGTGGAAACTAGCAGAAGTAATAATGACTTCGAAACCAGGCAAGACACTAAATGATAGAAAATCTTACCGGCCAATTTCACTTCTCAGCACCATAGAACAAAGAAACCTTATCCCAGAATATTAATTTTTTCAGAAAGAAACACTCATCTATTGAGCAGGTTCATCCGGTTACAGATATCATTGAGAATACATTAGAGAGGAAAAAGGTTTGCTCTAGTATCATCTAAGATGTGGCGCAGGCGATCCATAAGGTGTGGCACAGAGGTTTACTCTTCAAACTACATAGAGATTTACCAAAACAATATTATATGAATTTAAAATCACATATGGAGAATCGCCAATTGTCAACCGAAAATAAATTGCTATTATATCAACAGGTGCTAAAGCCTGTATGGACTTACGAATTCAGCACTAGGGCTGTACAAAGAAAACCAACACCAAAATAATACAAACTTTTCAAAACAATGTGCTACGTGGTATAGTTAGCGTTCCGTGGTACATTAGGAATGATGACCTTCATAGGGACCTAACTATCCAGACAGTTCAAGAAGAAATAAAAAAACTTGCAGTAATTCATGGACATCGTATTTATCAACACGTAAATGAAGAGCTTCGTGGTATGTTGGACACTTCACATGCAGTATGGCGATTGCAAAGAACGAAACCAATTGATTCAATGGATTAAGGACACCAGGGCAAAAACTACTTCAGTAAATAACCTATAAATGGAGCTGGCCAATGGGCATATTCACAAGTGACTAAATTAAGAAAAAAAAAATATTAGACGAATTGTATTCAGTTGTAATAATTTAAATTAAAAAAAATTAAAAATTTTAATGTGTCATAAGAATCACAACACACCAACCTTATATTCATATTCGGCTAATTATTTACTAAATTAATGAAATTAAAAACTGTTGAATTGTTTTGTTCGTCTTGCCATAATTGTAAAGAATTTAGATGTTAAGACCGTATTGGTACTGGTATTTAGTTTTATGGTAATCATAGTCGTATATGAAAAAAATCGAAGCTACTATACTGTTACAAAATACGTTTGTGATAAAGTCAACAAGGCCTGAAATCAGGGGGCCTATTACGAAATTTTGGACTGCGTTTTTTAGTCGTCAACATGAGCTATGTCGAAACAAAATAATTATACGACGCGTTTTATTTTCTACGATAAGTACCTGAATTAGTCGACACCTACAAATGGCATAAAACAATATTTGTATTACTTGTGTAACTATCAAAATGCGTGATATATTTATTTAAATTTGTTTTTTTTTTAAATTTTCTCTAAACCTTTCATTTTCCCAAATTGTGATGCTCTGGTAGATCAAACCGAATTAGTAAAATGTTAGTACCAATTGTACCCCAAACGATAGTGACTATAATGTCCAAGTCTCAGAGACAAATGACCAACCACCAAGAAACGTTGTTTGAAAAATATTAAAAAAATTTCATATAGTTAGTCCGCTATCTAATGATAACTAATCTAGACTCCTATATATTGAATTTATTTGATTCAACTGGAATACTGACCATATTGTAGTGTACGCAATGAGATCAGCACATAGCACAGCATAATTTTAGTGACCAATACATACTTAATAAAAAATACATAAAAACAAAACGTGAAGCTGCACCCGTATCGTTCCCAACGAACTCCAATACCCCGAACCAAGTACAAGGATATCTTATCAGGTATTCTAGAAAATCGGCCGTGTTCTCGGAGTATCTCTTGAATATAAAAAAAACTGCGGTAGCTGAAGCATCATTGTACCATGTTTGTGAAACTGGAACGAAAAACCAGCCTGAAACCCACATTTTTAATTTGGATGTGTTTCTTTGCTAAATCTAATACTATCCTGAGAAGCTCATTTTGGAATCATTAAAAGTTAGGTCCATCTATCACTCAAATTATACCAGAAGCTTATTTTGAAATCATGACTATAATATCCCGATCTTAAAGCTGTACGGTTCTCAAATTGTCAAAAACGATGTGCACTAAAAAATCAAATTTGGAACACAAACATTAAAAATCGACCTAATTCGTTCTTTACAATGAAGTTAAATATATAATTGAGGTATTAGTACATGATTATCGAAATAAAATGTTTAGTAAGTGTAAGGTTAGGTTTCAAAGTTTATCGTTTTTTTGAAACGTACAAATCAATTTTCTCAATATTTTACCTCTAACCATCGAAAAGTTTTTGCATCAAGTTAAGAAACAAACAAACATAAAATCGGGGAATTAATACATCTTTATCAAGATTAGTCTCGAAATAGAGTAGAAAATGTAAAATTAAGTTTAAAAATTATAACCAAACCAAACCATTATGTTTCATGATGACAAACGATAAGTTTATTTGTTTTAACGCCGCAATGGCGATTTATTTTTACAGTCGCTAGATGGCAAATCTCAAAATGAAACGTGTGTCCAAGATAAATGGTTATTAGTTTATTATAATATGCAAGATTTAGATCAGTAATAATGAAAAATAAAGAATATAATTAATTTTATATATTTAAACAATATAAGTAAAGTTTAGTAAGCAAATTACAGAAAAATTGCAGTTGCATAAATTTTAGGGGCATGCAAATATACTATTGCCCCTATTATGGTTCTCGCCTCACCATCGCTTCACCACTCTTTCGCCGTGATACTTAGATTCGTGTGAGCAATATTTTAGTATTATGGTTCTCACCTTTATTTTGGCGAGAGAGTATGTGTCGCCGCATTATTTTTGGTCGTTATTTGTTCTTGGTATTATGATTCTCGCCGTGAGAGCGATGTGAGAGAGTGATGTGTAAAAACCGATCGCCTAAAATTTTTAGGTGATGAATGTAATGTAGTACGAATAAAGTTTTCGAAGGTTACAGGACAAATAAAAAATAATGGCTACCAGCGATAATGTGTTTTTTTCAATAATTTTTACGCTTATAAATAATTTGTTTACCAATTTTATATATATATTATATATATAAATATATATATATATATATATATATATATATATATATATATATATATATATATATATATATATATATATATATATATATATATATATATATATATATATATATATATAAAATTGGTAAACAAATTATTTATAAGCGTAAAAATTATTGAAAAAAACTTACATTATCGCTGGTAGCCATTATTTTTTATTTGTCCTGTAACCTTCGAAAAACCGACCAAATGCGAATCCCGATAGGGGCAGGATGCAAAAAAGGGAATTTTCATCAACAAATTACGATTTGTGATGAGAAGGAACACATCTATGACCCCCTGTCGGAGTGCGGGGCTCATGGGCCGACCCATCTTCCATGCCAGTATAGGCTGGCATGGAGCTATGCAATGTGCAGATGGTAATAAATATCAGACCTATATCCGTACGTCCTCGAATTGGCCAATACAGGCGTAAAGCTAAGGACGTAAATAAGCGAACCGCGAAAGAGTTGGGAGAGCCTCGGCCCCAGAACAGTACAGGGAAAAGAAAAGAAAAGAAAAGAAAAAAAAGCCTTCGAAAACTTTATTCGTACTACATTACATTCATCACCTAAAAATTTTAGGCGATCGTTTTTTACACATCACTCTCTCACATCGCTCTCACGGCGAGAATCATAATACAAAAATATATATACGGCGACTCACCATCGCCTAGTGACGCGTAGGCGAAAACCATAATAGGGGCATATATATTTAAATGCCCCTAAAATTTATGCAATAGTTAGTTCATTTGATAAATTGAGTAGCAACATTTTGTATAAATTGCTTACTAAACTTTACTTATATTGTTTATATATGTAAACTTAGCCAATAATTATTTTAGTTTCATTATTGCTGATCTTACATATTATAATAAATTAATAATCACTTATCTTGAACGCACTTTTTATTTCGTAATTTGCTGAGGGACAGTAAATTTACCAAAAATAATCGTCATTACGAGATAAAAACAAATAAACTTATCGTTTAACGTAATTTTTCGAACGATAAAAATCGAAATTTTTAACATTTTCAAATTAAATTTGGCATTTTCTACGTCATTTCAAGACTTAATCTTGATAATCATGTATTAATACCTCGATTTCATGTTTTTTAACACCTTGATACAATTTGTTTTCCCTATTTAGAGGTAAAATATTGAGAATTGCAATTGATTTGCACGTTTAAAAAAACGATAAACTTTGAAACCCAACCAATTATTAATCCGTCAAATATACATTTAACTTCATCCTAAAGAACGAATTAGGTCAATTGTTAATTTTTTGTGTTTAAAAATTGATTTTTTGTACACATCGTTTTTGACAATTTGAATACCATACAGTCTTAATGTGGGTTCTAAAGAAATCAAATAAAATCGTGATGTCTATTATTTTTCAACGATATTAATTAATATTTTTTTAAATACAACAACTAAAAAATTTGGGGATGGCATTCACGTTTTTCTTGCATTTTCAATAATTGTTTCCAAATATAATTAAAATAGCAAGGAAACACACCTAAATTGAAAAGGTGTTTTTCGGGCTGGTTTTTCGTGGCAGCTCCATCTACACAAATGAGTACATGCAAGGTTACGACATGCCAAATGTCCATCACGAGCACCTTTGCAGAAATTGATCCTTTAGTCAATATTATCGATCACATTTCCATATATTTGGTGACCTCTATCTCACAATGACGCTATTGTGGGTTATTCTCATAATTCTTATCTTTCCTATAGCCCGTCAAAAAATAATCTAATGGTGTTAGATCACACGTTCTTGGTGGCCAGCTAACATCCTCTTTTTGCAAAATTAATCAACAAATATTGGTGGGATGTATTAGTCAAGATTTTGGAATCTTCCATCCCACAATAGATCATAGATATTTCGGAAGGTTAAGTATTATCATTAAGCCATTTTTTGTGTTTAGTTTTCTTGTCTTTGCAAGGATCATAAATTGCTCAATATCTATTGCTACACAAACCTTAGTTTAAACGTTCACCAGAGAAGAGGTTTATTTTATAAGAGCAGACCTCTTCCTGGAGTCGTCTACCGAACTAGTGGCAACCGTGAATCCCTCTCGGAGATCATTGACTTTTTGGCCCCTCGGTACACCAACAAAAGTATTGTGGGTGACTTTAAACTGAATCTCTTATTTCTATAAACCCCTCATTTACCGCTCTTAGTGAAGGTTTGGTTATATCCCGTTTCTAGAATGTCACATAAATTTGATAAATTTTACTTTAACCTGGGGACCTACTATTGAAATCGACCGCCCCCGATTTGTGATCGTACACGTGTCTGTTATAATCGTACACGTCAATGATTTTTCGTTTGTTCAAGTTCGACTGTCATCGTTCGCGCAGTAAAATGCTCATTCCTTTTTTAAATAAAAACAATATAATATTTAAAAAACTAATAATTTGAATAATTTGAACCAAAAAATCATAGTTGTTAAAAAACGACGGCGCAGTTGTTAAATAACGAACGCGTCGAAAGCAATAGTACGATTATAACAAAACAACCAAAAATCGACGGCTGTCGTGTTCTACATTGCCGGATATTCAAATAAATAAGAAGAATCACTACACACATTTTCCAATCTGAACAATTTTTTATATAAAAACTGAAAGCAAATCAAATAATAAACTTAAATTTCTTTAAAATGTATCTCAACATCAATTTATTTTCTCCTAAACAATTATTGTCTTCGACATTAGCACCAGCACGATGTCCTTTTCGATTCCTTTAACTCGGTCATATAATCAATAAATTTTCTCTTATAATAGGCTGGCTTAAAATTTTCCGATCGTGGCACCATGACAAAGGCCATCGATTTGGTAATCTTCTCATGTGGATCTTTCAACAAGCTCCCATCCAGGTTACAAATAAACTTACTTTGGTATTCCCATTCACCGTGCAAATTTGTTTGCATAATATTATTGATAGTGTTCTTTTGAACTTTCGACTCCTTAAATGGCTCCGTATCTGCTCGGCCATTCACGAAAAATAGTAGTGTCACCTTTTTATTAAGGTTTTGCTTTTTACTATTTTTACCTCCCTTTTTGCCTTTACCTTTCTTCTTCCCCTTTTTAGGCGAATCTTGCGGTGACTTTGCTTCTTGGCTAGGCCTCGGAGATGATGTAGGAGCGGTTGAATTCTTTTTAGGTTCTTTCGCCATATTTTCGGCAAATTAATTAAATCATGAGGTTTCCGTTTCTATTGAGGTTGTCGTTTTATTTTTGGTTTTTAAACCGTACGCGAACGTCGGATAAAATTAGTACTACTAATTTTGCAGTCCTATATGAGTGTTTCAAAAATTAAACAAAACTGCCATCCTTATTACACGGAAAAGCCTACTAAGTACTAAATACATTCGAAAATGCTTCGGTGACATCACACCCCAAAAATACTGCAGCAAATCTTTTACTTGTTAGATTTAGCTTAGGAAGACGGTGATAAATTAAACATCAGAATTATAACTATTCAATCACGGGTTTCAACTTGCTTTTATTATACATTAAACATATAAGAACTTAAAAAGAAAATGTTAATAACGGAAGCATACCTTTTTATCTTCTTTTATAAAATTATTTTTAGAATTCATAGTATTGGGGGAATCGTTGTTTGGGTTAATACAACCGCATGGGAACATCAAGATAATGGTCCTCTTCAGGTCCTGGAGCTGTTGGCATTATGGTTAGTAGAATTATCACCAATTTCATTTGAAAATTTCAAAAAATAAAAAATATTAATTCCGGAATGACTCATCTAACAGCAGTATGCCCCTTCCAGCAGCCCTGTGATCGGGCGCTAGGATTCAATGGACTTATCAATCATTAATATGAATAATAACCCAATAATGCAATCTCATTGAGTTAATAGGAAGTTCCACCCTAAATCTTGAGTATTTTATCAGTCAATAACAAGCCACAATAATAAATAAATAAATAGTCAGTAAATTAACCCAATGCTTGAAAATGTTATCTATTTAGGTTAATTCGACCTATATAGTGGTATCTTGCTCTAATCTCTGAAAGTTGTTGCTTGTTATTGACCGAGTTTGGCAAAATACTCAATATTAAGGTGGAAAATTCAGGTTACATTTTCTCCGCTCGGAAAAACCAAATGCCAAAAAATGTTTTCTATAGATTGGCCAATACGGCCTATATAGTAGTATCTTGCCCCAATCTTTAGAATTGGCTTGTTATTTACCCAGATTGGTCAAATAAATAAGATTTAAGTGGTGTTATTCGCGGTAACGATAACGATACAAATTGATAAAATAATCAAGATTAACGATGGAAAATAGCTATTACCAAGGTTCCGTTTTTACCGCTCGGAAAACCTAATACTGACAAATGTTCTCTATAGATAGATTAATTTACGGTGGAAAATTGCTATTAACAAGGTTACATTTTCTTAGCTCGGACAAACCTAATACTAACAAATGTTCTCTGTAGATAAGCTAATTTGGCCTATATAGTGGATTCTTGCTCTAATCTCTAGAAGTAGCTTGTTATTGGCCTAGATTGATAAAATACTCAAAATATACCGTGGAAAATTGTTATTAAATGTTCTCTATATATAGGTCAATTTGGCCTATATAGTGTTATCTTGTCCCAATCTCTGGAAGAGGCTTGTTATTGGCCCATATTGATAAATTACTCAATATATTGAGTGAAATATTGCAATAAACATTTCTTTTAAATATTCTTTAAAAACTTTAATTTTATTTATTCGTAACATTTTGCTATTGTATTTATTAACTTTTACAATTTTCCTAAAATAATTATGGATTTATTTAATATAATTACAATTCTTAATAAGATTTTCACTAATTTGCATTTATAAAATATTAACAGTGTAAATGACCAGTATAAAAACAATTCAATTGATTTGCTTGAAATTTAGGCAGCTCGCAGTCTGATTTTCCGCTTCACGATACAATCACAAAGTTAGTGGTGTGTAGCGCAAACCGTGCGAATCTTGAAAAGAAATATGGGTCGTGAAAGAGCGCCAAGTAAAACCGTTGTAGTGAAATTAGTGAAGAAAGTTGAGTGAGACGACTTGCTATTGGATGACAGAAGTGGTCCCCGTACTCACATAGTGCACACGCCCAAGAATATTGCGGCTGTGATCCATAGTGTAGGAGAGAATCCATCGACCTAAGCTTGACGCCGATCGCACCAAATACTGCATAAAAACCTCGGACTATTTGCTACAAGGTCCAAATGGCTGAGCTTTTCAGTTTTTTGCGCCCAGCTTCATAATGACATCGATTTTGGGCAACAAATCAGCTTTTCAGACGAAGTGCATTTCCATCTCGGGGGCTCTAAAACAAGCAGAACTGCCAGATTTGGGGTTCAGAATAGCAACACGTAATTGTAGAGAAGCCAATGCATCCACCAAGAGTGACTGTTTGGTTTGGATTTTGGTGTGGTGGCATAAATGACCAATCTTTCTTCGAGAATGCTGTTTGAAACGTCGTTACCGTCAATGGCGACCGTTACGGAGCCATGCAGACCAACTTTTTATGGCTTCAAATCGACGATATGATTGTGAAAAACGTTTGCGCGCTAAATTTAACAACCGAATAAACAGCGGTTTTAGATATGTCAATTAGCCTGCGCGAAGCTGCGATTTGACGCTATTGGGCTTTTTTAGATGAGGTTTCGTTAAGGATAGATATTATGCGGATAATCCAGAGACAACGAAATCATCGAAAAAGTTCTTAAAAACTGAACTCACAGGATGGCTTACTGTAAGGCCAGCAGAGGGAGCCACTTGAAGGAAATTGTTTTTCATTCTTAAATCGGAGACTCCAACCTATACAATAGAACAAAAGTTTTCACAAAGAAAAGATTCATGTACTCATTTTATATCGTTTTTAAATAACAAACTTTTAAATGGCCCATCATTTATTTGTGTATTCTGCCATTTTTTCCAACTGGTACCGTATGTGTATTTACATGTTATTTTTTGTTAGACACTTCACGAGCTTAGTATAAATCAATTTGTTATAATAATGCAGATAATGTAGAACAGCGGGCAGATAATTTTCTCATTCGGACCTTATCCGATATAATCCAGTATTTAGTTATAACGAACAAATTTTCCGTACCCAAAATTACAACTTGGGTCTTTGAGCCGAATCTCAGGTACATACATCGAGATATAGTCCATATGTCGTTCACATAAGGGGGAAGCTACACTCCAATACCAGCGTTGATATCACATAACGGTTGAGCCTCAATAAACGGTAAGCTTTATTTGTCTCTGTTTATTTGCACTGGCTATATTAAAAAGCACTGTTGTAGTTTGGAATTGATAACTAGTGAACTCTTCACTGAACACTTTTGGTCAATTCAGAACAACGTGCGACCAATAAGATTACTAAGGCAAAAAAATACCACGGGCAAAAATCAAAATCTGTCTGTAGACTGCACAAAATTCCCACAAATGATGGCGTTAGAGCAATCTATATTCATTGCTCAACACCAGCTTTGCAACATGTGTTTCAAGGAATATTACTATCCTTGTCCCTTCCTTATTCGATACATGATTGTGAAATACATAAAAAAGTAATGCCAAAAATTTACATTGTACAATTTAAAGAAAATTGCAATTGGATTTGTCTCGTAGTGAAATTGAATTATTTTTAGAGCTCCGCCTGTTTAGCACTCCATCCAAACGTTTTGATACAAATGAAGATTGGAATCGTTTGGTCATCGTTTGGTCAGGATTGTTTCAAAAGTTTTCATCGTTTGGCCACTTACGTTTAAACCCTCATTGCATTTTGACCACATTTGGCACATTTTGGGCACCAATGGGTCATTTTTTATTGCGAAGAAAATAAATAATGATAGGAATTTCATTTTACAAAATTAACAACAAATCCAATTGGAATATACATTTGGATAAAAATAGATCTTTTGTCAAAGAAATCTACCTAAAGTAGAAGACATAAAGTTAAAATCAATTAAATTTTTTCGTTACTAAGAACGTTACTAAGAATTCCAAATGGAACAGAAATTCTGATTAGGGTACGGAGGTGTAATTTGACACGATTCGGCCCGCTGCTCTAGTTTAACCTACATCCGCATTGATGTCACTATAGCCATTTGATAGGTCTAATGTCTGCTAACAATAGCCTGATTTTGAAGAAATTGAATTTGCAAGAACTTGAACTATCGAAATCTTGTCAAATTACGCCCCCGTTTCCCCATCACAATTTCTTCAAAATTAGACATTAGGGCCTATCAAATGGCCATATTGGCATGATTGTGGATTAAGGTTAAACTAGAGCGCCGGGTCATTCAATGAATTTTCAAGAAAGTGAACTATCGAAATCTTGTTAAATTACATCCGGTAACCCCATCAGAATTCCTTCACAATTGGACTAGAACTAATATAGACATTATGGCCTATCAAATGACCGCAGTGGTATTAATGCGGATTTAGGTTAGTCTAGAGTACTGCTGGCCTTTGATGAATCTAGCATTAATTGAATTAACGAAATATTAACAAGTAACATTCCTGTATCCTGTTTTTTTTTTAATTCTGATTTTAATATTTATCTTTGTTTTGATTTTGCCTAAATAGTCTCAAACTCATTTTCCTTCAAAAATATTGTTCGGTTGAAAAATACCGGCTGGTAAACTTTCGGCTCAATGGCATTGATCACCATAGGCTGTGTGCCAAACTTAAGGTGAAAGTCAATTTTAAGTAAATTTTTCGGTAAATTCATTTATTTTTCAAAAACTCTATGACTAACTGATCGAAAAATCTGTCCTAAAACCGGTTTTTATCGTGGTAAACGGTTTACCTTAAGTTTGGCACACAGCCTTATCAGATTTGTTTATTTGGTTTTTATAGCAAAGGCGCAATCTATATTTTCGACTTTCGGCTAACTTTAATAAGGTGTCAAACTGGTTCTATTTTTTTTCTAAATTTCCCCGTATTTTCCCTAAATTTAATCGCGGTCTCAAACAGCATATTTAAAAAAAAACCAGCTAATATTACCTTTAAACATGTTTCCAGATTTTAATTTATTTGACAAAGATGCTACTTAAAATCTGACATGATTTTTGGCACAGGTGATCACTGTTACCCAGCAAATTATGAATTGGTCTAACTTCACCTCATGTGAAATCAATTTTTATTGAAAGTCCAAATTTTTTTCAGCAAAAATTTTAATTTTTCGCTGACTATTTCTATTAATTATAGCATGAGTCGGCGCAAAGTTTCATAGTATTGTTGTGGTTAGATGGATCAAATCAAAATTCCACCCTCTCAAACCTCGGGCTTGGCCGGAGCACAGACACTATCTGCATTGTTCTAAGCTTTTGACTGTAAACTTTTAGTAAACTTTGATAGAGGACTTATCAAAAAATAATGAATTAACTAACTTTAATCCAAAAGGACTTATCAAAAAATATTTTTTAGATTTTTGTAATTATAATCCAATTAAATGGGTCATAATAATAAATTATATTTAAGTATAAAAATATTTTAGTATAAAAATTGTTACCATTTTGATTTTGTAAATATTATGCTTAAAATTATTGATTTTTGTATAACAAAATTAAATAAATTATGGTTTAGGCCTTAAATTTTACTTAGTAAACAATAGCCCAATCTAAAATAAACATAAGCAGTGCACTCAAACCGGCCGCAATTGGAATGGTTATCACCCAGGCATATACAATACTTCTGAATAGACCCCAATCGACGGGTTTAACATTTCCGCTAACTATACCTTGCTTACGGTCAGAACGTTGTGTTAGTTTATTAGATGTTTGCCCAACGATAACGATTGAACCGACTTTGCAGTGAGTAGTGGAAATTGGAATTGCGAGTTTACTGGCTAGCAGGATAGTACAGGCGGTTCCAAGTTCAATGGTGAAACCACTGTAAATGAAAGTATGTTTAACATTAGGATATCAAATAAATTTTAATATGTGAATGTAGAAATACTCACGTTGATGGCGTGATTTTACTCAAATCCTTTCCAACCGTTTCGATGACACGACGGCCCCAAAGCCAGAGACCTATCGAAATACCCACTCCTCCGAAGAATAAAAGATAAATTGGAGTTTCCGCCTTCTGACTAACTTCATTATCAACGAATATTAAATAAACAGCAACCAGAGGTCCAATGGCATTGCTCACGTCATTTCCGCCATGCGCAAAACTACCAAAAATTGCAGTTAAAATTTGGAGGGACTTAAAGATTTTCGACGCATCTTCGTTTTCATCAACAGATTTAACCATAATCTCCTCTTTTTCAAGTTTATGTCCGATGTTAACCGCAATATCTCCATTTATATTTGTTGTATGGTGAGTTCCACCATTCATGTGCTTTTCTCCAGTGTCATTCATTTTGAGTTGAGGTGGCACTTTTTCTAGATAGCTGCTGGTAACGAAAGCATTATTATCAATTCCATTTGCAACTTCAGGTAAAATTTTTGGTTTAGGGTTGAGAATTTTTTTACGCTGCCATGGTACAACAATTAATTGTATGACGACGCCAACAATAAGAGCAATAGCAATGCTGATCACAATTACAAGCCATGTCTCAATTCCATCTAGAGCAAGCACTGTAAAGAAATAATGTCAGATTCAAAATGTTCAATATTGAAGTGGTGAAACTTACGTTCTGGTCCATCGTGCACAACACTAAATACGTTGATGAATATGGTTACTGCATAGAAGAATGGTAATGACCAAAGGCCATATTTCAGCGGACTGCTCGATGTCAAAATAAATTGCCGAATTCCGACATATATAATCGCACTAATGAGACCGCTCAAAAGTGGTGAGACAAACCATGAACCAACAATTGTTCCCAAAGTTTCCCATTTAATACCATCTGTTCCTTTTGCAACCAAACTAAAACCAAGGATGGCACCGACGACACTGTGTGTTCCACTAATTGGTAATTTAAAGAATGTCGCAACTACCAACCAAATAGCACTACTAGTAAGCGCAGCCACACATCCAATCATGAGCTGAATTGGGTGTTCTTCGTACAGCGTAACATCAATTACACCTTTTCGCATTGTATCCGACACTTTATAACCTTTATTTAAATACAAATTACAGTGATTATCATAAATATTCGGATATAAAATATTATGGTGGGACTTACCAAGCAAAACTGCTCCTGCAGTTTCGAAAATCGTAGCCAAAATACATGCTTGTCGGATTGTTAATACACCGGAACCGACACTGGTTCCAAACGAATTAGAAACATCATTCGCACCAATTCCAAGGGCGAGGACAAACGCGATTATAAATGCAAGGATTACCAAAATCAATTCGGTCGACATTTTAAAGTTTTGTATTTAGTAAGCGAAGCTTTGTTTTAATATATAAATTTTATCTTAATAGTTTATAAGATCTAGTACTTTTGTGTTAATTTAAAATAAATAAATAAATTAATGTTTAAAATTATATACGAGAATTTGTTTAGTGCGCAGAATAACTACTGCTTGACTAACGCTTTAATTTGACCAATTTTTTTATAATATCGATACTATTTAGTGATACAGGCATGATTTGTTGAAAACAATGTAAATAGTTGTTTTGGGTGTGATTTCGGCAGGACCCGTAGAAATTGTAGAAAATCTGAAAATTAAAAATATTTTGTTAAAGCGAAAGTTGATCAGATGAGATGGCTTGATCCGTTAGAAACTAAATTCCTTTGAGGCCTAAATCGAGATACCCTACAATACCAAATATTTGACCTTGGTTAGATACTGATAAGCCCACGTTGTAGACTTTCACGCTCTAAAATTTGAAAATTCTTTATTAGAGAAATTTATTGGTGGTTATTAAATCGTACAAAGATAAAAAAAAATTCAAAATCATTCTGCTTAAACAAAGCATGAGGCGGTGCATGACCGAATTTCACGTGCATATTAACACACTCCCCTCTAGAGTGAATGTGCTCAACGCGATAAATTTACTATCTAATCTAGACGGGGGTAATATAATTTAATTGCCTAATCCAACTGGGAAGCATGTTTAGTTCACGTGTGAATATCGTGTGGTCTATAATCTTATAGATATCGTGCCTCCAAAATATATCAAAAAAATTCTGTAAATGACGCATTTGAACATTGATATATTGCTTGCGAGATGCAATTGGATTCACTACTAGATTTAACTGGTATTTGTAGTTTTTCCGATCAAAGGTCTTTTTAGGATATATGAGGTTTTTCAAACTTTAAATTAAATGATGAAATTAAAAATACAACATTCAAATACATTCTTAAGCCGAAATTTTAGAGATCAAACAAAAATAGCATATACGCAATATTATATCTCGACTCAAACTTCTACAAATTTAGCTAAAACTTTAAAATGGAACGAGCCCCCAAAAATTGAAATACGACTCAAAAATATAAAAACTTACTCACTCAGTAAAATATATGTATGGCGGTTAATCACAAAAACTTTTTATTGCACAACGTAAATTAAAATGTATTCAAAATTTAATTAAGTGAAATTGGAATATAAAATTATAAAAATTAATAACTTTCAACAACAATAAAACCGTACTCGTAAACTGTTTTTTGCAAACTAAATTAAATTGGCAATTTAGGGGTATTTATAATTGAATTTGTGCAACGCACGTGCCATAATCTAAACACACTTTAGGAGTGTGGTAGATAATAAAATGATGTTAATAAAATTTGATTGGTCGCAATCAAACACAATACATGGCAAATAAAAAAGATATATTACCCCTTGAGTTAGCGCAACAAATTATTCGTAGGAAAAATAGTTTTGTTGTGCTGGTTTGCGTCGGTTTGTCTGAAATAAAAATGAGGCGGCGGAATTTAAGGTAAGGGTAATTTTCCGAGAAGGAGGAGCAAGGCCTTAGATTCATATACCTCCCCGAGGTGCCCCTTGGTAAAGCTAATTGGTTCAGTTGGTGCGGTGGAGATGAGCAGAACAAATTCTGTTTATATTGATGGACACTACGTGTTTCGGCGAGTCATTGGCGTCATTAATCCAATACTAAATCAGCATCCGTTCTCCAGTTTAGGGGTGGCTGAAACGGGCGTCTTTCTTGTAGGAAGCTTCTTTCTATATAAACTTGTTCACACGCGTGAAAAGTCGGTAAAGCGGCAGGCCTACTATCTACTCTCCCAAAAATCATCAAGTTATGAACCCTACACAAAGGCATCGGATTAATTTATCGTATTCATCACAACAACGACCCCGGAAAATGGAGAACTCTACACGGAGAACTCTATAGACAGTGTCCCGTAATATCAACAACAGCATATATATACTTGTATTCCGCCGCCGTGGCAATACCAGTTGCCTAGATCTTGACAGGGTGTTTTTGGCCAGATCTACCTAGTTACTACGTATGAGGTACTATTGGATCATCTGTCGTTCATTGATCTTCTAACTTCCTCTTAAAGCAGTAATTTGCACGAGTTGGGCTACTTTCCACGTAAGGAAATATGATTTGAGCGTCTTAATTGAAACCTGATTGTCCGTAAAAATGCGAATATCCCTTGCAGATATTACATTACACGTCAACCAGCCAACGGCTTCCCTTATCGCGATTAATTCAGCTTGAAAAACGCTTCAGTAGTCCGGGAGACGGTAAACGTGGTTACATTTTAATTCTTCAAAACGCTAACTTTCCCGCCCATCTTTGAACCATCAGTGAAGAAATTAACAACTTCAGTATTCAAAATGCTTCTTTCAACTAGTCCTCCGTGGTGGGAATATCAGTGCTAAACCTCTGATCAAAATATGGTGACGTGAGGATATAGTCGGTATTATTTGGGTTGTTAATCCCTAAGAGCCTCACTGATACACGAGGCAGCTGTTCGCTGTACTTTCTCCAAATATTTTAGGTTGGTCAGAATATTTAAAGCTGGTCACGAAACAGTAACCCCATATAATAAAATGGGTCTAGTAGAAATACAGAGCCAAACCCCATATTTTTCTAATGGCATTTTTACAGGAGTAAAGCGCTAATTCAGTTTTGTTTACGATATATATTACGTTTAAGCTTAGCTTGCTGTCCAGAATGAGACCCAGATATTTCGCTTTATCAGTGAAAGTCAACCCAATACCATTTAAACTAAAGAAGTCAATCTGAAGGAGTTTGTATTCTTTGGGGAAAAGGACCAACGTAGTTTTGAGTGGATTCAAATTTAAACCACAGCTGTTAGCCCAATTGGAAAGAATGACAAGCCCACTTTGCATGCGTTCTCTTAAGATGCAAGAGTAAATAATACACACACCACAAAGTGCCTCTACTCACGAATCTGCTACCCAGCCCTTGAGTGACTCGTCCACACACATGAAGGAAAGTTTCTGCGTGATCGCCTCTGGTTTACGTTGTTAAAGGCTTCCTCTAAGAGAAGTTATCAAGGAGCATTCATTATGTTTAAGGGTTTTCTCGACAGAAGCAATAAGAGAGTGGAGAGCAGTTTCCACAGACTTTCCCTTGCAATATGCTTGTTGTGATCTTGATAGCCTAATGTGATCTTTTATTTGTCTTTCTAAAAAATTTATTAGGGAAGAGGCCAAACTTGTAGGCCTAGGTATAAATATTACATTTACTTCAATCCATTTATAGGAATGTGACAGAGAGAAGAATTAGAAAATATTTATTGGCCAATAATTATAATAAATTGTTTTTATTGGTTTGTGGCTCTTTTTTTTTAAAAATAAAAATAATTATATACTTATTAGTACATAATTATTTTTATTTAAAAAAAAAAGAACCACAAACCAATACAAACAATTTATTATTAGAGAGAAGAATAACTTCCAGCCAGGGTAAGGTTAAGTATGTCGTAAAGCGTTCGAGGTTGCGCTTGTATTAAAATACAAACTTGTTATGTCCCTGTTATGAAAACCCCGTTGCATCCCCCAAACAACCCTATAAAGGATCCGGCTATGCTAGAAAAAGCCTCCGGATTTCAATCTACAAGAGACTAGTTTGAAGAAGTGATTGCCGTACGATTCTGGAACCTCACAATCTAGACCCGAATCAAAACTCGAGTTAAACCCATCGACATTACTCACATCGAAGGTCTCTAATTCGATGCTCGGTTACCAGAAGGGATCCCAAAAAATGTACCGGGAGTTCCCACAGATAATTTTCTAATTGCAAACAAAAGTGTTTTTTGTTGTTATAAGCGAGAAATTAAAAATATTCAATCGAGAAACAACGCCATCAAGAAGGCATGGTGCCTGAGTCAGGAAAATCATTTTGATTTTTTCGTCTGAAGGGAATGCTCGGTAAATTTTTCCTCAGTAAGGCGACCTAGGTATTTATTAATGAATTCGTTCTTGATTTCTTTAATTAGCAAATTTAGAGTTGTTTTATGTTCTGACTCTCACCGTCTTTATCAGGCTTTTCTTGTTCCATTTTGCTGGAGCCAGTTGTCTAACTTCTAGAGGATAAATCACATTTCCGCGCATTTTTCTTGAACTTGAGAGGGTACTACTCTACTCCGCTTCTTGATGCTGTTGTTGTGAGTTGTTCTAAAATGGGTTTGCGATATCATGGTTATTTCTTTTTTTCCGGTATTTAGAAAATTTCTATTCTGGAATATGTTGTTGTAGATTAGCGAATTTGCGTTACAGGTTACTTTTCTTAATCTATTATTTGTGATTGTTTACATCATTTTAATAGAGAATGGATCCAATTTCATTTTCCAGTTCAGAGACTCTGGTTTATCTAACCTGCCTGTTGCTTATAGCTTCAAGGTATTTCTCTTGTTTAGCTAGCCGAACGTTAAGTGGTTCCATGCTTCTTTATATAACTATCGCATATAGTCTCAAAACACTGACTGAAGCAACCTCATGGTTCAGTTTCAATTTTGCATTGCTTAATGATGTTTGCAGCATGTTGTATTTGTCATCATTTAGAGATACGAGGTTGTACTCGTCTACCGTAACCAACAACGTCAATTGGTAAGGGTGAATTCTTTTGGTTTAGCTGGTTGTTATTCTAGAATTAGTTATTTCTTAATGATTTAGCTACTAGAAACCTCGTTTGAAAGTAGCAATTCCTGAAGGGTGTTAAACTTTCCTTTCCTTACTTGATCTTTTGCAGATGTAGACGTCGTCCCAAATGCTGCACGTGTTTGAACTGCTTTTTCAGTTATTCATTTTATTTCTTTAAAATTGTAAAAACTTCTTTTAAATTAGCTGTACAATTTTTTTTGTCGCTTAATCGTTCACGGAGTTCAGCATTTTATTTCTCGTGATGAAAGATATTTTCAGTTGAAGATACTGATGATCTTGGCACTTCGTCTAAATTGGTTAAGTGATGATTGGTAGCATCTCGGCCGCTGTATACTACCTGAGGTACTGCATTCTGTATATTTGTTGCGATCATTGCATATTATACCACTATGGCGATTGTTCCCTGGTATAGTGTCTTGCTAATGCCGCACTCGACTACCTAGGTATACACATAGAGATGGTCAAAGCCCTCTGAGTATCCTAGGCTGGCGAGCTTAAAGTTAATGAAACTTTATTCTGGGTTGGCCCAGTTCATTTAAAGGATCTCTTGTAGTTTAAAACTTTGCATAGTGTCTTATAATTAATAACTTGATATAAACGACAACCGAAACAGTTTGGATTATTTATTCTAAAGTTGAATAAAATTGAAGTAGGCATTCGCCAAATTGCTTAATTCACTAACCTCTTTATGATCTGAGCGCCATCGGGTAAAACTTTAAAAAATTTCTATCTTATCGTGAAATTTAAGATTATGCAGAGAACGACCAAAGCTACGTAACAGGTATTATCAGCCAGTTGTAAATGCATCTGAGTACACTAACAAAGGTAATTCAAAGTAAATAAATTTGTATTTTAAATAGTTTTTTATTAATTAAATGTATCACAATAATAAATTATCTCTCAGTAAAAAAATAAGCTTTTTGTACAGTGGCTTGCGTCAAAATGGATGATTGAGAGCTATGGCATCCATTTGAAATGTAATATGAAATTAAAATGGATGATTTTGTATAACAAAAATTATATTTATAAACATTAGCATGATTAAGGTTATTATTTACTTAGTAAACAATAGCCCAATCTAAAATGAACATAAGCAGTGCACTCAAACCGGCTGCAATCGGTATCGTAATAACCCAGGCGTATACAATACTTCTGAATAGACTCCAATCGACTGGTTTCAAATTCTCACGTACTATACCTTGTTTAAGGTCGGCACGTTGTTGTAATTTATTTGATGTGTGCCCAACGATTACGATCGAACCGACTTTACAATGGGTAGTTGAAATTGGAATACCAATTTTACTGGCTAGAAGTACAGTAGAGGCAGCTCCTACTTCAATGGTAAATCCGCTGTAAATAAAAATTATAATGGTTATAAATTGTTACATTTAGGAATGATTAGTTTTTACTACTCACGTTGACGGAGTAATTTTACTCAAATCATTTCCGATCGTTTCGATTACACGGCGGCCCCACAACCAGAGGCCTAAGGAAATACCAACACCTCCGAAGAGCAAGAGGTAAACTGGAGTTTCTGCTTTTTGGCTAACTTCATTATCAACGAATACTAAATAAACAGCAACTAGTGGACCAACAGCATTGCTCACATCATTTCCACCATGTGCAAAACTTCCAAAAATCGCGGTTAAAACTTGAAGGAAGGAAAATATTTTCGAAACATCTTGATTTTCGTCGTCGGATTTAGTCGCAACATCACCATTTGTAGTGGTATAGTCAGATCCACCGTTCATGTATTTCTCTCCAGTACCGTTCATTATCGGTTGAGGTACCTTTTCTAAATATGTACTCACAACGAAAGCGTTATTATCAGTTCCAATTGTTATTTCAGGAACTACTACTTCCGGTTTAGGGTTAAGGATTTTTTTTCGTTGCCATGGTACAACGAACACTTGTACGGCTACTCCAACAATAAGGGCAATAGCAAGGCTGATCACGATTACTAACCACGTAGCGACACCATCGAGAGCAAGTACTGTAAATAAAAGAGGTTAATGATACAATATATAAAAAATTTAATTTAAGGCGAACAGCTTACGTTTTGGTCCATCGTGCACAACACTAAACACGTTGATGAAAACGGTTACAGCATAGAAAAATGGTAACGACAATAATCCACGCTTTAGTGGATTGTTCGCGATTAAAATAAATTGCTGAATACCAACGTAAATTATAGCACTAACAATACCGCTCAATAGTGGTGAGACGAACCAGGAGCCAACAATTGTTCCTAATGTTCCCCAATTAATACCAGCTGTTCCCTTTGCCACCAAACTGAAACCAAAGATTGCACCGACCACACTGTGTGTACCACTGATAGGGAGTTTAAAGAATGTCGCGACCAGCAACCATATGGCACTACTAGTCAATGCCGCCACACATCCAATCATTAGTTGAATTGGTTCATTTTCATATAACGAAACATCAAGTACACCTTTACGCATTGTATCCGATACTTTATAACCTGGACAACATCAAATTACAGTGATTAGCGATAATATTCGGTCATACCAAAATGGCGCAATTATTGTACTTACCAAGTAAAACAGCTCCCGCGGTTTCAAATATCGTGGCCAATATACATGCTTGCCGGATTGTTAATACACCAGATCCAACACTGGTTCCAAACGAGTTGGCAACATCATTTGCACCAATGCCAAAGGCGAGAACGAATGCGATTACAAATGCGACGATCACCAAAACCAATTCGGTCGACATTTTGAAGTTTTGTATTTAAATTCGTTGAAGTATAAAGCTACCCGTAAACGAATATTTTTATATTGTTTTGTGTTACTTCAATACTTTATTGAAGACTTATTAGATCTACTACTTTTTTGTTTGGTTTCAGAAAATAAATAAACTAATTAATTAATTATTAATAATTAGAGAGTATTAATCGATCAATATGTGTTTTTATCATGCAATTGCAGTTTAAACTAACGCTTTAATTTGACCAAAATTTTTATTAGTTTACTATTTATTGATGCAGACATGATTTGCTTAAAAAATGTATGTAGAATTCGTCTCGATTCGGGTGATTAAAACTGAAATTTAAAATTATTAATTAATAGATAATTTTGACATGATACTTTATAATGATTTATGATTGGGACTTTGCCGTGATATGGCTGTAAGTAGTTTTATCTAATCATATTACTAGGAGATATAGGCTATAGTAAGTATTTATGCATGAACATTGAAACTAAAATAAACGAATATAATTCGGTGAGTAACTAATAAGCAATTTATGCATAGCAATTAAATCGTCTAATGATTAAAAATATTTTAAAATCATTGTACCTTTATCATTTGGTGAAATGAATGGCCAATTCACGTGAGTATCAACACACTCCCCTTATATAGTAATATTACAACTACGAAATTCATTATCTAATCTAGACGCGGGGCAATATAATAATTTTTATCTGCACTGAGCATGAGAAGCATGATACTTCACGTGTGATTATCGTGTGAATTAAATGCCAACAATGAAATAAGATATCGTGCCTCCAAAAAATTCCGAAATGTCAAAAGATTTAACATTTTGAAAATTACAAATTATTTAGAGCTAAATTACGAAGTGACATCGTGTTCCCAATAACTCCCGACAATTAATAATAGATATTTAACTGGAATTCTTGATTTAGATGAACAAAAAGTTATCTCTGTCAAAAAATCTCAAATTTTTTGCGGTAGATGGAGACATGTGGTTTCTTGTAAAATGCATGATCTTCATTTGTAATGTAAAGTGCTTTTAAGAAGAATCTTAGAAATTTTGACGGACAATAGGAATAGCCCAATTATAAAATGACATAAATATCACAAAAATTTCATTTAGGTTTGAAGGCACACATGATCGAGTCATCAGAAATAAAAATATAATAAAACTATTACTCACTTAATAAAATTTAAATAAGTATTGATCGCACTATTGTCAAAGAACTTCTTTAATTTATTTTAATTTAATTAACTTTTATTTAGAACACAATTTTGAATTTCAAAATAAAAAATATTTTTTTTTAAACGGCTCAACTCGTTAATTGCTCATTACCAACTGAATTAAATTGTCAATTTATAAAGTATTTTATAATTGAATTTGTTACACGCACGTGCTTGGCGCGCACACTTTACGAGTGTGGTATATGATAAAATTATGCTAACAGAATTTGATTGGCCGCAATCAAACACAATAGAGCAAAAGATATGAAAACATATAGCCCCTTGTAATTATTATTGCTACAAAATTAACTATTTTGTTTGCGGATTTGTTGTCGCCGGATAGAATTGTGTATTTCTCTTATTCTAAGATGAAGGTGAACTAGTTTAGCACGCTATTTCGTTCGGGTTTTGTAGCGTACAATTTTTACAGTAGTACGTTACAGTAGATTAGGTTATTGACATTGAGTTACCTTATTTACAACGTTGATTTTTATCTTTATAAGTACTGATACCTTGTGTAAATATGGTTCTTTTCCGAATCCGATATATCTATAAGCATCCATAAGCACATCCGCAAAAACCTTTACATATGGATTACACTACTATAATGTATTCAGATTTTTCTGGTTCAAAGTATCTAATTTTACGAGATCCTCTCATCATAAACGCTGTTAAATAGCAAAATTATTCCCGTTTTATGGTTGGCTTAGATAAAGCTGATGCTATAAAAATGAAATATGAACTTGTCATTATATTATAATTTAAAAGTTGTAAATCCTAACTTGTAAATATCACTGCTAAATTTATATTTACTAGCGTGATAAATGAATGTTGCGTGCTAAGCGACATATCATACTTGATTATCTAGCTCATCGAAACCCATCGCAATTGTAATGAAAAATATCTACAAGGCCCCCTAATTCGTAATTGTAAATTTCTAGAGTGCGCACTTAATTTCCGATTATAAAATTGTAATGTCGTCTCAAAATTAAGGTATAAATCAATAATCCACAAACGTTGTTATTATACAGGGTGGTTAGATGAACCTAGGTGGGATGTATCAAATCATAATTTCTGTGTCTCTAAATTCGATTTCATGAACCAACCACAGTGGCGTAAGCAAAACTAAAGTGATGCGATTTAACATAGAATTTTTGAAAAATTATTAAATTTACTTAAAATTGACTTTTACCCTACAACTGATACGCAGCCAGTGACCCTCAATACACTGAGGCCTAACTAAAAACAAAGAAAGTTTCATATACAATTGGATGAGGTTTCATTAAAATTAATTAGTAATAATTTCAGCGAGCTGAGCACGTCCCAACGAAACTTAAATCTAGTTTTCGGATATTAATAGTAATTGACCAGACCCTAAGTTAATGTAGAAGATTCGGGACTATAGACTAATGAACTACCCTTTGTGGCAATTCAGAGACCGGATCATGGGTATTGCACGACAATTTTAGACGATGGTGAAATTTGGTTTAGAAAACAATAACAATTATTTGCCAGTTTTTTGTTCCATTGTTTTACAATAGAAGACAAATAGCAAGCCATAAAAATTCAAATTCAGTTGTTAGATGTAAGGCTAAACCAGCCAGTTCCTAAGGGATTAAAGTATACTCTGCGTTTAGACCATTTGCGTTAGAGTTTGATGAGTTTGATTGATGAATTTCCGATGGCCACTAACTATAATGCGACCATCCTCATGTGATTCTGATGCACATCATATCATTTGGCGAATTCCATGTTTTCTGTCGATTTTATTCTCAATTGGGGGTAACAAATGACATTCTGGCCTCTGATCATATATGTTCCTATGGTGTATCTGTTTTAATCTTTATTTGTAGAGACTACCGATTATGCCGTACCGTGACAAACTGGGACATTTTTTCTACATCAAAACAGAGTCTACTATAAACAACTACTATAGGTGGAGACATATAATGATTTATCACATAAGGATGACAAAATCCCTCAGAGAACCTCTTAACAAATCCTAACATAGCATACGCCTTTGAAAAACAACTCTGAATATGGATGAGGAAAGATGTTATTTGTAAAAGTAATACCCAAATCTTTGATAGTGTTAACTGACTCAACTTTATACGGTTGGACTCTACGATCATCTAGAAAAAAGTTGAAAATCTTATTCACGGCACTACGCGAACGAAAAATCGTTTTGTTTTGCACAATGAGACATGTTTAGTTTTGCACATAATTTATGAATGAAAGGGGATCCAAATTGCTACTTTGGAGAACACCCGACGTCACAATTATCACTCGGGACTTGAAATTACCCATCCTGACAAACTGAGTTTTGGAGTATAAGTATGACTTGATTCACATAATTGGTAACATACTACAATTAACATTGACACTTCAGTGAATCCAATTTCCAACTATAATTTATTTTTATTTTTTCAAAGCACATGAGATAAAGTACCTCAACAAACACAAATTTGAAATAGTCGATCTGCCTAGAGAAACTTGTGTTACTTAGTAGAAAGATATCTACGAGTGTAGAAAAATATGATTTTTGACAAATTTTTCAGAAAGTTTCGGTAACGCAGATAAAATGCTTCTGATTCGTTAATTTTTGATATCACATCGAGAACCGGATTTAAATATTGGCTTAATTACCGAACATTTCCGAAACTTCGGGAAGCAATCAAATTACAAACTTCTTTTAAATATACTAGTAATTGGAAGAGCAATTGCATGGGCGGTCATTTGGAAACCAACTGTCAACTCGGTATGCACATCCAACCCCAAAGAAGAAAAGCTAGCATTCACAATTTTTCGAGATTGATGGCATAGGTTGCTGCACAGAAATACTTTCAAAAGAATCGGCGAACAAATTACAAATATCCTGCAGGATCTCACCAATGCGTTATCCTCCAGAAACATCGATGATGAATAGTGTTTCTCTTGTACAAACTTCCAAAACTTGTCAGGCTTCGAAAATCACTAAGAACATGACATCACATTATGAACTGATTGTAAGGCCGTGCTCAATCCGTTGATTAATACTTTTGTTGATTCGAAATTCGTTTAGGAATGTTAACATTTCCTCAATCTTCTCTGTTGATATAACAGTGTCGCGCTTATATGAATGCCAGCTCATTATAACATTGTAGGAAACGAAATCGCTGATTTACTAGCAAAAGCACTATTCGGTCCTGAGCTTACTGCTACATTATCTTTTAATAGCGGTAAGGCATCAATTAACACTAAGCTTACGAGTTTGCTGAGGCAAATGTAGTTCTCCATTCTTTCATGTCGCATAGCTAAGCATTTTATCATTAAACACAACCTAGGTTTAGCTAAATATGTGCTTCTATCGGTTCATGGTCGCTTTAAAAACATCTTATTCGAATGGGGTTGCCTCTGATCACCTTCTGCGACAGTATTTATTTTTGTAGCTGTCTTACTATTGCCAGGATTCGACTTCTTTTATTCAATTCTCGCTGCATTGCTGAGGATCAACTGCCCTGCTAAAATGCCCGGTTTGCATCATGGGTCCTTCGTGGCATTGAGTGCGGAACCCTATGGGTTCCTGCCAATTATATAAAAATAAAAACGGTAATGCAAATGTTCAAAATTGGTTCAACGGTTTGTATTAATATATATTTTTTAGTATTGACATAGTCCACGAGTAAATCTCAATTACAAATTTTCATGAGGTATACGGATTTGTATAACAAATTTTATCTGGTAACTCTACTCAGCAACCTACCTAACCTAATTGATAAAAAAATCAAATCTCGTTTCAGTGGTTTACCAAGCGTGAACTAACAACTCCAAATTTTAATACTTGATTTCTAGAAACCAGAGTCAACAGACCCATTCCACTCAATTTATCATTTAAACGCACGCTTCTAGTTGATAAATACTTTAATCTAACATTAAATGTAGGAAAGAGAATCAGAAATTCCGCTTGAAACAGGTTTACTGATATTCTTTTTTATTTATTGAATCAAATCGAATTTCTTAATGACATTTTTTTCAACTCAATAATTTTTATATATCAAATTGGTATCATATATTTCCATCGAATGTTCCTCAAGTAATTGCCACTTAAAATTTATCGAATAAAATCAAACAACTGATGAAAGCAGAATAATGCAGTTTCAGTTTATGAAGTACTCGTAGTAGAATTTTGCGAATTTTTAGGAATATACTGGAATGATTTCTGAACTGAGTGGATAAATTTATAAAAAAACAGATAGAAGAATACTTTGGATAATCAGTTCTTAAGGCGTTTGCTAGGCCTGACCATCTAACTCTATTGAGCGCTATTGCTTTGCTGATTCCAGAGACTTTCTTGTTATGCCATTCGGTGACTTCCTCACTGAGTGAGGACTTACACGTTCTCCTCTGTAACTTATTGTTGGTCTTACTTATATGTATACTTTCAGGTTTTGCAACCGTACAGCAACACTGATTTCACACACAAATTGAACATTCTTAGCTTGCTTTTTGTCTTTAATTAACTCGTCCTTTTTGTTACATATATAGTTATTTTTCTGCCACATTGTTTTAACTGCATCGCTATCTATACCGAATCACATAGTCAATAGTTCATATATACTCAACAGCAACTCAACTCTTATACTCACTAGAGAGAACGTGCATTATCGAGTACCACTCCGGATGCGGCTGCAAGAACGCCGCGTACTTTCGCATAAACTGTTGCAATTTCGAAAGTGAAAAAGTTCTGTGTTCGGGAGAACACTTCGGACATTTCACTTGATTATGAATAACTGCATCTCTACCGAGCGGAACTTAGTCATCGTATTCTATATCGGCTAGATCGTCCGGCTTCGTGCCCAATTGCTGGGTTCTTACCTAGTTGATGATGCCAGCCAACTTACACTCGGTGAACCTCCGAATCCTATTCTGAAACACATTTGGGTTCTGGAGCATTCTGAGAATCAAAGTGATGTTATAACCGCCGTGAAGCTAACCGCCAATCATTTGTTTCCAGGGTTCGCTTTCCAATACATACTTCAGAAGATCCAGTTTAGCTGGTAATCCACTGGTAATCAAATAATTTCATGCTCGCTTGAAACAGATAAACTTGCATCATACAGATTTCTGTCTAATTCAGGAACTTCACCTTCTTAGTGGTGTTGTCTCTGGATTAGACCACAACGTTGGCCGGATCTTCTACAAGAGTTCTGATTGTAATGCTCATCACTCATTATGGAGCAGCTTCTACCTATCTAAGTACTTCTGAATTAGAAATCTCCAATAAAGGATGGGAGTAATAATAGATATTAATATAATAGATGAAGCTTACGTACAAGAAAACATTTTAAGGTGTGAGCGAATAGTCATGTAAGTTATTTGCTATCAATTTCACGACACTCACGGCATTTCATTAATTATGTCGTTTTTTGTTTTCTCCCAATTTCTAAGTATATTTAATAGCTCTTAGTAGTTGAGTCGTTCCTCGAAAATGAATCGATTTCATGAATAACTCTTGAGACGTCTGAGTACGAAATTCAATTCACTGCTGCTTTCTGTCAACATCTTCCGATACTTAGTCTAATTGCAACTTCAAGACGATTCATGTTGGTTCGCGAGTTTACTATAGAAATGTATATTAATGAAATTATTACCCAAGTGTCATTTCAATTATTTTATATCGTCATTCAATTAACATGGTATATTGTATGCAGCTCTTTACTGATGAAGATTTTGCCAGAGTCATGACGTGATGCTCTGGAGTTGGTCTTAATTCATTAAAATGTTGTTTAATATTTTCTAAGGACTCAGGTTGTGGTAAACTTTCTGAATTAGATAAATCGATTAATGTTCTGAGAAAACTATACTTGTTCTAAAAACTAATTCAGCAGATGATGGCCAATTCTGTCGGTTATGACATAAAATAGCGGCCTTCAACGTGTGATGAGAGCATGAAATCATTCCGTTACATTGGGGATTATAAATGATTGTTCTTTTTCGTCTCGTGGCTAAAGGATAATTTCCTAACGTAGACCTGGTATATGTTTAGTAATTTCGACACGCTAAACTGCTTTGTGCCATTAATTTGGAATCATATTAGATTGGTGTTGATATGGATGGTCTCGGTTTACTCGTTGTTGTGTCACAATATAATTTTTTCTGATAATTAAATGTAAGAGAGTTGTTCAATTTAAATCGCAAGTATCGCATTTACAACTCTCGTAGTTGTTCATCGGATAACCGTGCTTCACCAATTTTTTGTAATCGAAATCTGACGGGGAAAAACTGAACTTCCATCTTCGGTGTCAATCAAAAATTTATATTTTGAATTATCTTCAAACATAAACAGACTACTTGAAATGTGATCATTGTTGCTTGTAGCCGTAAGCTATGTGCCATTTAGTTTTTGTATTAATTGTTTCTGTAAATGTGTCAACATGTTTACAATTTAGTTTATATTTGTTAGTTTTTTCTCCCCAACGATCATGATAAAAACATTTATTTTTAGTGCCTCTATTAAAATAAAATTCTTCGATTATAAAATTTAGAAATACATCAACAACACATTAGATAATCAAAGAAACGCACGAAAAAGAAGAAGCCTAGAGATCACAAATCTCCAACTAGTCAGACGGAGGCGTCTTCAAAATATTAATTACAATTTCCGCTCTCATACTTCAAAAGTTTAGACAGAACAATTATTGCGACATAAATCACCGAACAATTCATCGCCGGTCGAGAAATTAGGCTAATTAGGGCCGGGCATCCCGCTACTCGCTACCAGAAACAAGCACCTGGGTAAGGTAGACTACAGGATCTAGTCAACTCCACACTCTTTGCCAATTATGAAATACTGCCGACGTTTGCCGAATCTAAGAATGTGCAAATACGCTACAGAAAATCGTTATAAACAAAAAATGATTTTCAATGAAATTTGACATGCTTAACGTCTTATTTCAAGTTAACATTTTTATCCGATCCGAGCGCCATCGCTCTTAAGCTTAACGAACTGGGACGAATCTTATCTCTCCAAATAATTAGAATTCAAAAATAAAATAAATGTACAGTTGAACCTCAACTCCTCAGCCGATAAAGAAAAATTGTCTCCGATAATTTTAAAATCGTAATAAATTTGTAAATTAATTTCTATATTTTCAAATTATAATTAAACGGAATACGTAAAATTTAGTTAAACTCGAATAATGCTCATTAAAATCATTCCAAATGGGACAGATCATCCAATTCGGGTGGTGAAATTCCTGACGGGTTACTACTTTGGGATGTGAACGATGGCTTCGAAACGACCGACACTTGATTAGACGTCGATTGATATTTTACAACGGAACTACTCTGAAGGGCGATTGGTGTCGAAGGGCGCTGAGTAACTATAACGTATTTCGATCCGGAATTAGTGCCACCAACATTAAAGTTTTGAGAAGATTGCCGTTGCAGCACATTATTACCTCCGCTCAGATTTATTGTGCTACCCCCTGTATTGGTTGGTGTGACGATTCTATTTGGTTGGATTTGCTGGGTCTGTTGCTGGATAGGTTGAGTCACAATCTGAGGTTGGGTTAGTTGGGTTTGTTGCATTGTAATTTGTGGAGTTTGGGGACGTGACACGATATTTGGCGTCGGTAAACTGGTCACACCGGAAGTAACCGGTGGCGTTTGTGCCGATGGAGTTGTTGGTGAGGCACGAGCTTTCACAACTGCTTGGTAAATCGTAGGCCCCAAGAATCCATAATCTTTCCTATAAAAGAAATTATCAATATCTGAAATAAACATTGCAGTGTGAGCAACTTACTTATAATCCTCTACAAAATCTGGAGGATTTCTAAGCGTTTTAATAATTGGAGCACAACACTTCTGAAGAATCGACCGTATATGACCCGCTGCAATTTTATCCGTATTGCTCATACTATTCCCTTGCAGATGCACTTCAATTCGATCTGAAATCAGTTTAAGCCTGGGAACAATAAATACTTTTACGACTTCAACCCCTAATTCAGAAAGTCCCATTATGGCACCGTACAACGATGACAGATGTGTTTTATCATTCTGGAGTGCCGAACTAAAGAGCCGAGTCACCCGAGTTTGTAAATTATTCGTTGATGTATTGAAGTTCTTGCAAATTTGTGCCATGAGTCGAGCAGCAAAATCACGTAGCGCCCAGTGATTATCTAATTCAGGCCGCATACATAGCTGGCGTGAAACAATGCACGTTGATACGGATGGAATAAGCTCATGTAGCTGTAAATTTAGTTGTATGAGTACTTAAATTTCTTGGCCAAGATGCATTACTTACGTATTTCTCTAAGAAGAGTGCGGAATTATCCAGAAGTGCCCGAACCATTCGCATAAGGTAAATAAGCAACGCAAGATTGTTCTGGACGACGTTTACTTTGACGCCTTCCGCTATGAATGTACACATACGAGGCAACATTTCATGTAAGCCAGGATCGCATGCCAATGATTGGAGTGCCTCTGCTCTTCTCGCTTCGTCCGAACCGACACACGCCTCTGTGATTTCTTTATAGTACAATTGTTGTTCGACGGAAAGTTCATGAGTGGCCAACTGCTTCACATGCACCGTTTCGACGTTTTTAAGTTTATGTGTTTTGCCGGTCGTTGGTTTACCAGCTGTATCTTTAGTATTGGTCTTATCCAGCTTTATAATTGGATTTACAGAGTCCTCTTGTTGCAGTTCCTTCGACAGAGGTGGTGGATTTTCGGGAATCGTTGGTTGCACACCATCAACACACAACCAATGTGCCCGAATTGAAACATCAAGCGGTATTTTAGGTGGAACACTTTGTATTATATCAGTCAGATCCAGTTCTTTCTCATCGATAAAATGAAGTTCTCGGCCCCCACCACTCGCAAATCGAAATGGAACATAATCATTTGATACAAAACCATACTGTGGCTCAATATTCCGCGCCTTTAACGAATGGTCGATATCAGCGATCGTTAACCTTGTGCGTTTCGCATGGTGCATAAACTTCGCGGCATCCTGCACGATTCGCTTCAGTTTTCCTGACACATCATCGGCCAATTCTTTAGCCGCTTCGTCAGGCAACGAACCAACGCTAATGCTTTCCGCAATTACTTTCATGGATTCAACAGATAATGTTGTACCGTACAACATTTCGGGATCACCCATATTCACGTTGGGTTTAATTTAATATCGCGTTTTATAATCCGAGGGTCCGCACCACAAGTGTATTCAACTTTTTGACAATAGCGCGATGTTTATAAATAAAACCATTTTGTACACAGAGTGAAATAGTAAATTTTGACATATCACGACTATAGCCATTTTCAACATTGAGTACCAACCATAGTTTGTGTTTAGTACAAATAGTACTAAATTATATCAAGCCATTGTGTCGTGCGAGTATAGCAATCTTCTCAATTGTTGGAGATACCATACGTCGATATTATCATCAAAATATAGTTAAATAAACAAGCGACATAGGTCAGTAAAATGAGTATGTTATCAGTTTGTATGACTTAATAATAAAACAGCGACTTGAGAATATTGAAAGAACACACCTTTCAAAATGTACTTGCTTGAAACACTTGAAATTACATCAGCAAATTTAACCGTTATTTTCTCTGACGTACTCGCGTGACATTCATTATCAGCGGTTATCACAAGGAGTTAGTCAGCTATCCGCTACCGCTGTTTAATTATGTACATTAATATTAAATATAGAAAGATGCAGTCAAGCACGTGATAACCTTTGCATCATGTTGATAAGACAGTTATTTATCTAAACTGGTGATAGCCTGCATTTTAAGGTAATTTTTGTACAGTTTGTTTTTTATTTTGGATGTAGAAATATCTTATTTAGCATCTATATAAAAAAATGTATTTTTCTACTTGATCTAATTTATTAGCTTTCGCATTGTTTGTCATGGATGAGATGATGACCGTTGATCAAGAGTCAATTTTTGGCCAAAATCGCAGATTGCATTGGGCGCGTTCAGGACCGCCAACTGTTGGCATCATGATTAGTGAAATCACCGCCAATTTGATTTCAAAATTTCATAGTACTAAACATTTTCATAACGTTGGCTTTGATTTTACTCAACATGTTCCCAACTGTTGGATGCCCTGACTGCGCCCATTGATTGAGGAAATGGATTTAGATTGTATAACTTACAAAATAAGTAAATCAAAAATTTGTTCCAGCTTAGATACATTCTAGGTAGCAAATAATCAAATTTATCTTTTATATTAGGTTGCACTCGTTTATATACTTCTGTTACATTGCTCTTAATTATTATTAGCATCTTAAAAATATGGTTGGAACATGTATCTGCGATGCAGAACTATATATGTAACCGTTAAATTTTTAGATACAGACTTATTGCGTGAAAAGTGTAATTATTTGTTTATTTTAGCATTAACATAATTTATTATTTATTGTCATAGTAGTACATCTACCTTTAATTTATGTATCTGAATTTACTCAAACTGTTAAGTCCAAGATAATATTACAGATTCTAAACTGGTTTACATGAACTTATATATAGAATATTTAATCTGAACTTTGAATTAATGCAATTTTACTAACTTTATTGATTGTTTCAAGTTCTTCTTCTCTAACCAGCTTCTTCTTCTTCTTCCCTAACCAAAATTATTATTTTTCTTGGTATTTGGATTATAAAAAAGGAACCAATTATTTGCTTCGCCTTAAAATCAGATTTACTCGAATAATTCTGATAATTGTTAATTAATTTGACTGATTCGAGTTTTTGCCACACGTTCTTTCCAATTCCATTGTAATAATTTAATTTTCTCAAATCTCTTTAAAATGCACTTGTCGTCAGTTTTATTATTTTGTCTCTCTAGAACTAACATTTTAGGGATTTCTTACATATTTTCGTTTCCATTTGGCTCCATTATAAAATATTTCTTGTGGTATGTTATTAAATTGTTGAGATCAATTAAAAAAATTGTATAATACTTTTGTTAATAAGAGGTACTGTTAGAAATTCTCAAATTCGGCATGCCAAGATTCCAGAAGCATTCTCTACCATTCCGTCATGAAAGACGAGAGTTTAAAATTTCCTCTTCTTGGGTAAAATCGCTCGTAACTAGTATGGTTTTATAATACGAGGAGTGTTATATGGGGGAGGCAAAGCATCATCTGTCATCAGATCACAAAGGAGTTAGAATATATATTTTAGTATTTGTTTTATGAAGGAATACTATGAATTGTTTATAAGTCTTCTCCCAACTTACTCTTAACAAATAATCCAGCATATTCCACTCGTCTATTAGTACCAGAACCAACATATACAAATTATAATTTTCGTTGATCTGTGCAAATAAATAATAGTATTCGAAAAATTATCGTTGCAATAATGAGCCGGGCGAAGGATGGCTCTGAATATAGGCATATTTGCCGTCTATCGTATTGATTGTATTAAATAAATTCCACTTTTGCTCAAAGCCTTTTCTAATATCCAACCATTTTTGCTGAGTTGAAGGAATAAAAAATTAGTTTTAATTTTCTGCTCTGGACATAATAGTTACTTCAAATTTGAATGAAGCTAGTAATTCAAATTTAAGTTCATGTAACAAAGAAACCACTGGCCCTAACCACATAGTAACTTCCGACATTTAAACAACAAGAAAAAATAAAACGTATGATAAGTGATAACTATTTTGGTCTGTAGCGGAAGCAACTAAAACAATGAATAAAATGGCAAATCTTGCAACGACACTATCTACTACCACAAATTTGATTTTTTTTCATGCCAAATGAAATGTGTGCAATAAATGCTTCAGATATAAAATCGCTGATCGCCAGAGGAAAAAATGTCAACGCCAGTATCCAGCATGCGCTAACGTATAACATGGTATCAACTAAATTATATAATTAGTCATGCTTAAAAGATTGTATAGAGATAAACTGTGATCATAATAAAGATAAACCTATTATTTGCAGATATTTTGCTACCCAATCTGTACTACACTAAATACTGAAACGAGGGACTCATTCTTTGCAATAGATAAATTCAAGCGCAGGTGGATTGGAGTGGGAGATCTTTTAGAATTGAAATAAATTTTTGTTTCAATTTTTTAATAAACAGCATGTTTTGCTTATATTCTAGCGCAGCTGACGAAGATGACAAATATTTTTCTTAAATCTTATTAGTTATATTTATGGGATTTGTTAATTTTTCTGTAATTGCGGTGGGTTTTGTATTCTGGATCCCGCCAATTAACCTTAAATATATGATTAAAAAAACTTGCATAAGGTTAATTTGAAGGACTACCTAGACAGACACCGTCTGGTCGTTAAAAGTCGATCCATCTGCTGTGTTTGAAGAGAGTTTCTGAAGAGAAATCAAGTATTGAAAGCAAGATACTTGGTCATACATTTATTAAGTAACAATTTATTTAAAATTAAATATTGGAAAAGGTGTTTAATGATGAAATTGATTATCAGTTTACAAAACATGCATTGTTTAGGACATATAATTTCTGATAATGCATAAGTGAAAAACGATGCATATTTTGTAAACTGAAAGTCAATTTCATCATTAGACACCTGTATAGATCAATCATTATTAAAATTGGGAGCTACATTTCCCAATTTTTGGATTTTTATGCTAGTCTATCAGGAGTTCCTGCTGATTTGCACTTTTCAGCTACATCTTAATAGAATAAAAGTGTAAACTTTATATGTACAAACAAAATTATAGTAATTTTTCCCTTTACATAATTTTCATATTCGACACTGTTCACATTATTGTTCAAATCTACTAAATATTCCAGTTCGTGAGCTTGCTCTTTGTAATTTTCACTTTGTATTGCGCTAAAAAAATAAAGTCCACGTAATAGACACAATACAAGTTTGTAAAAACATCAAAATTTATAAAAATGTTCGCTATTTATTTTTATTTTGCTAGCTAAATTGTAAGTGGGAGCTCGATTCCTACCTTTATAAAGCAGTTCAAACTATTTTCTTGGTTCTTTAGAGGCCTTCGTATGAACTTCTAAAGTAGTTGTGCGTTTTTTAATCCTTTGGGGAATTCAACTTTTCTTGACAAAGGTTTTCTCAGATTTAGAGTATAGGGTACACTTTCTGCGTCAAAGTCAAAATCTTGAATTTCCCCAAAATTTAATGTTGGATTACTCTTGCATTTATTGTCCATCAGAACTCCATCCAATGATGCTGTCAAGAAGAGTAAAGGCGGGAGCACGCGCCGAACTGTCTTAATATTGAATACGCCTTTTCAATCCTTAAAATGGAATTTACAAGAGGCACCTATATTTACTTATTTGAGTACTCGAATGACTTATTTACTTTATTTGAGTACTCGAATGACTTAGATGATTATGTCGGAAAACCGAAGATTTATAGGACTGTCCAGATCACTGGTTCATGAATAATGATCAATACGCTTAACCTTGGGCCCCAAATCTGTTTATAAGGGCGTTTCAGTCAGCGTCAATACACCGTTTTAGTAAGTATACTTTCCTAATGTTATGTTCTTTCGGCAGTCTCAAGTGCGTTAACTTTTAATTTGATATTCTGTCATACACTGCTTGGTTTTCTCAAGGTTAGCTCAGTAGGGTACACTTTCTGTGTCAAAGTCAAAATCGTTAACTACCTCAACATTTACTGTTGGATTACACTCCCAATTGTTGTCCATCACAACTCCATCCAATGGTCCTGTCAAGTAGAGTAAAGGCGGGAGCACACGCCGAACTATCTTAATGTTGAATAAGCCTTTTCAATCCTTAAAATGGGTCTTACAAAAGACAGCTATATTAAGACTTAGATGATTATGTCGGAAAAACCGAAGATTTATAAGACTGTCCTGATCACTGGCCCATGAATAGTATAGGCGGTTAATTGAAATGAAGAAATTTATACTCGACGTAATTATACTATATTCAGTGCGATAACTATCTGCGACGAATGAGTTTAATAACGCCTCCAATCGATTAACACGCCTTTTGTTTCATGATTAAAAATGTTTTCAATTTTGTGTACTGTCTTCCTTACAGTGATAATAATTTTTTTATATTTGATTTTTAAATATCGATTTCAGAAATTATTCCTTCCTCAGTTTATCAATAAGTCACCAACAACTCTTCTTTATCGCTGTTGTGTATATTCACATGTAATTGTAAGCCCTCTTACTTTGGTAATTTGGTGAAAAATTTCAATCCACCAAAAAGTAGGTTTTGGATTCATTCCATTCTTCGTGTAGTTCAAATATTCACCTCCAGACTAAATATATACATAAATATATACTAAATATATACATATATATATATATATATATATATATATATATATATATATATATATATATATATATATATATATATATATATATATATATATATATATAAATATATATATATATATGTATATATATATAAATATATATATATATATATATATATATATATATATATATATATATATATATATATATATATATATATATATATATATATTATATAAAGTATATTTGAATAATATATAACTATATATGTATTGTATTTTGGCTTCATCAGAACGGCTATCTAACTATCTTATCACTGGACAAAATCTACTTAAATATAACAAAATCTAACTCTTATTGCCAGATACCTATATAAAAAAAAACTACCGAAGATTGTGTTGGTTACACTAAAAACCCAATGTAAATTTGATTTTTTTTCATTTTTTGTTTGTTTCTGCACCAACACATTTATAATTAATTATTTCAAAAAAATTTACTATAGAAAAGAAATTACCAATACATCGTTAGTTAGTTATTGTTTATTTCATATGTATGGAGTTAGCAGGACTTATATTTAAGTAGATTATGTACTGGATCAAAACTCGGATTTAATGTACGTTTGTATAATATTAACTTCGTCTCGAAAGTCCTGTTACCGCCTTTTCAAAATTTTCAGGTACTTAGCTTAGTTATTAGGAAATGAATTGAATAAAGGAAGTTTCATTTTCTATAAAATAATTGAATGAATTTTAAAATTTATTTAAGCAGAAAATAGTTTGCAAAGTGTACTTTTTTGAACCCGTCACTATCGCCATTTTATTTATGTACATTATAATGTCCCATTTATATTTATATACTATCACGACACTAACTAATTTTTAGTACTATCAAAAAATGTCTACCGTCCATTTACAAGAATTTTGGATACCCGCGCGCCATCGAATCAAACAAAGGGGAAACCATCATAAATAAATCATATACCCCAGCCCAACGATACCATACAGGTCAAACCTTGTGTGTGCAAAAATCGTTTAATGCGCCAGTCGTCAAAGCGATTCGCTATTTTAAGTTTTTTCTGTTCCGTGTGGTGTGTTAAATTTATATTATTTTTTATTTTGTGTTAATTAGTTTTCTTAGTGGAAATTCAGTAAATTAAATAAAAAAGTTGCAATTTTATTCAAATAACTATATCTATAAAAAAAACTGTAAATTTTGTGTAAAAATTGTGCAAGTAAGTTTTTTTTATTTCTTCTCTTTTTAACTAATAGATCGTCACGGCGACGACACTATCGGACGTGTTTTCCCAGCCAATATTGTATGGAAAAAACCCACGTGTGAAAATCTTTTGTTGATTTGCAACTACTAAGATTTTTTGATATATATATTATCTTGATTTCTAAATAATTTGGTTTTGAAGCAAATGTTGTAATTTTGTATTTACTACAGTACAAAAATATTCGTTTACCGTATTTTATTTATACAGTAAATTTGCGTCTTTCGTTACTCGTATTGGAAATGTAAATGTACATATCGGTTTAATCGCATACTGCATTGCCGACAATATCGATTTAGCATAGAACTTTTTTTAGAAGAAAATTGTTGATTTGTGAATTGCTATTGTGTTTTTGTGTGGTCGGTGTTTGTTGGCTCGATTAAAATAGAAAATCTGTCAAAATTAATTAATCCGAATGTATTTAATGACGCCAGTTCAAATGATTCGTGAGTAATTCAAGTGAAATTTCTTGTGTAAGTAATTTTAAACTTTTGTCTGTGATTAAATTTCTTGAGTGAGTGAGGCTCTGTGTGTTTGTCAAAAAACATATGCTAAAAATGGTGGTGGTGTGTGTGTATTCGATAAAAATCCGCATTTCGGGCAGGGATGGCTCAGAAAAGCTCAAATCACCTTGATGATTTATTTACACGTTAAACCTTTTTTTGCATATGTGTTAAAGGATTTCGCTCATTGTTACTATTGTGATAATTTGTGTTTGTTTTGTGGAAACTGCAAACGAATTCGTATTGTTTATTTTATTGATGTCAGTGTTTCAAAATCATAACACGTTTTACAAAATATAAACAGTGGATTAGTAAAGTGTTTTTTTTGCTGTGCACATTGCACAACGGGGAGGAAATTTATTGTAATTATCTCCACGTTTTAGAAAATTAAATTTGCGTTCTTCAATTAGTTTAATATAATGTATAAAACTTTTGGCTGGATACCAATTTTTGGAATCGGAAATGTGGTGTATTCTGCCAGGTTTTTATTGTCTCGCCCTATTGATTACCGCATGCCCAGTTCCGTTTTATTTCGAATGAATGAATTACTCCACAATGTTGACAATATATAGAATATATTTATGCGCTTCTCTACAATTATGCCGTTATTTTTTTTTTAAATTTGAGTGTTTTTTAGGATGTTGATAAGTGCAATAATCCAATGTGGGTTAGCATACATTTCGACAGGATCTGACAGTTAACTAACCTACCCTCTAATGCCGGCTCCACATTAAGCTAACAAAACAGAAACATTGGTTTGAGACATAAACGACAAATATAAAAACCAGAAAAAAACACTTTCGAGCCAAGACAAAATTATCCGCCTGCACTGGGACATTAAAAATGTAATAGAATCTACAAAAACAATCAATAAATAGAAAATTGATATTTGAAATGTCTCGAAATTGTCGCAAAACACTATATTTCTGTTTGGTCATTTTAGTGTGGATCCGGCGTAATGTAAATAAAATATTTATGCCCGACATTTTAATTATATGCAGAAGTTTTAAATTTCTGCTTACTTTTTAAAACAGATTTTTTGTAACCCAAAGAATTGATTACCTATACATTTTTACAAAATGGAACTGGAACATACATTGCCACGTTCTATTTCAGAAAATCAAAATTTATTTTATTATACCCAATTTAAATGCGACCAACATTTTTCTTCTGCAAAATGAAAGAGATATAACATTGACTTTTTGCACATGAGAAACAAAAACGGAAATATATCCAAACAAAATTTTGCAGACGACTTTTTGAGCCACTACACCGTCAAAACCATTATACAAATGAAAATGTTGCCATAAAATATATTCGATCTGAGTATTTTTATGGCAACAATTTTAAAATTAAGAACAACAAATTAATTATTAATAAATGTTTAAGGATTCATAATAAAAACAGACGCCATTGATAAAAATGAAAATTTCGCATATGAATTAATTACAACAATTTAATAATAATGCGGTTACATTCGACGCGATTAACGAGTCTTCAGTGGGCTATGGAGAACAATGTTTTTGACATTTAGAAATGTCGCTGCTACGTCGAGTATATCTCAAGGGTTTAACACATAATCCGCGCTGTTCGCGTTGCTTCGCTTCTCCTCCAGTAATATTTTATGCAATCACATAGGCGCTAATAATTCGACATTAGCTTACGTTCAAAGTTTGATTTCACTTTTAATTAACTATTTTTTTCATTAGCCTGAAAGAATTTTCTTGAAAAGACTTATAGATTAAGATGTTCATCTTTTAAATTTGAATGAACCTTGGTTTTTGGCTCCCACTATCAGTAATATTCCTTCTAATTTTATGTTTCGGGGTTATTTTAAGAAGGATATTGTAAATTTACTGAAGACTTCACTGGTATCTGTTTTCGAATAGAATCCATCTCAGTCATGGTGTTCACTTTGTCGATTTTTTTTTTCGATCCTCTAAACCTTTCTCTAGCATCGCAATACGAAATAGAATTACACCATCGTGTAATGCGACTCCGTACTTTTAGGGCCAAATGAATGATAAGGCAAAACAATATTCTGTAAAATTAAAAAAAATGGATTTCTGCAGAAAATCACTTCCGGTTTTTACAACCGATGCAGAATTTGTAACTCTATTTAATAACCAGAACAGTTTTAACACTGTCCAATACAGCCAACAGTTCTCTGTGTGTTAGACAATAGTTTTTCTCTGCTTTAGAGAGGGAACTCCGTGTTGCTAGCTCCGTATCCAAAATGAATATCCCACCGGCCTGCAGATACACCTTAATAGGAACGCTGCATAATTTCTTTAATTCTTCAAATGCTTTTTGATGCTCTGCGTCTCATGCAAATGGCTCTTTTTGCGGTAAGGCGATGAAGACTTCGCAATGCGAAGTTTGGCACAAATCGTCGGTAGTAGGACCATAATCCTAGGAAACTTCTTAGTTGATTAATATTTGTAGGCCAATCCGTTATTGATACTACTGCTATGCTACTTCTTTGGATCCGCACACCATTGCTTGAAATAATTTGACCCAAATAGTTAATTTTTTCCTTGAGTCTGTATTTCGTTGCACTTAACTTCAATCTTGCCGTCCGGATCGCTTGTAGTATTTGTTTAAGATTGTTGACGTGTTCATCAAATGTGTGATCTAGTACAAAGATGTCGTCCAAATAAACCAGTTATGTTTTCCAATTTAGGCTTCTTAGAACTTGTGCTCCATTAATCTCTCAAATGCAGCAGGCGCTTCTCGTTTGCGACATTTATCGTTTATTTAGATTCTCTTTAATACATACATATGTAAATAAATTTTAACTTAATACTAATTGCATACTAAAAGAGCTAAAAGGATATATGTAATATCTTTCACAAAGCCATATTTGCTGTATTTTTTTATTAAAATTAAGTTTATGTATTTTTCCTTAATATATATCCAGGTTTTTTTTTAACAAAGTTAAACCTTTAAAGATTTCATCGGTAATTTTTTTGTATTTTTGCGTACTATTTTTTTTATATTTTTTTTTTTAAACAGAACAACCAAATAATATTCGAGAACAAAAAATGTAATGCACGACTGCAAATGAAAAATAGCGAAAGATGGGAATTTGACTTTGTTCGGCCAAGGGAAATTTTTAAAAACTGAATAATTTTGGGATGCGGCATCAATAACAATTAATTATTATAAGTTTGAAACGCAGTAAATATTAATGTTCGTTGCTGCTGAAATAGTCGATACATTTTAGTAGGCATTTCCGTTGCGCTTCGCCCACTATTTCTAACATCAAATTAACAAAACTATTACAAACCGTTTTTAACATAATATATATACTAGGTGTCATATGTATAAATATATACCTGAGCTTCGATGTAGTATACACGATATTCTGATGAAAATGTTTGCTATACATCATATTATATAGGTGCGGTAAACATAAAGCAAGACCATAAATAGGAAAAACCCTCAAACAAAAATTGTAGTGGCGACGTATGTTAATATCTTGAAACGAATATCTTTATCAATCTAATTTTACGATAAACGCGATAAATTCAGAAAATACTTGCATGATATGTATTCCAATATGGAGTAATCCGCTACGACCATGCAATTGATGCAATTGTAGTAACTAACTAGAAGAACTTCGAAGCTCTATATAAAAATTTAGGTGAAGGGGAATATTATATGCAATGCATACTAAATCTTCAAATAATTTGTAAATCCAATGAAGGTAAATACCTTTCTTATGACATGCACACTAAAGTTTTTATATAAAACATGTAGAAGAAATTTCTCATAATCAATTTCATTTCATAAATTTTATTCAAAATCATTTGTAAATTCAACTCTAACATAGGAAAATGGGAAATTTGATCTTAATCGACCAAGAAATTATCATAGAATTTTATCCAAGAATCGTTCAAAAATTTCATTCATGTCAAATTTCATCGTGTTACGTTAATAAATAATCGTACTTGTTGGTCATATTCCAGAAATTAATGAAAGAATAATTCTAGATTCATAATCGATTACAATATTTCATTCTTTCTTGTGCAGTTTTAAAAATGTCGTTTTGAAAAATGCCGTTTTGTACCTATGCCGTTTTGAAATATGCAGTTTTGAAAAATGCAATTTTGTACCTTATGCTGTTTCGTACCTTATGCCGTTTTGAAATATGCCGTTTTGTAAAATGCAATTTTAAATTATGCAGTTCTGAACGGACCCCCTTGTTCATGTATATCTTAATCAACCTCGTAACAATATTTTGCATTCGCGATTGTTCGTACAATCTACTAATCGTACATTTGTATATTAAAAGAAAGTAGATGAAGGCCTTATTAAATAAATATAACCTAGGGTTATCCTTATTTTACTAAACCTCTATAAATTTAAGATTGATTCAGTAATATATTTTTCCAAAGTTTGAAGGTATAGATGTTTCAACATTTTGCACATATCAGTGATAAATTTGAGCACCTCTATTGATTTACTTTGCCAGAACCTTTGTATTTCGAATAAATTGTTGAATATTTGTAAGAATATTTATTACTGAAAGCTAATATTGCTCAACTCCCACTCCAAAAAATTCATAATATTTTTAAAACTAGGGGCATTTTTCATTCAAAAATCAAAACATTAAATTTTTTAGACGATAAAATCTATATTCGATTATTTTAGTAGATGTGTGGGGTTTTAAAAATTACTACGACTAATTTGTAATATAATTTTCCACTAGGTTAGTAAGTAATTTCTATGATAAAAATATGTGGATTTGAATGAGTAGCGATTAAGTACGAGATTTTTCTTTGTCTCGCCTAAAGTAGTTTTTGAAAATAGACAAAAACCGTAAATTATGCTGTTCGGTTGCCTCTAGCCTACCAAAAATTACCTCTATAACAAAATACGAGCGGAGTTCTATAAGTTCGGTACATCTATAGGAAATATCCGATATTAGAAATTGTTTATTTTGCTTTTTATATTCTTTTATTTATTCCCCCGACAAAAAAAATCATGCAAATCAACCGATTCATTTAATTTCTGTGATTGATTTGATGAACACGTGTTTTAAAAATTTAAAAAATGGAAAACATCGAATAACGTGCTGCGGTTAAATTCTTTGTGAAGGAAAATGTTTACGGAAAATTTAGCCCTTTTTATAAAACAGTAACGAGGTGGGTCAGTTTATTCAAACAAGGTATGGCAAATGACCCCTGCGGCGAAAGACT